>CM014083.1:30686467-31171888 GCA_004119915.2 Collichthys lucidus | reverse complement strand
CAGTGGTGGGATTTGAACCCACGCCTCCATAGAGACTGGCGCCTAAATCCAGCGCCTTTGACCACTCGGCCACACTACCCCATGTAACAGGGATCTTGGACCACTTTGAAGCTCCAAAACATCAAGAGGAAATAAAAAAACACAAAATTCTAAACAGGCAGTCAAGCCACTGTACCCTTATAGTGATTCAACACAGGGACCAGTTCCAGCACCATTACAGTGATTCAACACAGGGACCAGTTCTAGCACCGGTATAGTGATTCAACACAGGAAGTCATTCTAGCTTGCATACATGTCAGGGGGTTAGCAACACTGGTCATTAGCAGAGGATGGTTTCGATCCATCGACCTCTGGGTTATGGGCCCAGCACGCTTCCGCTGCGCCACTCTGCTCTAGGTTTTGGCTTTTAGAGCCATCTCCAGAAAATTTGATGAATGCAGTAAACTTGCAAAATAAGAAGACAATAATGGCAGACACTCACCCAAGACGACTGAACTGATTGTAGAGTATCAAGTGACCTGCACTGACCTCAGTTTCTTCAATTTTCTGCCATTATCCCAAGTTTAGAGACTGGTAATCAAGAATTAAGAGAAGAACATGGCAGTGGTGGGATTTGAACCCACGCCTCCATAGAGACTGGAGCCTAAATCCAGCGCCTTTGACCACTCGTCCACACTACCACATTTTACAGGGATCTTGGACCGCTTTGAAGCCCCAAAACATCAAGAGAAAATAAAAAACACAAAAGACAAAATTCTAAACAGGCAGTCAAGCCACTGTACACTTATAGCGATTCAACACAGGGACAAGTTCTAGCACCATTACAGTGATTCAACACAGGGACCAGTTCTAGCACCGGTATAGTGATTCAACACAGGAAGTCATTCTAGCTTGCAAACATGTCAGAGGGTTAGCAACACTGGTCATTAGCAGAGGATGGTTTCGATCCATCGACCTCTAGGTTATGGGCCCAGGACGTTTCGGCTGCGCCACTCTGCTCTAAGTTTTGGCCTTTAGAGCCATCTCCAGAAAATTTGATGAATGCAGTAAACTTGCAAAAAAAGAAAACAACAATGGCAGACACTGAACCAGGACGACTGAACTGATTGTAAAGTATCAATTGACTTGCACTGACCTCAGTTTCTTCAATTTTCACCGAAGACGACTCAACTGATTGTAGAGTATCAAGTGACTTGCACTGACCTCAGTTTCTTCAATTATCCCAAGTTTAGAGACTGGTAATCAAGCATTAAGAGAAGAAGATGGCAGGGGTGGGATTTGAACCCACGCCTCCATAGAGACTGGAGCCTAAATCCAGCGCCTTTGACCACTCGGCCACACTACCACATTTTGCAGGGATCTTGGACCGCTTTGAAACTCCAAAACAGCAAGAGAAAAAAACACAAAAGACAAAATTCTAAAAAGGCAGTCAAGCCACTGTACCCTTATAGGGATTCAACACAGGGACAAGTTCTATCACCGTTATAGTGATTCACGGTCTCTATGGAGGAGTGGGTTCAGTTCTAGCAACGATATAGTGATTCAACACAGGGAGCAGTTCTAGCACCGTTATAGTGATTCAACACAGGGAGCAGTTCTAGCTTGCAAACATTTCAGGGGTTAGCAACACTGGCCATTAGCAGTGACCCGGAGATCCATCGACCTCTGGGTTATGGGCCCAGCACGCTTCCGCTGCGCCACTCTGCTCTAGGTTTTGGCTTTTAGAGCCATCTCAACAAATTTGATGAATGCAGTAAACTTGCAAAATAAGAAGACAATAATGGCAGACACTCACCCAAGACGACTGAACTGATTGTAGAGTATCAAGTGACTTGCACTGACCTCAGTTTCTTCAATTTTCTGCCATTATCCCAAGTTTAGAGACTGGTAATCAAGAATTAAGAGAAGAACATGGCAGTGGTGGGATTTGAACCCACGCCTCCATAGAGACTGGAGCCTAAATCCAGCGCCTTTGACCACTCGGCCACACTACCACATTTTACAGGGATCTTGGACCGCTTTGAAGCTCCAAAACATCAAGAGAAAATAAAAAAAACACAAAATTCTAAACAGGCAGTCAAGCCACTGTACCCTTATAGTGATTCAACACAGGGACAAGTTCTAGCACCATTACAGTGATTCAAAACAGGGACCAGTTCTAGCACCGGTATAGTGATTCAACACAGGAAGTCATTCTAGCTTGCAAACATGTCAGGGGGGTAGCAACACTGGTCATTAGCAGAGGATGGTTTCGATCCATCGACCTCTGGGTTATGGGCCCAGCACGCTTCCGCTGCGCCACTCTGCTCTAAGTTTTGGCTTTTAGAGCCATCTCCAGAAAATTTGATGAATGCAGTAAACTTGCAAAATAAGAAGACAATAATGGCAGACACTCACCCAAGACGACTGAACTGATTGTAGAGTATCAAGTGACCTGCACTGACCTCAGTTTCTTCAATTTTCTGCCATTATCCCAAGTTTAGAGACTGGTAATCAAGAATTAAGAGAAGAACATGGCAGTGGTGGGATTTGAACCCACGCCTCCATAGAGACTGGAGCCTAAATCCAGCGCCTTTGACCACTCGTCCACACTACCACATTTTACAGGGATCTTGGACCGCTTTGAAGCCCCAAAACATCAAGAGAAAATAAAAAAACACAAAAGACAAAATTCTAAACAGGCAGTCAAGCCACTGTACACTTATAGCGATTCAACACAGGGACAAGTTCTAGCACCATTACAGTGATTCAACACAGGGACCAGTTCTAGCACCGGTATAGTGATTCAACACAGGAAGTCATTCTAGCTTGCAAACATTTCAGGGGGTTAGCAACACTGGTCATTAGCAGAGGATGGTTTCGATCCATCGACCTCTGGGTTATGGGCCCAGCACGCTTCCGCTGCGCCACTCTGCTCTAAGTTTTGGCTTTTAGAGCCATCTCCAGAAAATTTGATGAATGCAGTAAACTTGCAAAATAAGAAGACAATAATGGCAGACACTCACCCAAGACGACTGAACTGATTGTAGAGTATCAAGTGACCTGCACTGACCTCAGTTTCTTCAATTTTCTGCCATTATCCCAAGTTTAGAGACTGGTAATCAAGAATTAAGAGAAGAACATGGCAGTGGTGGGATTTGAACCCACGCCTCCATAGAGACTGGAGCCTAAATCCAGCGCCTTTGACCACTCGTCCACACTACCACATTTTACAGGGATCTTGGACCGCTTTGAAGCTCCAAAACATCAAGAGAAATAAAAAACACAAAAGACAAAATTCTAAACAGGCAGTCAAGCCACTGTACACTTATAGCGATTCAACACAGGGACAGTTCTAGCACCATTACAGTGATTCAACACAGGGACCAGTTCTAGCACCGGTATAGTGATTCAACACAGGAAGTCATTCTAGCTTGCAAACATGTCAGAGGGTTAGCAACACTGGTCATTAGCAGAGGATGGTTTCGATCCATCGACCTCTAGGTTATGGGCCCAGGACGTTTCGGCTGCGCCACTCTGCTCTAAGTTTTGGCCTTTAGAGCCATCTCCAGAAAATTTGATGAATGCAGTAAACTTGCAAAAAAAGAAAACAACAATGGCAGACACTGAACCAGGACGACTGAACTGATTGTAAAGTATCAATTGACTTGCACTGACGTCAGTTTCTTCAATTTTCACCGAAGACGACTCAACTGATTGTAGAGTATCAAGTGACTTGCACTGACCTCAGTTTCTTCAATTATCCCAAGTTTAGAGACTGGTAATCAAGCATTAAGAGAAGAAGATGGCAGTGGTGGGATTTGAACCCACGCCTCCATAGAGACTGGAGCCTAAATCCAGCGCCTTTGACCACTCGGCCACACTACCACATTTTGCAGGGATCTTGGACCGCTTTGAAACTCCAAAACAGCAAGAGAAAAAAAACACAAAAGACAAAATTCTAAAAAGGCAGTCAAGCCACTGTACCCTTATAGGGATTCAACACAGGGACAAGTTCTCTCACCGTTATAGTGATTCACGGTCTCTATGGAGGAGTGGGTTCAGTTCTAGCAACGATATAGTGATTCAACACAGGGAGCAGTTCTAGCACCGTTATAGTGATTCAACACAGGGAGCAGTTCTAGCTTGCAAACATTTCAGGGGGTTAGCAACACTGGCCATTAGCAGTGACCCGGAGATCCATCGACCTCTGGGTTATGGGCCCAGCACGCTTCCGCTGCGCCACTCTGCTCTAGGTTTTGGCTTTTAGAGCCATCTCAACAAATTTGATGAATGCAGTAAACTTGCAAAATAAGAAGACAATAATGGCAGACACTCACCCAAGACGACTGAACTGATTGTAGAGTATCAAGTGACTTGCACTGACCTCAGTTTCTTCAATTTTCTGCCATTATCCCAAGTTTAGAGACTGGTAATCAAGAATTAAGAGAAGAACATGGCAGTGGTGGGATTTGAACCCACGCCTCCATAGAGACTGGAGCCTAAATCCAGCGCCTTTGACCACTCGGCCACACTACCACATTTTACAGGGATCTTGGACCGCTTTGAAGCTCCAAAACATCAAGAGAAAATAAAAAAAACAAAATTCTAAACAGGCAGTCAAGCCACTGTACCCTTATAGTGATTAAACACAGGGACAAGTTCTAGCACCATTACAGTGATTCAACACAGGGACCAGTTCTAGCACCGGTATAGTGATTCAACACAGGAAGTCATTCTAGCTTGCAAACATGTCAGGGGGTAGCAACACTGGTCATTAGCAGAGGATGGTTTCGATCCATCGACCTCTGGGTTATGGGCCCAGCACGCTTCCGCTGCGCCACTCTGCTCTAAGTTTTGGCTTTTAGAGCCATCTCCAGAAAATTTGATGAATGCAGTAAACTTGCAAAAAAAGAAAACAACAATGGCAGACACTGAACCAGGACAACTGAACTGATTGTAAAGTATCAATTGACTTGCACTGACCTCAGTTTCTTCAATTTTCACCCAAGACGACTCAACTGATTGTAGAGTATCAAGTGACTTGCACTGACCTCAGTTTCTTCAATTATCCCAAGTTTAGAGACTGGTAATCAAGCATTAAGAGAAGAAGATGGCAGTGGTGGGATTTGAACCCACGCCTCCATAGAGACTGGAGCCTAAATCCAGCGCCTTTGACCACTCGGCCACACTACCACATTTTGCAGGGATCTTGGACCGCTTTGAAACTCCAAAACAGCAAGAGAAAAAAAACACAAAAGACAAATTTCTAAAAAGGCAGTCAAGCCACTGTACCCTTATAGGGATTCAACACAGGGACAAGTTCTAGCACCGTTATAGTGATTCACGGTCTCTATGGAGGAGTGGGTTCAGTTTTAGCAACGGTATAGTGATTCAACACAGGGACCAGTTCTAGCACCGGTATAGTGATTCAACACAGGAAGTCATTCTAGCTTGCAAACTTGTCAGGGGGTTAGCAACGCTGGTCATTAGCAGAGGATGGTTTCGATCCATCGACCTCTGGGTTATGGGCCCAGCACGCTTCCGCTGCGCCACTCTGCTCTAGGTTTTGGCTTTTAGAGCCATCTCCAGAAAATTTGATGAATGCAGTAAACTTGCAAAATAAGAAGACAATAATGGCAGACACTCACCCAAGACGACTGAACTGATTGTAGAGTATCAAGTGACTTGCACTGACCTCAGTTTCTTCAATTTTCTGCCATTATCCCAAGTTTAGAGACTGGTAATCAAGAATTAAGAGAAGAACATGGCAGTGGTGGGATTTGAACCCACGCCTCCATAGAGACTGGAGCCTAAATCTAGCACCTTTGACCACTCGGCCACACTACCACATTTTGCAGGGATCTTGGACCGCTTTGAAACTCCAAAACAGCAAGAGAAAAAACACAAAAGACAAAATTCTAAAAAGGCAGTCAAGCCACTGTACCCTTATAGGGATTCAACACAGGGACCAGTTCTAGCACCGGTATAGTGATTCAACACAGGAAGTCATTCTAGCTTGCAAACATGTCAGGGGGGTAGCAACACTGGTCATTAGCAGAGGATGGTTTCGATCCATCGACCTCTGGGTTATGGGCCCAGCACGCTTCCGCTGCGCCACTCTGCTCTAAGTTTTGGCTTTTAGAGCCATCTCCAGAAAATTTGATGAATGCAGTAAACTTGCAAAAAAAGAAAACAACAATGGCAGACACTGAACCAGGACAACTGAACTGATTGTAAAATCAATTGACTTGCACTGACCTCAGTTTCTTCAATTTTCACCCAAGACGACTCAACTGATTGTAGAGTATCAAGTGACTTGCACTGACCTCAGTTTCTCAATTATCCCAAGTTTAGAGACTGGTAATCAAGCATTAAGAAGAAGATGGCAGTGGTGGGATTTGAACCCACGCCTCCATAGAGACTGGAGCCTAAATCCAGCGCCTTTGACCACTCGGCCACACTACCACATTTTGCAGGGATCTTGGACCGCTTTGAAACTCCAAAACAGCAAGAGAAAAAAACACAAAAGACAAATTTCTAAAAAGGCAGTCAAGCCACTGTACCCTTATAGGGATTCAACACAGGGACAAGTTCTAGCACCGTTATAGTGATTCACGGTCTCTATGGAGGAGTGGGTTCAGTTTTAGCAACGGTATAGTGATTCAACACAGGGACCAGTTCTAGCACCGGTATAGTGATTCAACACAGGAAGTCATTCTAGCTTGCAAACTTGTCAGGGGTTAGCAACGCTGGTCATTAGCAGAGGATGGTTTCGATCCATCGACCTCTGGGTTATGGGCCCAGCACGCTTCCGCTGCGCCACTCTGCTCTAGGTTTTGGCTTTTAGAGCCATCTCCAGAAAATTTGATGAATGCAGTAAACTTGCAAAATAAGAAGACAATAATGGCAGACACTCACCCAAGACGACTGAACTGATTGTAGAGTATCAAGTGACTTGCACTGACCTCAGTTTCTTCAATTTTCTGCCATTATCCCAAGTTTAGAGACTGGTAATCAAGAATTAAGAGAAGAACATGGCAGTGGTGGGATTTGAACCCACGCCTCCATAGAGACTGGAGCCTAAATCTAGCACCTTTGACCACTCGGCCACACTACCACATTTTGCAGGGATCTTGGACCGCTTTGAAACTCCAAAACAGCAAGAGAAAAAAAACACAAAAGACAAAATTCTAAAAAGGCAGTCAAGCCACTGTACCCTTATAGGGATTCAACACAGGGACAAGTTCTAGCACCGTTATAGTGATTCACGGTCTCTATGGAGGAGTGGGTTCAGTTTTAGCAACGGTATAGTGATTCAACACAGGGAGCAGTTCTAGCACCGTTATAGTGATTCAACACAGGGAGCAGTTCTAGCTTGCAAACATTTCAGGGGGTTAGCAACACTGGCCATTAGCAGTGACCCGGAGATCCAGCGACCTCTGGGTTATGGGCCCAGCACGCTTCCGCTGCGCCACTCTGCTCTAGGTTTTGGCTTTTAGAGCCATCTCAACAAATTTGATGAATGCAGTAAACTTGCAAAATAAGAAGACAATAATGGCAGACACTCACCCAAGAGGACTGAACTGATTGTAGAGTATCAAGTGACTTGCACTGACCTCAGTTTCTTCAATTTTCTGCCATTATCCCAAGTTTAGAGACTGGTAATCAAGAATTAAGAGAAGAACATGGCAGTGGTGGGATTTGAACCCACGCCTCTATAGAGACTGGAGCCTAAATCCAGCGCCTTTGACCACTCGGCCACACTACCACATTTTACAGGGATCTTGGACCGCTTTGAAGCTCCAAAACATCAAGAGAAAATAAAAAAACACAAAAGACAAAATTCTAAACAGGCAGTCAAGCCACTGTACCCTTATAGTGATACAACACAGGGACCAGTTCTAGCACCCTTACAGTGATCAGTTCTAGCACCGTTATAGGCAGTGGTGGGATTTGAACTCACACCTTCACAACACTAGGCCAAACTAATTTGTTCTACATTTTTACTGTGGTGAAAAATACACAGAATGTGTTCCCATATATGGTTTGGCTTTGTTTGAGTCTTGCATTATGAGGAACTAGGGAGCATTTTCATCCAAAGCCAGCAGTGCATTCGGAAGGAGAAGAGAATAGGGGAAAGCTGAGGGTACAGTGAATATTGCCTCTAAAGCCTGAAACATGAATCACTTTAAAAAGGCCCACAGAGACGCAAAGAAATAGCTGCAACACCAGCATGGAGACACACACACACACACACACACACTGAAAGTATTGGTAGGTGAAATGGCAGTAGAGAAAAAAATGACTTGGACTAAAATAATAGATAGGTTCTCGTTGCATGTTTCCTTTAGTTCCTTTTTGTTCATTCATTGCTCCTTGCCTTCTTTGCCTTTTTTTATCTTCCTCACAACATTTCCCCTCTCTTTCTCCGCATCACTTTGTATTTCATACACCTCATACTTTCCCCCAGATATCACTACAGAATGCTGCGCATCTACTTGGAGTCATCATTAATAGTCTTAAGTGTCATCTTTAGGAACACTGCAGCACATGGGAAGTGATTTAGGTGAGGGGAGGAGAGTGCCAAGGGGGGAAGACTGCAGGAAGGCGAGCAATTGTGGTCGCAGTAGAGAGCATAGTGGAGACTGGAGGGTAAAATCACAAGGAAAGTCAAAATATAGAGATAGACCACATGCTGATATTGAGATCGCCATATTAGCACCAGAAGATTCACAAAATTCTTCAAACAAATTCCTCCATATTTGCTAAAAACTAAACTGCCCATCCAGTTCTTGAATTAACTAAACAAATTCTTCTTATTTCACCAATGTGTTATGTTATTGGTCAGGAGGTTTTATAGAATAAAATAAACAAACAAACACACACATAACAAGATTGCAATCTGCTAACCACATATTTAACATCACAATGCAATAAATTGTGGGTTATTCCCTCAGGTGATTTCTGCAGAAGTGGGACGTACGTAAAGTGTGCATAAAGGGCTCAAAAAGTCTGTGAGAGAGCACCCACGCATTCATAGCACAGCAGGTATGAGCCCCGACATCTGTGAGGTTGGATTATGATATTGGAGTAGAACTTTTGTTTGTCACCTAATGAGAGCAAGGCACACAGATGGCCAGCCTCCTAAGAATATTTCACCTTTAACACAGCAACTTCAAAATAAAAGCAAACGAGAAAAAACGTCTAATGCTAACAACAAAATCATCATAAAAACACCATCACAGAAACAAGGACAGAATTTAAAACTTACGTGAGTGTTAAACACTACTAATACAGACTGCAAACTAAACAACAATTAGAAAAGCATTGATACTAATGTCTTAATTTATTCCTCCCGAAAGTCCAAAGCAGCACTTTGTGTCCTGTGACACATGACTCATCAGAGGAGCTGAATCACCGCACTGCTGCATGCATTAACGGGCCAATATAATAAACAAGAGTTTACAGTCCACAACTTTTGCAGGCAAGTGCAAATAGAGTAAATATTTCACAAGATGATAATTGACCAAGTTGCAGCACAATACAATAAAACTAAAGAGTCCTGTACACGTCCTAGAAAACAGACTCATTATCAAAGTCTTGGTTGTTTTCTTTTGACTGATCCAGGTTCAAAATGAGCTCAATAAGTTGTTTTATCTGTTCTACACATTCGAACTATTGTTTCAACAGCTTTTACGCGACTATTTTACACAGTGAATTATAATCACTGTCGTTGAAACGTGACATATTGAACATTTGAATGTGTCTTTTAGCCTGTAAATTGTAACCTTTTGCAGCAGGGAACAAATTAGACAGAAAAACAGAAAGACTTTTTCTGGCGAATGAGAGGTTGTTGAATTAAAATTATTTTGTCAAACTACTATTTTGAATGTCAAATATGAACCTTTTAGGATGACGTGCATAAGAAGTCTTAGCGCCGTAGATGAAATCATTACATCTACTGAGCCTGCATGTCAACACATCCATCTCCATGACAACTGAACGTACATCATCCACCGAAGACTGCATGTGATAAACGTTCTGAAACGAGCTTGGTACAGTAAAGTTGGGGTTGTTTGGTTTAAGGTCAAAGTGAATCAGGTTGGAATCCATTTTTTTTATTATTTTGGAAGCTAAATTTTCTTGTTCTTGTAGGTTAAAATTATGAAGCATACATGTCATTTAACTGGGACACCCAGACTACAGGCTGGTTTAACATTCTGCCTCTCTAGGAGAGGGCTAATATACTGACCTCCATGCTGTAAACCATAATGCTGTCGAGTGGATTATTACTGAGGAAAATACTGCAAAAGCCTTGTTATAAACCGCTGAGAGACACACTGATCCTATAATAAGTCACTGAGATCCTACAAGACCCCAAAACAGACAGAGAGGGATTGGCAAGTAAACAGAGAGGAAAGGGGAGAAGGGAATATTCATTATGAAATCTGTGTTTGATTAGCACACAACAAATATGTACATGTCCTGTTTGAAAATCCCAGAGTGGGAAGGAGGAAACAGAACCACATAGATTACCCAGAAAGTCAGAAAAGAACTAATAGCAGCTCACAGGTAAAGCAGCAGGATTTTCACATAGAGTTGTTTTTATGGAGCTGAACAGGTGTCTGCTCGTGTTTTCAGCTGGGACACAAACGCTCAAGTGCCGTTCTGTGCTTTGTGGAGGTAATGCGGTGCAGCCAGGCCAACAGGAGTCGAATGGGAGTGGAGGCGGCTCTTCAGTTGAAACAAACCAAGCATAAAGTTAAAAAAAATCAGTTTGGGACATGGTCAAGGCCAAAACGGCCGTTATGTCCTCCAGGTCTTTTTCTGCTATAATTCAATAATTTCATGGCATATGACTTTCTAGAGACAACATTTGCAGGGAGGGGTTGTGGGCATGTAGCTGCAACTTTGTAAACTGAGTAGGATATAAGCAGCCTTTTTACTTAGCCCCAGGACAATGTGGCCATGACTACAACAACTATGATGATCAAAACTGAGAACATGGAGCTGTGAAATGAGCGCACAGCACAGGGTGTGTGAGAGCAGAGAAGCAACACATTAGTTATTTTTTTTCTTTAAATTCCTTGTGTAATGAGCTGCAAATCTCCTAACTGTCTGTCTTTGACATATGTTGTTTGCTTTTAGGAGGGAAGTCAAATGAAGGAATGCATTGTGGGTTTTAGTGCAGAGGGTTTATCATTTTTCATTCCCTCATTATCATTTTGGGGACTGGCAGGTACAACTTACTGCCACCAGGCACGGCTGTGTTGCAGTTCTGGCTGCAATACAGAAGCCACATCAAGCTGCGCAAAGCAGACCAACCCAGGCAGGAAATCAGACACAGGAACAGCATAGAGAATCTGTACTTTTTCAAAATAAAACAATAAAACACCCTGTGCAGACTCTTGATCATATGTTGATAGATGTTAGATCAAAACAGACAAAAAAAGAAAGAAAATATTCATCTACATAGCCAACTAAGTTACAGCATGCACACTTCTGCAATGTTTCTAGTGGGGTTTACACCAGACATGGGGAAATGTCATAAACTAAACTCCACTATGTAGATTTCAGATGCACCTAAAAAGGTATTTTAGACATTTGAGAGATGAACAACCTATCACTTTCTTGTTTTATACCTATTTCACTTTGACTTGTAATACAGTCTCAGAGAGAATTACAAATAATGAATTAAGTTGCTTTCAAGTCTCTTAGTCATCAAAGTTAAGAACACAAGAAGACAATACTAATTTTGAGGCTCTTACAGTCACTAGTAAATATTATATGATGAAACAAACAAGGGTGTTAAAGCTGCAAACATTGCTAACCAGAGTGCTATACCATCATGTGCAGTATGTTGTCCCACAGAAGCTCTCATAGACACAGGGAGATTACAGAGCAAATATTCTTTATTGTGTTGGAGAATGTAGAAGTTGATGAAGTGATCAATACCAACCACTGAACAATTATTTGGCTGGCTGTTCAAATGGCTGGCTTGCAAAAAATATATATATTTTGTTGTTGTACTGTTCGTCACATGAACATGCACATCCAATCACTTTTAATTATTAATCAAGAAAATATCAGCAATGAGAGGAATCTATAGGATACCGAACAACAGAATAACAAGTGTGGTTTGATTTCTAAAGGGAAATACATTGAGAAATCCATAAGAGACATGTTGTTGATATTCTGTAATGAAATTCTGTGGTCGAATTTTTCTCCCCTTTCCTTTCTAAAATTGACCTGTCTTAACCCTTAACAGAGGCACAGAGTGATTTTAGCGAGAGCCCTCAACTATGATGTTCTTGTTTTTGTTACCCATGTCTCTCATTGCATCTCCCAGAGCGGTCGACTGCTCAAAGCAAAACACAAGCTGTGCTTGTGAGTGCTGTGTTTGTGAAGGTTAGATGTTGATTCATGGATCAGCTCGATATGATGCCTGCTCATCCAAAATTATGTGATATCGACTGCTTGGTCCTCCGATACTGTCTGACTGGTAAACCTCCAGGATGAGTGATGTGTGCAGCTGAGTGAACGTGTGATGTTGCTTTGTGTGTTGTGCTGTTCGTGTGGGTATGGGGTGAAATGAGCTGAATGTGTGAACTGTTTAGATCGTGATCCCTAAGCGGCGTAGGAGGGAAGCACTATTCACGCAGAAGTAGACTTTGACACTTTTTCGGGAGAGGAAATGTGTCTTCGAGTGAGACGAAATGACTGCTGTGACATCTTGGATTGCAATCTCGACACCAAACTGCCACTTCAACATAGTAATGCATTGCAGAAGCCACCAGTAGAAGTCACATTACCGGGTGAGTAAGGAAAATGACAACTCCGGATCTGTTCCACCATCTTATTGTTGTTGGAAGTGTTTTGTTTCCTAGTCCTACTCTGCCTTTTGTCCATCTTAGGTTTTGGCCTGCTGACTTCCACTCTGATGTGATGCACCACTGCTATCTGCTGCAAAGGAGTGTGTCTTTGGATACCAAAGCCCCAAAGAACATTTTGTTCAGGCCTTGTTGATTGGGAAACACAGATATGATTGCACTCAATTGAACACTAATTTCACACACACTGCACCTAATATTGATTACAGACTCGCATTATCACATTGAAATCCGAGTGCAGAAATAAAAACGCAAGTTAAGATTACTGACAACCCCTTGACTCGTCTTTGTTGCAACCTTCTATCATCCACCTCCTCTCCAATCATTCATTCACATGACTGTGACTTGATTCCGTATCTCTCCTCATCTATCCGTCCATCAATCCATTCACTCATCCTGCTGTCCCCTCCATCCAAATGTCCAACAACTCTCTCCACCTCATCCCTGAAAATAAGGTAAAAAGCAGAGAATATATTCCTTTCAATCATAGAGGATTTAGGGGGCCATCTCAAGTTAATGAGGGGTTTTGAAAGTTAAGAGAAAAACAGAGCAGAGGATAACCCACTTGTGTGTGGGATGGAGAGAAGGGTTGATGCATTGCTCTACCCTGTGAATTGTCAAACTTTGAAATTAGAAGTTGGTCCAATCTATCACTTGTATTCTGATTTATAAATGTTCTTTCCTTTGCTATTAGTTCTTTTCTGATTTTTATGGTTAATCATCCTCGTCCTCTTTCCCTCTCTGGGAAGAGATTCATCATCACAGTCACAGAAGTTTTCCTTGTCACATGTTCCGTATACCAACCTGTTATATGAGTATACAAGAAGGTGGTCCAACTACAAGTACTACAATTACAAATATAATGACAACTCTCCCAATGTGCAAGTTAGCATTGTATTACAATAAACTAGAAAGTGATGTACTTGTATCTAATTAAACTGAACCTGGATGTAATAGTATCAGATCTGCTGTGGATGAAATATAAATATGTTAAAAACAGAAACTCTCCCTTGGTAATTCTAACTACTGATACATGAGACAAGTCTAAAAATATATTCAAGGTTTCAATGTTTAATTTCAGCTTTTGAATGTTTCCATAATTATACCATATTGATGCTTATTTGAGGTTAATGACGCACTGAAAATCTGGCTTAGATTTATTTTGGTGCTGGCGCGTGGTCATGCACGGTTGTGTACAGAGAAAAAATCATTGGACAGCAATACCGATAGAAAGAGTAGGGGGGAGAAAAAGAAGAGAGCTTCCGTTTGGGCGAAACAACAAAGTCATGCACAGGAATAAATCTGATTAGGCTGGAGAAAAGAGAAGGGAAGCAGGTGCCAGTATCTACAGATGGTACTGAACATTTTTTTTGTGAGTCAGAGCCATTGATTTACAGTCTGGTCAGCGCCGCTTTCTGTGGTTGCCATGTGTCTTGCTCAGTGCTTTTGCTTAGCGACTTTATTTTTTGTTTGTTTTGTTTTTTATTTTAACAAATTCTTGCTGTCGAATAATTTTAATTCAACAGAGGCATGTTGTGATGCTGCTGACATACCTCTGCAGATTATACAGAGTCAATTAATGCTCGCCCCAGCAGCTGTAGCTTTGTGTCTTTTGTGTGGTACCCAGTTGGAAACAATGTTTACTCTTCGATATTTGCCAGATTATCACTGCGGTGACAGCGGTCTTGCAAACTGATCAAACAGGATACATAACAACCGACAGTAAATCGGTGCTAAAAAAGATGAGAGGTTTCATTGTGTTGTGAGCATAACAAGAAATAGGTGTCTCCATCTTCCCCGAGTCCCAAGTAGCCATTTACACAAGTTTATGTACAAACGAAATAAAGGTTTATTTACAGAAGTCAAAATCTCAAACAACTATAACTGAGGAATCAACTTCAGGGTGAACCCAGGCCAAAACAATAACCAAAACAAACCATCTTGAAAATAAATCACTTTCATGAGAAAATCAAAATCACAATAAACTTACCTTCCTAAACTAACAAAAACAGGAGAAACACGATCAAACAAAATGGCAGTCCACCCCTACCCTTCAAACAAAAAGCTACTTCTAAGGTCATACAAACGGTTTTACAAAAGGACATGTGGCGATAGTTGGGAGAGGAGGAGGATGAGGAAGTGGTGTTCACCTGCCAGCCGCCATCTTGGTTTCTTATATCTTTGGGGCTTTCAGGTACAGCCAATCACAGGCCAGGACCGGAAAATTACTCCACCAATCGCCTCCTGGGGATGGCACATCCTATTTGCATGTGAAATAGACAGCACAAGCACACGGCACACAAAGAAACACACACAGGCTCCAAACAAATATGACCACAGTCATAACACAAAGGATCCTTGATTTTTAGTTATCTTTCTGTAGAATAATAATGAGTAAGCAATTGTTCATTTAGGGGGAGATGTAGGTAATTCATTATGCCAACCAGTGACTGATTTTATCACTTTCAACAAGGATCTTAAAACACTGTGGATTGAATTGAATTGGCTTTAAACAAGTGGAATGACAGAGTTATTATAGACAGCTGCTATGTAGCCTGTGGCTACCTGTTTATTTGTGCATGGTAAAAACCCCAGGTATCAATTTTGGCTTCCGGAGGTGAGGGAGGAAACAGTTGAGACTTAATTGAAAAATAGACAACCGCTGAACTAAATATTAATCATTTTATGGCCTGGGACAATGGGAATTATCTCAATAAAGAAAAGCAGTGTTGAATGGGTTTTCACTCAGGAATGTAGCAGTAATATTCATTAAGTAATATTTTGCCTTAGGGTGTTAGAACACAAAGGACAAAAGAATACACTAAGCTCTTCATTGCAGCACAAAAAAGTTATTAGTGCACGTATAAGACAATGTAAGAGGAATATTTATTTATTCTTGCTTATCAATTCTAATGTTCTCATTTGTCCACTATATTCAATTTCCAATAAGCTATGTCGGTTGAACTTTCGTGCAAGCTTTGCATCAATGTGTCAAGGTCAACACTTTAAGACCTTTTTTTTGTTGTTGTTGTTGTATCTAGACTGTGCATGAATACTGTGACCTGCTGACCTTCTTTGCAAAGAATAAAACTATTAAAGGATAGCTTGTTATTCAAGTCTTTATTTTTGTCTCAGCCAGAAATGCCAGTTATTAAGAATTTCCATCACCACAACACATAAACAATACATATTAAACAAGTTCAAACATGCAAAAAATCAAGAAAATATACCAGCTAGCAACTCAGAAAATGTCACTGAGCAATAAGAGTTCAGTGCTTTAGCCACCAAACACTATTGGTCATATGAGGCCAAATAAGGCTGCGATTGGAAAAACCCTGAGTGTGTTGAACTAGACATTGTGTTTTAATTCTTATAAATCCAGCTTTACATCTGTAAGAAGGAAGAATGTGTCATTTATTGCTTTCATTTGCAAAGCAAATAAACTTCCATTCCATTTACTTAATTATCCAAAAGTCTTGGCAGATACTGTAGCAGCAGCCGAACTAACATTTGCATAAGAGGGCCACATGGAATGTAGATTGGCTTGGCCAGCGGAAATGAAAGAAGCTAACAGTAAAATAAACCAAAAGGCAATAAAAGACCTTAACAATAGTTTCAATAGGTAGGTAAATTCTGTTTTGACAGTGTCTCTTGCAGCATTATGCATGTGCATATTGTATATGCCAAATGGAAATGAGAAAAGTGGCTTACAGTAGATGTTGGTAAGCTGTTATTTAGCATTCTGTCTGTTGCAGTGTTGTGACTTGGATAACTTCACTTTATTAGGATGTTTTTGGTGAAACCTCCCATTGGTTCTTCTGATGTTCGAAAAGACTGAAAGGAAGTTTACATTATTAATCCCCATCTTTGATCTGTCATTCATTACTGCTTAAAGAAGGTTTGACACACAGAGAATATTGAATTCGATGTTCAAGCAGCAGCAAACAAAACAAATGCATGCAGTGTTTTATTCCCCTACGTACTCATTCTCACAGTGTGGTAGAAAAGCCCATGAAAGTGCATTACAACCATTCACCTTTGGAACCAATATTAATGGTATTGTTTTGAATGGGATGGCCACTGCTTTATATTCAAGGGAAATATTCCACTTCAGCGTTTTAAATCACAGACCTCTGACAATGACTAATCTCCTCTCTGGATTGCCCTTTGCAACTTCTCACAGCCTATATGCAGTTTAGCAGAGCAATGCGAGCTGAGCTTTAGAAGAGGTGGGAAAGTTATTATTCCTCTTCGAGCAACTGTGGATGAAAGTCTGTCTCCAAATTTAAGAGCTCCAACTGTCTTTAATGTCCATCTCTTTATGGACAATAGCTTATTGGTGGTTTTACACCACAGTCGTAAATATGGACAGATTTTATTTGTTGTTAAACTACTTGAAAGTGAAAAACTAGTGAGTCAATAACTTAACTAACAGCCAAACATGAAGTGCAACAACACATGTCATAGCAAGCAGCTGATACTGATTACTAGTCCAACAGCAAGACGCCCAGCTCGGCATCTGTCTTTCAGACTTTTATTTCACGGCGTTCTCGCCAACAACTTGAAGTCAGTCCCAGATTTGGTCTTGTCCAGCAACTTCTTCAACTCAACTCAAACTTTATTTATAAAGCACATTTAAAAACAACTGAGGTTGACCAAAGTGCTGTACATATAATATGGTAATTACAAAAGGTTACGGTAAATGCTAAGATACTTAAACTTGGTTAAAAGCCAGGGAGAAAAGGTGTGTTTTTAGGGAGGATTTAAAAACCTCAAATGATGTGGCAGATCGGATGTGCCAGGGAAAGTTATTCCAGAGCCTAGAGGCCGCTGCCAGAAAGGCTCGGTCACCTTTGGTTTTCAGTTTTGTTTTAGTGGCGACCAGTAGCTTCCCGCTTGCCTTCTCGCCTGCTTCACCTTCTTCTGTCGGTGTCCCCTTTGGTCCTTTCACCTCTGACATATGTCCTCTTGAAAATAAGATCCAGTTTCACCGAAATGTGAAATAGTTGGTGGTTTGTGAAGCTGTTCATACTTCTCACGGGTGATCGTATACCAGAACGCAAAGTTACATAGTGCAAGGAGCAGAGTGGGAATGAAAGAGGTATCATTCACCTGATTACGTCAATAATCAGAAACTAAGAAAGAAACATGTGGAGAGTTTGCATGTATTGGCTGACAGCTGGTTAGATATATGGAGTATTTGCCAGTCTGTATCACAGGGCTGAGAAAATGTGTCTTACATCTCACTGAGTGCAACAACAACCCACGACCAACTTTTATATTCACCTGTTAAGTTGAAGTGGCATTTTATCTTAGTCAAAATAAAAACTACTTTTTCCCATAAGTGCTGCTTTAGGTCATAGAGGATGTTTTACATGCACAGTGTTAGTAAGAACATTGCCATTATCCGATTTACTATAAAATCTGATCTGATAGCGAACAGAGTGCTATCATATCAGTGCACTAGAGGCAGCTAGAGTTAATGTGCAGATGATTCTCCGGTGATAGTTATACATACATTTATTCATTTTCAAGGAGGCTATGAGAGAAACAACACCCCAAAATCAGACCATTAAAGTGTCCTACATTCGCAGCCATCACTGGCTACAATGAGGGCCGTCGTTTAGGACAGAAAGGGCTCTGGACTCTGATGACTCTGTTAGTATTAAACTGAGACAAAAAGAGATAATGAATGTGCCAGCAGCAGATGGAAATCAGTGTCTTTGGTCTGAGCCCATCCTGAAAACCATCCAGCTCTCTCCTCGCAGCCAGCCTGTGTGGCGGTTAGAGCGTTACAGTCTGCCTCGTCTCCTCCTCCGCTTGAAAACCGTCTTCATTACAGCCACGACGGTTTTTACAGGTAAATATTTGACAGAACCGGTGGCGCTTTTGTAGGTCGTACCATGTGATACACAGTTGCAACATTGCAGGTTTCAATTCCAGCTGGTGGCACTCATCTCTCCCCACATTTTCTGTCTGCCTCTTACAATAAAGGTGAAAATGTCCAAAAAAGCATAAAAACTGTTTGACTGAACTATGACCACAGCAGGTTAAGTGTGAAGGTGAATTCTATGTTGCAGGATTAGGGTTCTGGTCACACGAATACAAATCGTCTGCCAAGGCAAAATGTGCACAGCCCAGGATGTGCCACACAAAGAAAGGGGGAAGGGTTTTAAATTCTGTTCTTGATTTTACAGGCAGCCAGTGTAAAGAAGCCAAAATGGGAGAAATCTGATCTCTGAACTATGTTTCCTGTCAGTGCATGTGCAGCAGCATGCCGGATCAACTGAGTCCTAAGGGACTTAACTGAGACGAGAAATGAGATGTCCTTTCCTCTGAAGCGACGTCCATTTCACCGCAGCTGATCACAGCTGGATCGGCTGTCAATTGTCTGTAACAGCTGTGGACTTTTGATGGAGTTTGTGCCCGCACACATGTGCAGTGTGTTAATACTAATAAAGGCTCATAGCTACGTGCCAGAGCAGGAGCGTTTTCTCTTTGTAGCCCGTTCGAGAAACTCCTGCACATGAATGACAATTCTGTATTTGTGATAAAACAATGAATAAATATAATAAATAAATAAAGTTATTTGTGTTTCTTTTGCTGTTAAGCTGCAGTTACTAACCACAGATTTGTAACTTTTGGTCAAGCAGATCAGTCTGAGCTGCAGCAGCCAAAAAAAAAAAAAAACTGATATCCAAACAGGAGCATGTTGGCCAGTAAAAAAATCAGAAGGCTAGAATGACATCAGGTTCAAGCGAGGAGCAACAAGCAAGGAAATATCACAACACCCTTAGTGTTTAATTGCACTGGATGGCAGTAATGTCTGCATTTAATTTGACTGTTCTTTTTTTCTTTCTTGGAAATAACACTGACTAGAGAGTCCTTGAAATCTAAGGACGTTTGGATTTAAGCTTTAGTCTCTATGGACGTGTGGCTGCAATCTAGCAGTGATGAGATAAAGATGAGAAAGACGACGTCATTCAAAAATCCAAGAAAAGGTCCAAATGTACTCGTGTTATTAGAATAATTTCAGCTGTCGGACACAAACATTTGGCAAATTGTTTGCCACGAGGGGGTTTTCCAATCTGGTCCTCTTTATTCAAGACCACAGATAAGAGTCCATGACACAGTGAGACAACAGATGGTGTGATAAACACATGAATGCCATACGAGAGTTCAACACCTCAGGATCACTCTCAGTTTGAACACAGTCACGCTATCTTACATCAAAGTCTGTAGGACGCGTTCACAGCTCGGGTTGTTCAACTCATTTTCTGCAACGGCAGCTACACGGTAAGGATATAAGTTATGGTGCAAATGGTGAGTAGTCAAACATACAGTGGAGTTTTAACTAATATGGTGGTACTAACAGATGGCACTAACATTTCTATGTTGGCTTGAACTGGTCCTGTTAAGGGCATCAGATAGGAAATAAACCACATTTTCAGGAGGTCTTGTTGTAGCTTAAATCAGCACATCAGGGGACTATAAAAAAGTTGTGTTGGAGGAACAGCACTTGGCCCTGTGGTCGATCAGTTCGAGAGCAGCGAGGGTCCGATCTGAAGATTGCTCTGGAATTGGAATGGGTAATGCTGTCTATTTGAGTGTGTACCATACTTGGACAAACATTCAAGTGAACTTTTTTTTCAATGCAGACATTCTGTCGGGAAGCCTTGATGTTTTATTTCTTGGACTGACTATTTTTATCCTCTCTCTCTCTCTCTTTGCTTGAACATTACTATTAGCTGTTGGCACAGACCCTCCTTGTCCTTTTCTGCTCAAAGACTTGAAAAAGTCTTTGTTATACAGTTCAGATAGAGAGCACAGTGCGGCCATTGGGAGTTCTGGGATGATTCACACAAGCCCAGTCCATGTTTTAGGGTTTTATGTAGGATTGTGTATATGACAGCATGTGTGCACTGGTCTTTTTAGTGCAATTTAATGAAAACAGCTTTCAGTTACTCCATCAAGGATGAGATGGAAAGGTAGGTATTATATGGCAAGGCCTGAATATAGATTCAGAATGTAAAATATCACTTTAGTGAGCATCTGAAATTATACCTTACACCAAATTGGTACTGTCGTACCGCGTATGGTCCTTGGTGTCTTGGTGATTGATTCAAAAAAAGCCAAGATGGTGAAACATACTGATGTCAAACAGCTTCTGCAACAAGTTTTATACGTGTTAAATGTTTGTAGAGCCTCGGAAAGCGTTTCTTATGTCATGACATGAGTTCATCTAAAATCTTTGGTTTGACCAAAGCCAAAGCTGTGGAGCAAACACAAAATCTGATGGGGTCATGTAGTAAACAATGTGAGAAAGACAGCACTGGGCTGTGTTGGAAAGAAGTGGAATTACAGGTCACAAATATATTTTTATCACAAATGAAATATATTTTATATTCTGAAATTCTCAGATAAAAATAAAAATTCATGAAGAGCCAGATCAGTAACTTATTCTTTAAGGTGGTTTAACAAAAAAAGGAATTGTAGCGAGTAGTGAATGTTTCTTGATTTTTCTGTTTGCTAAAATTGTCTTTGATCCTTCTCTTCATAGCAACATTGCATCAAGAGAACAAAGTGAACATTACTCTTATAGTTTAAGGTGTATATGCGTGTATGCACAAAATACATATTGGAAAGTCTGTGTACAGAGCATCTACTGTGCTGTGTGAAAAAGTACGCACTGCAAATGCTTACACGTCATGCAGAATTGACTGGTTGTAAAGAGTGCCACGGGCTAATTAAAGCACTATTAAAACAACAGGCGACAGAGTATAATTACATTAAAAACAGAACATATACATAAGCTATTACCATGAACAGAACATAAAGCAGGAACGCTCAGACAGAAATGTGCGGGCTGACAGATGTTGTTTTCAATAATAATGGTCGCATGCTTGCTTCTTATTCCCTTCTCGCCTTTTCACGCCGGTCTCCTGAGTCTCTCTGCACTGCAGACTGTTTACTAAAGGCAAAATGCCAAAGAAAAAAAAACATCCAGGAATGGACCCCATGCTCTCCTGCAGACTGTGCTCCCACTGGTTTCTGAAACAAAAGCACCCCCCCTACACACACACACACACACACACACACACACACACACACACACACACACACACACGCACATACACACACACACACACACACACACACACACACACACACACACACACACACCACATCATCTTTTTTTTTCTTCAATTCCGTGGTATCTTTTTGGCAAAGAAAAAAAAAGGCATCACACACTGCCCAGGATTGTAAACACAAGTGTAACTCACTGACGTCAGCTGATGGGAGCTCTGGGAATTGTAGTTCAAACTATTTTGAAAACAATTACCAGCTGCTGCCATGTGGAGCCGCTAATGTGCTTAGTTGCCAGATGAGATTTTTTTTTCTTTTTCTTTTAAAAAATGCACTCGCAAATGTTCTCATCTCATACTCACAAGGATCCATGCCTCATCAGCATGAACGCAGACTATATTATCTATTTTTGTTTTTTTCTGTGAAGGGCGTGTGTGTGTGTGTGTGTGTGTGTGTGTGTGTGTGTGTGTGTGTGTGTGTGTGTGTGTGTGTGCCTCTGCTATTGGCATTCCAGCCCACATGTAGTCATCCTGTCTCGCTGATTGACCCTGTTGTCTAAATGAGGAGCGGTTAATTACCTCCTCACAGCAGCTCGGTTCACCATGCAGCCTACCCACCAAGACCACAGAACAGAACACAACACGACACGTCTGCTTAACAAATTAGACGGGAGTGAGGCAATGAGAGGCGGGGAGACGGAGACGCTAAAAACAAAGGGGAGGTGTCAGGGAACAAATGAGGGGAATAAAATAAAATAAAATAAATAAATAAAAGAGATGAGATTAAAGAGCTGGATGCTGCTGGTTGGCAAATGGAAGTGAGGGAAGGGGGTGAGTAGGGAGAGGAAGAGAGATGTGAATGAGGAAGAAAGAAAACTACAGAAAAATGGAAAATAAATGAGAGGCCGAAACAAAATAACAAGAAGTTAGAAGAGATAGACAAAGAGGAAGGGGACGTTCGTACAAATGGGGGATGGAGAGGGAAATAGAAAAGAGAGCGAGAGAGAGAGAGAGAGAGAGAGAGAGAGAGAGAGAGAGAGAGAGAGAGAGAGAGAGAGAGAGAGAGAGAGAGGAAACTGAACCGACACCAAAACCACAGGAAGCTGCTTTAACAAATGGGGCTGTGCCGATGCCGACCAGCGCTGTGCTGCGATACAGCCCCATTTTTCATTAACGCTGTGATTTATCAACACAGTTCTGAGAGGATCGTCGCGGGGGCTTTTGATTAAGGCCATTAGATATTAGACATTAGCGGTGAGATTACTCACACTGCTGGGGTGCCTTTGATTTTTTTTCCCCATGCCAGGGTTTGCCCAGGGGCAGCCACCGTGCCCCTGCTGACTGCTCTCTTTGAAGCAGCTCTTCACAATGATGGGGTCTCCACAGGAGCTCAGCGGGTAAAGGAGTGTGCCATAGGTTAAGTGCACTGCGCTGAGTTTGACCTTTGTCATGCCTTTTTTTTAAAAAAAATATATATAACTCGTCTATCAATCGCTGTATTCACTTTGCCTTTAATATAACTGGTGATGTGATCCGTTAAACAGAATGCTCATCTATATTTTATCATGTTCATTAATAAGTAATCATAAAACCTAAAAGTAATCTATCTTTATCAATGTTTTAATATCAACAATGGATCAAAATGACTATTGTGAAATGGGTCATGTTTGATAACGAACCTAGAAAGATTGATCACACATACAGGCTTGTGTACCCTGGTATAATATAATATATATAATATATAACAAGGTTGAACCTTGAACCTGGAATATTGGTGTATTATTGGTGTTGATCTTCTCATCAAACACTTGGCAAGAAACTCCTTAAAATGTCTTTAAACACAGACAGTCCTGAGAGTCCTGAGAGTTCAAATTTTCATCTGTAACCATGAGCAGAAATATACATAATTACATTGATATCTATGTTTGTTTTGTGGTTTTGTTTGGCAAGTTTCCACTGACGGAAAAAAAAAATGTCTCCACTGACAAAGCGTCCTCAGGTTTACAATCTTAGGGAAGCTGTAATATCGTTATTACTGGATTATTATTATTGTTGTGTAAACAGATGAAGACATTGTGGAGAATGCCCACCATGTGACTCTAAAATGAAAGTTAGTAATTTGGACTATTTGCCCTGTAAATATATTGTCAACTCTTATTTATAATTAAATATGAAAGTAGATATTTCAGATAATTCATCAGCTTCCACTTCTTCTGTGCTTCCCTGTTTGCAGGACACCGACAGGTTCATCTATGTTCATCCTGATCCTGCATGCACGCTCGCCCTGCACCCGTTACAGATTAAAAAGAGAGCTGCTTTTAAATCATTAAATATGAAAGTAGATATTTCATCTCCACAAGCCAGTTTGCAGGACACGGACAGGTTCATCTATGTTGAGCCTGCATGCACCCATTACAGATTAAAAAGAGAGCTGCTTTTATTTGGATTTCTGATCAGACCATAACAGACATCTCGTTTCTCTCATTAACATGATGAGTGGCTTTGGTAACCACTATCTTCTCAAGAGGCGGACAGAGCTGTTGCCATAACGATAACCCTGTAATAAACTTAATAATGATGCCCAAACTGCAGCCAACGCTGTCTCGTCAACCCTGAGTGAGTTGGACCGTGCACTGTGTTTATCAGAGGAGAGACTATTAGTGACCATCTCTCACCCACTTGACATCTTTCTCTGAATCCCTAACACTCTTGATTTCTCTCTCACAACCAGCCGGTTTTATTATTGTTTCCTCTTTTCGTACAAGCAGTCCCCTCTGCCTCTGCCTCGTGCTCCCTCTTGCCTCGCTTCTAATTCAATTACTCCTTTGTCTTATCGGGCTCTTCACTGCTCTCTCCAGCTAATCTGATTTTAAAGGAGAGCTGGCAATTAAAACACAGATATGAGAGATCTATCCTTCATGCTCGCTGCCTTAATGAGATCCAGCTTCATGCTTCGCACGCGGCTTAAAGTTCAATTAGGTGACACACTTGAGTGAGGAGGATGGTCTCCTTGTGAAGTGTACAGCGTGTCGAGCTTCCGCTCTGGATTCTGCACATCTGCAGCTGGCGTCTAATATATTGACTGGAGACACTTTTGAAAAGCTAGCAAGAATTTTGTATCATGCAAGATACAAGATCATTATTTACTTTGTTTTGTTTGGATTGTATTCTCATTGCAAACTTATTGAAAAAAAAACACAAAAAACCCCAATGGGAACTTTTGATGAGGTTGAGATTTCAGAAGATTTCATTTGGATTGATTGGTATCTATTTATAACTTTATAATACTACTTTTCAACTGCTAAACATGAATAAACTAGTTTAATTTGGCTACTCCAAGAAAACATTGCTAAACAAAATAGCAAAATTTATGTTGTTATATTTATACAATGCTTGTTTTTCACCAATAATTAGTAGTTGCACCATATCAGTGTCATTTGCATTTTATTGCAGGTGTCAGAATTATATGATAATGTGGGTTTATTTGTCGTCAGCATTTTTTCACCACTCGTGTGGGTATCAATCTAAGACAGCTGCCAAATGAACCCTGTGGGAAATTAGCTGACCTTGGCAACATCAGCTCCACAATTTGGATCCTAAAAAATATTTATTAAAAGGCCTGATTGATTCTGATTTGATCTACGCTGCAACTTCAGCATCACCTTTCTTTACTCACAACATTAATCTCTAAATAGATGTTGTCAAACTTCAACGCCAACGACACATGCCTGCCTCTGTCTCTCTGATCTGTTTCTGCCTTTGTTGTTAATTGCAGTCATTTGAAAAACAGATGACACTGTCTGATGGTAATATTCTTACCCTGCCATCTTGGTTATTAATTTAGAGCAATAAAACTGAGTCATGCTGCCTATTGTTCTGGGGAATTACCCACTGGGCTAACAATGGATTGAAGGTCTTTCTCACAAACGTGATGACACTCAGAAATACCTGAGGGAAACTCAGTGTGTGTGTGTGTGTGTGTGATGGTTTAATGCATTCCAGCAAAAACCATTCAGGCGTAGGGACATTGTGCTAATAGCAGCAATCGAAGTGCCGATCTTCTGATTAGTGGACGACCCGCTCTACCTCCGAGCCGCAGGGTCTTTCAGGGGCCAGTGCGTTAAATTAGCATCATGCAAACCTTATAGACATGTCATGTGCTTAACTCGTTAATGATATATAGAGTTTGCCATTATTTAGTTCACACAGATTCACATTATCAGAGCAGCTGTTCAAAGTCCTTGCTCTGTGCAGAAATGTATTCTAAAGTTAAGCGAAAGCTAAAACAAGGATTTTACAGTCTTCACCAAATCAAGCCTTTTTAGTGTTTGCATTAGTATTTCACTGAGGAGAGTTTCCTTGCTGAGTTGTAGTGTCCAATAGAAGTAAGTAAGTTTGCATTTAAATACTCAATAGATTTGGCTACCAAACTGCTGATAATAAAGGTACTTTGTGTAGTTTCTTACCATGAACTGTTCTTCTGTATTTGTATTGTGCATGGGGAAAGTATCATTGGATCAAGATCTTGAAAGCGTTCTGGTTTGTAGTCCGTGCAGTCCAGTCACATTGGAGCGGGCTTTGGGTGGATGCATGTAATCAGTCCATGTGCAGAAAGAAAGAGGCGGAACATATTTGCTAGATCACAATGTGTAAATCACAGCTGAAACTGAGCAGCTGGACGACATTAGAGGGAAAAGCAGCAGATATTTTCTGCATAACTGAATAACGTCATAAAGCTTTTGTATAGTTTGTCCACATACCTGCTGGCCACACTGGAAAGCCAAACAATTTGCCGTTACCTCTAAAGGCCAAAGCGTCATCAGACAATTTAACTCAATTTAGCCTTGCATCCAATTTTGCATTTCTAAAAAAACTGTTGGTAGGACACCTCAAACTCCAATTATGACACCTGCTATTATGAATTTTTAACCGATGGAGGTTTTTTTATTTGTAGAAATGTCTTTGAACCGATAAAAGTGATTTGTAACGTTATCATAATTAGGACTGGGTATCGATTCAAATTCCAAGAATCGATTCAAATTCCAAGAATCGATTCGATTCCGATTCTTAAGACTTAGAATCGATTATCATAATCCGATCCGATCTCGATTCGGGTTAGTGTTATTAAAATCATTTTTTTGGTCGCCTGAAGCCGTCGTTTTCAACAACGGAATACGGGCGCATACCTTTGCAAATGTAACCCGCAATCGTCTGTAGTTTTATTATATTTCCAGTGAATTTCTATTTTTCCCACGTTCATGAACGCATCATAGTTATTCATGGCCATTGAACGCACCTCGCATGTGTGAGACGCCGTAGTGTAGTTTAAACACGGCGCACGCCTGTTTCAATTCAATGACGCGACTAGTGGGGTTAAAGTTCACCGGGGGAAAATGTATTAAAACTTTAATGATCTTAAGGAATTAAAATGCAAATCGATTCAGAATCGGAGAATCGATTCAGAATCGGAAAATCGATTTTTTCAACACAGGCCTAATCATAATATGTGGTTTGTGGGCTGAGTGGAGGAATTTGTGGGCAGCGAGTGAAACACTGCTTGCTTGTAATCCACCAACAAAGGTAGAGAAGAAAAAAACGACGGCAGCAAATGTATGGGCAGTTTTAAATATTTCGGTATTCGGTAATCGACATTGCAAATATTTTACGAGGAAGAAAAAGCTCTATGTTATATTATATTATATACCATAACACAAAAAAACAGCAGTCTGTTATATTTGAAGCCTTTTGGACACGTTGCGGTAAGAAGACACAGGTGTAAATAGTTAATGATGGCTGAGTTCCATTTCATTACACAGCCATTGTTGATGTTATTAGTAACATGCGCTTCCTACCATGACAAGCCAACATTTCCGTAGCTCTGATTACAGTAGGTCCACTTTTCCCCTGATTTATGCCCACAGATGATTTTTGTATCTTGGTGGTTGCTGGTGGCCTATTTAGTCCCTCTGGAGTTTGTCGCTGCTGTAGCCTGGCAGCTGTTTGCAGCCTATCACTTTTTCCACCGTTGATATTTACTCATCTGGCGTGGCCGGCTCTATGTGTGTGAACGCTGATATGTGTATTTATGTGCACACGTTTGTGATATTTACTCATTTGGCTGGCTGCGCCCTTCAGATTTATGCACGAGTGCCATTGTGTGCACGTGTGCACTCATGTGTGATATTTGCTCAACTGGTCATGCAGGTCGTTTG
The DNA here is from genome assembly GCA_004119915.2 of Collichthys lucidus. Lineage (NCBI taxonomy): Eukaryota > Metazoa > Chordata > Actinopteri > Sciaenidae > Collichthys > Collichthys lucidus. The sequence goes on along the minus strand of CM014083.1, from coordinate 31,143,718 downwards.
TGTGTGTGTGTGTGTGTGAAGTTGAAGTTTTTCATGTGTGGCTGCTTTCCTGCTCCCATTTTGATACCTTGAATTATTGTAATAATACACACACACACACACACTTATCTCACCCTTGGTGTCATTTTGACCGATGGTGGCCACAAATTCATAACACAGGGTCATGAGACTGGGTTAAAATGCAAAGCACCAGCTGTGACATTTATTGGATGAATCTGCTTATGAGAAACAAAATGCACAAACACTCTTGTTAAAGCTCCAGAATAGACAGAGTGTGTTTTGGTGAGTGACACTGAAAGCTCCACAGGGCACCTTTAAGATGGCTCTCCCTGTTTCGTTTGCAGTTGTTGTTAAATAAATGTTGAGTTTTTTGCTTAAAACAAACTAACTAATCCACTCATAGTTCATAGACTGAAGACGTAGACGTAGACTGTTTGTAGACTGAACAGGTCTGGCCTACTGGAGGAGAGTGAAGCTACAGGTAGAGATGCTTTGTATAGGACGCCTTTTGCATTATATTTGTTATGGAATTTCTATCCTTAGGTTACACTAGATCACGTGTGGGCCTTGAGGTCCTCGGCAGTATTAATTGTTTGTGTTAGACTAGGTGCCAGTCTATTTGTGCTGTTATCTTTGGGTTTAAAGTCGATCCACCAGGATGAGTTGGGCAGAATGTGAGACCGACTCAGGCACTTCTGATGAACTTTGAGAGTGTCTCTAATTCTCTTTGGCCAAGTGTCAATAAATAATACATCATAAGACATCAGAGGCTCCTGAACACTTTCTTTTTTCCTGACCTCACCATTGACCTTTGACTTCAGCAATTTCTCCACAACAATATCATGCAATTTGTGCTAAATCACTGGTATATTTAAGATCGATTATACTGGATTAAATCAAAATAGTAAAATTGCTCAAATTAGGCCAATGTGCTATGTGGAAACATTTATCAAAAACATAGACTTTCATTTTTGGTGTTAAATGTGTGTCGTCACAGTCATCCTCCTACTTGGACATACATATGTGCTTTTCATCTGACAGCCATGATATATGTATGCATATTACAAATGAAGCAGCGTGGTGTTTAGGGCAGTTTGTTTGACTTTATTCCCTCCAAAAGCAACTTTCCTTCTAGTGGTGAGTAAAGCGAGGATACATCACCGTGGACTGACTAATGGAACATGACTGCTGCTCAAGGTCTTTGAGAAGAAGCTACTGTTGCTCACGTGTTAAATACTTCATGACAATAAGAAAGAACCAACCTATCACCACCAGGGATGGAGGTATTCCAGTGAGTTCAACTCTAAACCCATTTGCTGGAAGACGCAAAAAAAATAAATAAATTAAAAATCCAATTTTTGCACATCTAATATGATATGAATGTAATTACTATGATATAATGTTTGCCTGTGTGGGTGGCAGTAATTGTACTTGCTATCCTGGTGGTGGATCTAAATAAATAAAGATCTTTCTGCTGAAGCTGAAAGGGTGTTCTGGAAGATTAGACTGTAATTGGATTGGACAGAAATCTATAAAATCCAAGATTCAGTGTATGTTCTCTGGCATACTGAACCTCTCACTTTATCAGTAAGAGATTCACATGATACCCCTGGCTGGAGAACAAACAAGGCTTGAGGTTTACTTTTCAATCTTAGAAGAAATAAATGTTACAAGAAGTAACCTTAGGAAGCAAAATTAACAACATCCCAGAATCCCAGAGCTGATGAAAATTGACTTGGAACATCCAAAATAAGATTTGGAACCGGCTCTGGATGATTAGACTGAGTATTCACAAATGATACAAATGAGTAAAACATCCAGGCCATCAGACATTTACATTTAGTGGAATGCATTTAATGACATGTTGAAATTTTCTGCCAACACAGAGAGGAACCTGATCAGAACTTTACGACCTGAACAAAAGTGCATCTCGTTGCAGGATGTGGAAAACCTGTTGAACGGTGTGAAAAAAAAGTGAAATCTGTGAACTCATCTGTGAGGCGAAGTTACAGTTTTACTGTAAAATGATATAGACTGCGGGTGAAGCAGGCAGCGAGGAGAGAGAGCGGTACACAACGTTAAGTGATAAAGAGACAGGCAGCTAGAGATCATTGCTCCTTAAGTTTATTCACACCCTAAGCATCAAGCCATCTGCTATGCAAATGCAACCTTCTCATTTAGAATGAGTGGTAGAAACACGCAGATGTTTAATTCATACTAAACTAATGACTGCAAATGAGGCTGAACTCCAAAAGAAAACATTAACCTGTTTGTTACATCAAGGTGATGATGATGATGCAGATGCTCAGGACCAGTGGCGATCGCCTGGTTTTCTGTCTTGCCTGTTGTTCATTGGTCCCTTTCTTCTGTGGTGGTGAAACTTGATATTTTCATATAATGAATCGACTGACAACGTGAAAATAACTGAATATCAAAGGGGTTCATGGTACTAATGAACCTACAAATAATAATCACCCGACACAACCGTTTCTCTCAGAAGCTCTACAGTGGGTTTCAGCGCATTGTTTAGCTCTCAGGCTGCGATTTTACTGTTTTTTTTTTTTTAAATTTAATGGAAACTGGCAGTAACATACATAAGCATACCATATACACTGACAACACACTGACCAAAGGACAAACAGACAAAACTAAACAAAAGAGATGTAAATGTTAGAATTGTACATTTACTCAAACTTTCCATTTTCTGTTATGTATTTTTAGAAATTGGCTTTGCTCTTTATTTAAAAAACAAAATACTAATTCAAATTCCTTTTTGATTGAGCATTGAATATAAATATTTTCCCCAAAAGAATAATTGTATTTACAATCTGTGGGCAATTTGTATCAAGTACTCCCAACAAAATATCTAGGGGTGTGAATTCAAAGTTAATATTTATGGGTCTTAGCCAAAGTTGAATATCTAACCACAGTCTAACTACATGTGTGCAGTAAAATAAATAAATGTAACTGACCCTGGTCTGTGTTAAAAAAAGTTAGGTTGTTTATTTGTAGCCGTAATTCTGTAGAAAATCTTAATTTGGAAAATTCTAGAATATAAAGCAATTGATATTGTATAAATAGATCTAAAATAATTTACTGTTGTGTTTTTAGTGACAAAGCTCTAAGAACAAATGTCCAATTTACTCACGCATTACTATTTCCATGTTATGGTACTTTACACTTCTAGTCTACTACATTTAAGAAGCAAATATTATAATAGTCTCTCAGCATGACGACTCATTTCTCTGGCAATACTTGCACTTATATTCACATAAATAATAATAGAAGTATCTGTATATGGAGAGTAAATACAGAGCTACAGAGCTCCATTCACACAGCAAGCAAGCAACGGGTACCACATCAATACTAGAAAGCGAGTCGGTCCTGTCCCGGTATGTTAGTTAAAGTCTGTTATTTAGCTGCTATCCTAACTGATTTAAAAAGAAAGATATAAAGAGAGACTGTGACGAGGCAAGCTGTTAGCATGAGCAGCGAGGAAGAAAGGTGAGGAGCAGGTGATTGATATTCTGGAGTTTTTAATTTCCTTTTACCTACTCATGTTTTTGGGAGCAACTCCAAAGAATATCATGGGGTCAGGGTCTTTTAGCCATGCGTTTAATTATGCATGTTCTTCTGTTTTGTTGCATGTAATTGCAACGTGTGTTCAGTTCTGAGTGCAGTCAAGACATGAGAAAACACAAGACACACTTGTGTGTAGACACGGATGGAGCACTGAAGCTGCTGCTGCATAGTCCTGTGCACATGCTGCCAGGGTGGTTTTGCACACGCTCATACATTTTTTGGTGGTAACATAAAAAAGTGTCGCGCTGACCCTCCCCGGCTACAGGACACATGACAACTATAACTTTGCCATTAGGATGATACACAGGGACCTTGTCGGGGTGTTAGACTAGATGGCCCACTGATTTCTACAGTACACGGATGTCACATGTCAATGTGAGGTCCCTGCTGTCCTCTTTAACCATATCGAGTTCCCCAGTGCTAACAGCCTTTACTGTCGAGTGAGCTGACACGTCAGGCAGTCTGGTGCATGTAAGCCACCCCGTGTAGACATATACGTGTGCTGGGCACTTGTTCCTTAAAAAGGATGAGAACTCATGGCTCGAAGTGATTTTTCTCTGTTGGCTACCCATTCAGCAGAACAAGAAATCGGGAGCAACAATTTGCAGAACGACACCACCTTGCGCATGGCAGAAAAAAAAACAGGCAGGCCAATTAGAGGCCGGTTTGACTCGGAGCCATTATTTGGGTTTGATTTGATTGGCTCACGGTCAGAAATGTGCCGCCGCTCCGCAGACTCTCAGCCAACAGCTGTCCAACGCTGCTGTTAGCAGCTGGCATTGAAGAAACGACGGCTGCACTAAAACACTGGCCCCGGCATACCACTGAGTCAGACAGCACCGTCTGCATGATGCTAGACCTCGACCCATGAGTCTAAACTTTTCTGATGATTCCAAGGAGTCATGGCCATTTGATTTTTTTGAAAAAGAAGCAGCAAAAAAAACCTAATGTTTGACCAGCAAAGAGGGAATATTTAACCAGTACCAGATCTCTGCAAGTCTTTATACCAAATGACATGACAAATAATTTGTTCTCACGTTAGTGTAAATAAATATAATTTTACACAGTTTGACATGAGTTCAGTTCTAATCACCAGCACTCACACACCTGAGTGGATATGATGAAGGAACATGAACGTTTTCACACATTTGTATCATTAAAGTAGTTCTGTTTTCATATTTTCATACATGCCACAGCACAGCAGCCCACACAGAAAACAGATCTACTAATGAAAGCTCAGAGGCGAATGTATCACCGCTCCAGACATTTATTTCTCAGCAACTGAGCCCGGGGAGCTTACTAGGAAACAAGTTTACTTTTTTATTAGAATTAAATGAATTAACTCATTTTAACCGACTTCATCATGGGAAACAATCTACACCATCGTATTATTACTCAAAGTGGATTATTTTTCATACATGTTTTGAGGGGCTCTTTCAAAGTCTCGGTCTGGTCATATGTCCCCTTTAAACTGGCCTGGCTAACCATCGTGACGGAGGGAGGTCGAACACATTTTTAACCTTCACTAAATGAGGACCACTTTCTGAGGAAGACTCCACCAGAACAATTCAACCGCAGTGTCAAAGTTCACGCACAGCACACAGGAGCTCATTAACAGGAAGATTTCACAATTGTTTGAGGTCGCACCAGCTTTTGAAAAAAAGTTTGTCCCCTACGGGCGTCTGTCAAACTAAAGTTTTACAGCTGCTGTTAAATCAGAAATCTTGTTTTCTTATTTTGTTGATATGGTGGCCGAGAGCTCTGTAGAGCAAACATTTCATTTACAGTTGCTACTAAAACACATTATTGTGTTCTCGATGGTATTGTAAAAAGTCCAGGTTTTGCTGACCCTTATACCCACTGCTACAACAACACATCTTTTATTTTTTGTAGAGTGTGAAAAGGAAACACTATGTACTGCTGAATTTATGGTTACTCAAACCTGCCACCTGTAATGGCACCCGCCTGCAAATCAAAGCGGCATGCTCTTAAACATGTATAACTTTAAACCATAATATAATTTAAACAGGGGAGTTATATAGAAATTCAGCTTATGGAGATTGATTAAAGTAGCCACTTTAGGTACTGCAGTTTTGGGCACTTCCATGTTGGAGGTTGCCTCATTGAAAACAACAGATTTTAACAATAGCTCTTGAAAACGTATGCACTGCGCTTTCACAGATCCATTAACCGTGGTTGCTGATGAATCATATCCCCGTCACCTATCAAACATTTCCTAAACCTAAAGGCACAGATCCCAACAACCATGGAACACCAAAGTTCCTGATTTTTTCCAACAGATCGTAAAACCTTATTTAAGCAGTAAAGCACCACAGGATACAAAGAAAAGCAGCAAGACAGGCAAAATACCCAATTTTGGGTGCAGTTGAGCTGAGTGAATTCACAGCTCCTCATCTTTATTACTTGACCTCTCTATTACTCATCTTTTTTCCCCATTATCACCTAAAGGCAAACCACCATCCTTTTCTGCTGCGAGCACCATATTTAACAGCGGTTCTAGACATAGTATAAATTTCTGAAAATGTGAAAAGGGCAACTTGCAGCTTTCAGGTTCATTTTCAGAACACAGCACTATTCCAGCTCCCGCAGCCTCTCCCCTCCAGGCAATGATAGCATCTCCAGGCCTTAAAAAAAAAAATAAAACTTTAACACCAGGATGTGGTCTAGCTTTACGCAGAAGCTCAGGTCTGTGCAGCCATCTACCTCAGCACAATCAAAACAGCTTTCGTCTCTCTGCAGGACCTTTCCAGCTGTGCACAAACAACCCCTAAGCCTTCCACTGGACACCAGCAGCTTCTGTCTGCCCCCATCTGGGCAGATTTGCTCGAGCGGCAGATGGTGCCTCAACAAATGAGGTGTATAACCGACGCCAAAAAAAATATCATTCAAGACATCTGCCTCTGATACCGATGCTGAGAAAGGGCAGAGCTTGTGCACTTGTGCGACACGTCTCCTTCACTTAACGTTTAACCTTCTATATCATTTTTGAAAATCATATGCAATTGGAAGTGAATTACATGCCATCACTGCTGAATATATTATTAAAATAAAGTGCAGACACATTTTCCGGGCGAAAAGTGGCATGCGGAATTTCACAATAAATATTTAATGGATGAGTTTTCTCCCTTTGGGAGATTTCATCCTTCACCGTGAAGCAATTGCATCCTCTTAAAAAGACAGGTGCTTCAATAACTCCTTCAATTGAAATCACTCACTAATGGTCTTTGAAATGTACATTCATGCCCATATGTAATTGGCTTTTCATTGGCAGAGAGATGGAACAGAAACGGATAACGATAACGACCAACTGGAAAAAGGACGACTGAAGAGACTGCATAGGGATATAACTCAGCAGGGAATTCAATTAATTTCCATACTTTATTCCTGTTCCGTCAGCCTCTTTCTGTCTCTTTGTCGAGTCGGTCTTTCCTCTCGGCCATTTGGCTGACCCACAGGGACAAGGTTGGTCTTTTAGGTCACATGGATCCCTCAGCAATGCTGAGGGGGAGAATACTGCACACAGGCATTCATTTAAAAACTGTAATTGCCTCATTTGAATGTTTAAGGACTGAAGAAAGCACTGTGTAAAGAGATCTGACTCTCTTCAGTGTCAGATGCCCCATGTGTGGTCAGTAGGTATCATCCAGCTCAAGGTTGGGAGCCCTAAAAAAATAAAAAGGTTTTGGTTAACATGTATTCAAATACAAATAAAGGCATTGCTGACACTAGAATCATGGTAGATGGCAATACATAACTCCCTCAGAGAATCAGCTACTCAGTGTTAGACTGTTAAATAGTATTGTAACGAAGAGAACTTCCCTGGAGCTTGGGATGGAGTTGGGGGAATATTGCACCATGCACTTTAACTGAGATACATGCACTTTAAGAATTGCACAGGCACTTTTGTAAAGCAGTTGCACATGGCATATTTGCACATTGGATATACATATAGATATTTCATATACATAATGGAATGTTTTTACATTCATTGTCCTGCAGATCTTATTGGTGCTGGTAGGTTCTGTGATGGCCACATGGTTCCACCTGCAAAAGAGGGACATGAGGTTTAGTGTGCATTATTGTTTGTAATTGAGTGCAAAAGTGACATAATGTGATTAATCTAATATGTGTGCAATTGTGTGTTAATTTATTGGGGATAGTAAAGTTGAATATGAATATGTGGTTTTTCAATAGAAGACTTCGGCTAAACCGATGTGTGGCTCAGCTTTTGACTTTAAAGCAATATTGTGTAACTTTTCTTCCATAAAATATCAGATTTTTTAAATCATTTTGAGGCCACACTGACGTGCAATCAGGCGAATGGTGTCTCTGTCATTCCCTCTGTGCCTCATACGCCTGTTTCTAGCTTCACACACCATCAAACATGTCACTGATTTTAGGAGATCTGGATATTTCACGGAGAAAATGTTTTCTGGTTTTTACATATACATAATGGAATGTTTTTACATTCATTGTCCTGAAGATCTTATTGGTGCTGGTAGGTTCTGTGATGGCCACATGGTTCCACCTGCAAAAGAGGGACATGAGATTTAGTGTGCATTGTTTGTAATTGAATGCAAAAGAGACATAATGTGATTAATCTAATATGTGTGCAATTGTGTGTTAATTTATTGGGGAGTAAAGTGCGTGTGTGTGAAATGGTACTCACCAGTCTCCTTTGTTTCCAGGGTGTTCGGGCAAAAGGCTTCCCCAGGAAACTGTCACCATATTTGTAGTTCTGGGAGCATCCAAGTGGTGATTGATGGGGGTGTTGGAAAATAGTGTATTTTATTAGTGTTGGTGTGTGTGCTAGAATTGGGGGGAGGTTGTGTTGGTAAATGTGTGTGGGTGTATGTATATAGTGGGAGGATTATGGGGATAATGTAAATCAATAATAAGTGTTTTTTAGACAGAGCAAGGCAGTATAGTGAATGGGTTCTCCCTCATTACCTAGACACCCTATATAAGCAGCCATTTTGGGATTAGTGGGTGGTTGCGGTATGATGTGGAGGGTGTTTTCCATGCTGTTAACGTGGACCAATAAAAGACCCGTCTGACACTCTACAATCCTGCATTGGTATTCTTTTGGCTGTATGCCCCAGTCGTAATTGTGGTCCACCTAACAGGTATGTTACATTATTATTATGTTATATTTAAACCTGTTGTGGACTACTGATTTTAGACCTATATGTATTGTGTTTTTTATGTGTGTTGTTGTGTGTAATGTTGGTGTCTAGTCTGCTGCTCAGAAATGGACGGTCTGATACTGTGTGGTCTTACGTAATCACACAACAGCATGTTGCTTTATGGTCATGATGTCCACCAAATAAATGATCCATACAGATTTGATCTTTTCTTCACACCTTCTTTTCATTCGACTCGCCCCCAGAGACAAGGTGAAGGTTACGTGTCACGCGGAGCCTTTGGAAATGCTGCACATATCGGTGCATCTTAATCTGGAATGTCACATTTCAATGTTTAAGGGCTTCATTGCAGTGGGGAAATAGGTTAAGCTGTTTAAATGTCAGCTATATTTGTATGGAGAAAAGTAGACATTGATCTATTGTGCTTTGAATATGTGGTTTTTCAATAGAAGACTTCGGCTAAACCGATGTGTGGCTCAGCTTTTGACTTTAAAGCAATATTGTGTAACTTTTCTTCCATAAAATATCAGATTTTTTAAATCATTTTGAGGCCACACTGACGTGCAATCAGGCGAATGGTGTCTCTGTCATTCCCTCTGTGCCTCATACGCCTGTTTCTAGCTTCACACACCATCAAACATGTCACTGATTTTAGGAGATCTGGATATTTCACGGAGAAAATGTTTTCTGGTTTTTACTCCGATGTCCTTTGGCTGTTCAGAGCTCCTGGGGAGCGTTTGTAATGGTACAGGAACAGAACTAGAGCTGCACGAGCAGGCAACGTAACTGGATTCAGCAGAGACGGAGCACAACTGGGCTGAAGAGAAATGGACTATGGTAAGAAAGAAAAGAGTGGGCATGCAAGAGTTTGCTGGGCAGTAAATCTGCAACTGGCTTTTAGTCATTAGCAAGACAGATACCAAACTGGGCTTCTCGCTGTTGGACTAGTCGGTAATATAAGCTGGCTGCTATGTCTTGTGTTGTTGCACTTGCTTGATGTTTGAGTGTTTCAATGAACCTGTACAACTATCTATAACAGCAGTTTATAAGTCAATTGTACCCTGAAGCTGTGGTACGCAATGAATTGCAACAAATGGCAAATCTTTCATGTTGTTTCTGGTTAAACTAAAATCATTTTATCGAAGTGACCAAAAAAATGGCGCATACGCCACTGAATCAATTAAGAGACACTCACGCTTTCTTTCTTCCTCTGGAGACATTGCCAAAGACTGGTATGAAAATATCCTGAGGGATAGAAAACAATAAAATCCCATACCAACTAAATTAATAAATAATAAATTTAAATATTTATTTTGTTTGTTAGGTTGTAAAGCTGTGAGAAAGAGTCGAGCTGCACAAATTTGTGCGTTCACCAAGATAGCTCCGGTAAGGATGCTAATGCTGTGTCATGCTAACTGTGCTAGCGTTATTATACCGTATTGTTCTGTTATTTAAATTCTTATGAAACCCAATCGGAGTTGTGACCCTAATATTTAGTGTTTGGTATCATATAGACACGGATTCAGATCGTTTTATGTGGTTTTAAATGTTTATAAAAGATCGCTAATCGCGCTAGCCGCATGCTAATCGCGCTAGCCGCATGCTAATCGCTAGCATGTAAATGTGAACTTGCATCGGTTAACTCTGCTGCTGACTCTGCTAAGTTAGTCACAGTTAAGGTGATGGTGATTTAGTTCATCTATTTGCCAATATATGTTTAATATAAATGAGAAATAGAAGTTCATGTTAACTGTTTACTATTATAGAATGAATATATTAAAATGTGATGGTTAAAATGTTATTAAGATGCATAAATAGGCTTAAAAGAAAAGGTTAAACACACACATATATATATATATATATATATATATATATATATATATATATATATATATATATATATATACTTTCATATTTCTATGCTGGAAGTACATGATTGACTGATTGAATAATTGTCCATTAATGACATTTTCCTGCAAGTTTTAGCTGAGATAAAAAAAAAAAAAAAGATTTGATCCAGAAGGATGTGATACCAAAAATAGCCCTACCTGTCAGGTGTAGGACATTGTGAATGTTAATGGATGCCGGGCATGACAACTGATCGTTTTATCTTGTGTAATGCATCCTAAGTGTGTTTTCCTACGAAATAACCATCCATTCATTATCCACATTCACTTATCCCAGCTGACATTGGGCTAAAAGGCACAGCCTGGACACATCAGACAACTGGGACTGTGGGAGGTCACCCAGAGGAATCCCATGCAGGCACGTGGACAACATACAAACTCTCATCGTGTTGTATTACATATGACTTTTCGAATTAGAAGCAATCACTGTTTGTGTTCTTATCTCTCTCGCTTGTCCTTCTCTGTCCCTTTCACAGTAGCATCTTTCCAACCATATCACATATGTGTGGCTCTCAGCACCCGGTGGTTACTGGGTTGTTTTGTTAAGGGACAGAAGGGTCAAAACTCCCGCCATAGTTTGCTTGTTGACAGGCCAGGGGTTAAGGAGGGTGGCTCAACGGTCTTTGAGTGTTTCCTTGGTTCATGTGCTGTTGGTTAGTAGGCTAAAATGTCTACCAGAGGTCTCCACAGGGTGTTTTATTTTGAAAATTTACTGCATTTTCAATCATTTTTCTTTAGCTCGACCTCCTCCGTGCTGCTTGACCTGGCTGGTTGCGTGATCTGTCAAAAATGGTAATAGCCGGGCATTCTCTGTCAGCCAGGAAGTGTTCCAGTCCTGCCCAGTTGAATTTAGCTGTTGGGACAGCAACACATTTAACATAAAACCAGCAAAGAAACATCATATATAAAATAAAACATCGATTCAAAGTCTAAAAATACGATAAGTCTGACTCAGTTAATGCAGCAGTGTGGATTACTTTATCTTCCCTTACAGTGACGAAGGTAAATGTCGTCTCCTCACTTTACTCTCACCAGTTTTCCTGAATATATTTGCTCCAATTATCTTCTCATTCCTCTCTTACTTCCACATTTCCTCCAATCCATCCCATTCCTTTCCTCAAGTGCTCGTATGCATACTGTGACATGTCTGCATGAATAAATGAATAATTGATTGTATATTATTTCATTACTCTGCGTCAGCCCTCTCCATTTCTATAATTTCTGTCAAGAGATCCTACGCGGATCCACGATTTAAATATTTCCCTTTATACCGATCTTCTTCTTCTTCATCCCGCTAAACCCCCTCCTGATTCATTTCTCACAAATCTCATATGACGTGCTTATATGCGCACCTATGGACAGATAATTGTGTTTCGTCACACTTCCCTGGCTGTTATCGCTTGTGTAACTGTGCATGAAATAATGGTTGAATCTCCAATAAGTGACTGACTGACTTCATTCTCGGCGAGTTGGATGTGTGACTGCCTCTGCACAAAGCAGCGTTTTTCAGATGAGATCGACTGTATCTCCAGCTTAATGTTAGTGCAGCTTTAACAGAGAAAACACTGAAGTGGAAACATCTCATGCCTGTCTCATCTCATGCTCCTCGGGAAAGGAAACACACACACACACACACACACAAATGTGTGTCTCTTGTTTGATGCTATTAAAATGTGTTGAAAGGTGAGATAAAACACGCATTCCCAATATGTCCGTTATATTACTGATTTATAAAAAGCAGAAAGAACACACTCCAAATCTGTATGGCTTTTTTAGCATGTTTTTTCAAAGCTATGAACACACACACACACACAGTCTGTTTCACACATTATTTGTTGCCTGAACGAGCGCTTGAAAGGCGATGAATCACACATTAGGCGAACAGCAAACCAGCTGAAATAAAAGTCTGAAAAGACATTTTGTCCTCAAACTTGTTCTCGGAGTTATTAAGACGTCTGAATATCATGCCCCCCGGCATGCACGCATCAAATTGTCCTCAGCTCATCTCAGACTTTGAATTCAGGTTCACCCTTCTCTTTAATATCTTTCCAAGGCCAACATATTTCCCGTATTTAAAAATGTGAGCAGGAGGATTTTTAGAAAACGCAACAACATATTTGATAAAGAGATGTTGCACACTGTTGCAACAATAAAAGTCGTTGCAGGCGGTAACACTAATTACAAATAAAGTGTGTTTGTAAGAGTGGAGGTTATTGTTGAAGGCATGTTGCAGTTTTCTGCTGCGAACACAGAGATATTGATTATATATCCTCATCAGTTCATCATCTTTCGCTTTATGAACTCATCTCCTGGACACCATTACCCTGTCCATCTTCCTCTACTTCCATCGCCATGCATCGACGCTACAAACCGAGAAAAAACTAAAATCAGATTTTAAAAAAAGAAGAAGATAAGATCAAATTCTTCGACTTTTTTAAAATTTTTATTTTGTTCTCTGCTCTGTCTTGGCACTTCATCTCTGGCTTCTCATGTGAGGGTTGGCTGTAAGTGGCCGCAGTACACCCCCATCCTCACACATACACACACACACACACACACACACACACACACACACACACACACACAATGGCAGGCTGAGAGTAATCCCTCCACCTTCCTGTGCTTCGTCACAAACATACACCACTCATTACCTACATACACACATACTGTACACACACACACACACACACACACACACACAAAGGCTATTAGGGCTCCCTATCTGCTCACAACTTCAGGAATGATTGATAGAGCCTTCACTGCTCCACACAGGCTGTTTAGTCATACTGATTGCCCTGCACATGTTTGTGTGTGTGTGTGTGTGTGTGTGTGTGTGCATTTGTTCCATGTGTGGTTTTTTTCTAATGCCAAGTGCAGAGAGGGAGAAGTTTCATAAAGTGAACGTATGTGTTTCGTGTATCGTGTTTTTCAGTGTGTAAGTGCATATGTGTGTAAAAATGTGTGTGTGTGTGTGTGTGTGTGTCTTTGGGACTCAAACAATACTTCACAGGTAAAGTTGCAATGTCATGTCTGAATGATGACTTGTGCCACTCTGTGACTTTGGGGTGTGCACAAAGTCACAGAGAACACACACACACACACAGACACACACACACACACACACTTAAAGAAAGTGTCACACTCCCCAGCCACCAGGCTTTCAACACATGGCTACACAGTAATATTGAGAGAGAACAATGGGGATGGCAGACAGAGTGAAGACAGGAGAAACCAAGACTCATTGAAAGGACGATTTTTTTTAGATGTCAAATTTCTTTAAAATCTAAATAACTGACGTTATGATGGTAATTAATTATCAGCCTGTTCAGCATCATACAATCAAACAAAAATATCAAATTAACATTGTTAATAGCCCATTGCCTCTTTACTTGTCTCTCTTGCCACTTCTTTCACTTGGTTTTTGCCATTTTAATATTTCATGCAGTCAGTTTTTTCTCTCTATCCACCTCTCTCTCTACCTGGGAGGTGTCTGCAGGTGTCCACAGGGTTCTGACTGACTCACGGGTTGAATAATTCACTCAGTCCAAATGAGATCTCTCTGGCCTTAATGAAGCTATTAATGAGACTCTGTGGATTCAGACTGCTGCCTCATACCAATACTTACACACACACACACGTGTGTCGACCTGTAATACTAACCTGGGGATTCACACAGTGTCACGCGGAACGGCTGCGCCACGGTTTTGCTCCGTCCTCAGCCCATGACGGCAGCTTGGCGAGCCCGCCGTATTCACACGAGAATCCTGAACGTACGCGAGACCCTGCGATAAACAACAAACAGACTTTGCTTCTCCGACGTGGAAGAGATTATAAAAAGGATCTGTTGTGTCATAAATTATTGTGTGTTGTTCCACTTCAACAATTAGTCTCTCATCATTCATGTTGAGACCCTTTGATCGATTGACTGCTGACCTGGTGCCACCGGCCATGACGTAACATTGATGTAAAGTTGTGATAGGCTACCTGAACTGCGTATTGTGTTTTATTTTGAAAGGGGGTGGAAGTGTATTATGTTGATTCTCTGTCTTGTGCAAACTGCTCACGTCAAAAATACATATTACTTTTACATATGACATATGAATAAAGGCTGGCATGTGATCAAACACACACACACACATGTGGCTGTGCACCAACAGGCGACAGGAGATGTGGCAACACTTCTCGCTCACTCTTATTCTATTTATTTGGGTGTTCACAATCATGGAAATAGTTAGTTTGCCCTCCTTTCATTTGTAGATTTATTTTATTATTTGCTTAAAATATACTATATCCCTGTAGTGATTATTTTTTTTCTTTTGACCTTCTTTAAAGTGATCTCTACCAAGCTGCAACCAACAATCACTCATGTTTATACAAATGGACATTATAACAGTCATTAGTTTGTTTCTATCTTTAATTTTATTAGAAATTTAAATAATAACTTTAAAATTGCATTTGAATAATAATTTTGATATGTAGTATGTTTTTTTTGTTTTGTTTGTTTATTCACTTTGGACTGTGGGAGAAACCGGAGCTCCCGGGGGAAACCCACAACCCAAATAACTAGGAACCTACTTGCTTTGAGGTGCCAGTGTTACAGTGTAACACTCAACTTCAGCTGAATGTTGAACATCTGTAATCTATTAATAATTCTAATTGATTCAGAACCAAATCCTTTTAATTTAGGTTTTGGACTTAAATTTGGGCTGATCCTCTGTGTCAGCTTTGTGGGTGAGCCAAAACAATCAGGGGAGCTGATCCCATCACCCAGAATGATACAGCTGCTGCAGTGCTTCAATAGCTGGGTGTTTATCCAAATTCATCATATGAGTTATAATGCATAAAACCATTGAACATGGTACATTTTATGATAAACAACAATTTGCGAGGGCACTTTTAACAACATTGAAAGTCTGCAGCCATCCCAACAGCTCTGTGAGCAAACCGGCTCATGACAACGATACTGAACTTTAAGCAGCACTATTACTATTACTAACTAACTAACGTGTTGACTGCTTGGATCAGCGTGATAACATGCTTACATTTCTCAAATAGCACAAAGAGCACTGTCGGATAATATAGCTAGTGGTCATTAGTTTTACAGGTTTAGGTTGAAATCTTGACCTTTTAATGGTGATAAAATGTGATTCGTTAGATTTATTTTGATGGAATGTTAACTATCAAATTGAATTGAAATCCTTGAATAGTTATTTTGACAATTTACTTAAATACGCAGCTCAGCTTCGACCAATGTAGTAGACTGACTGACACTGGCAACCCTAAAACCATGTCACTAGCAAGGCTAAAAAAAATAAAATAAAAATCACATAACATAATATAAATTCAAAAGCATGGACATATTATTTCCCATGCCATGCAAATGCCAACATAATGCTATTACGTGAGGGCAAAACACCAAACTCAATTGAAGCTAAGGTGGTAGAGCAGGTTGTGTACTAATTGCAGTGATTCTGGTCCAATCCCCGGCTCTTGCAGTCTGCACGTTGAAGTGTCCTTGGACAAGATACTCTCCATCAGGGACGGACAGGGACAAAAAAATCGGCCATGATATTTGGACCATAGCAGCCCACAACCCTGCGCCCTAGCCTAACCGGCCCCCACCCGCTCCAGTGCGGCCCACATTGCCCATCGCTAAGCCCAAGAGTGTGTTTGTGGTGTGTGATCTACTCGTTAAATATATATATCAGGACTTGTCGGCCCTAATAGCACGTCGGCCCACCGGGCAAATGCACGGTGTGCCAGATTGCCAGTCCGTCCCTGCTCGCCATCCATGCATATGAATGATTGGCTGGTAAAACCGATGAGCAGTTGGCACCTTACAGCTAATGCCATCAGTGGAAGAATGTGGATGAATGAGACATGCAGCGTAAAAGTGCTTTGACTGGTCAGAAAACTGGAAAGGCGCCATGTGTGCATTTTACATTTGTGTGTGTGCGTGTCTGTTTTCATTCCATACACAGGTTAAAATAAAGTCGCATAGAATGGAAACTCTACTGCTTTATACAACCTCATTCACTGAACTGTTGGGACTACTTTAACATGTGACCTCATGATTACCTCATGATGTACTCCTACTCTCAAAGCCAAGTATCAGAGTGCAGAGGGATTATTACAGGCCCATCACTTAAGTGTCTTGGCTGCTGTCGATTGCAACAAGCAGAAAGCTGTAGCAGTTTGCTTTGGTTACCAGTTGGGCCCATTTTATAAACCCCATTTCAAGACTATCTTTGGAATATGTAACTCATCCTTTTCACTGTAAATCATTACCATCTGCTATCAAGCAAGAGAGCTGAGTGTACAATATGTATGATCAACATTTCATTCCTAATATGATTATGTTCACATGATTAATTCAGCTTTAATATCTTAAGCTGCTCTTTCATTTCACCCGCTGCGCTAATCAAGGGTATTCTGGTACAGTGTGTTTCTCTCCAACAGATTTCCTGCATTTCAGATGCCAACCAGCCCATTGTTGTAAAGAGTTTCTTTAAGTGAGGCAGCCAAGTCGAGGATATGAGCTTCTTCTCGAGCCCCTTTCCCTCCTGACACACACACACACACACAGTACAGTAGAAAACAGATGAATCCCCACTCACAGACAGCACAAGCATGTGTTTAAGCATACTGATCCGTGTCCTTCTGTCTTCTTGTCTACAGGCACAAACACATGCTGGGGGGAACGCATACACAAAGAGAATATGAATATGATGAATGCGTATGTCAGTGTGAACACTTGTCTGTGAGTATGCATGAGTGTCTAACACTGGACGTGAGTCTGCTGCTGCCGCCTTCTGCTCTGTGTGATTAGAGGAATCTCTAGCTGTGTTAATGGCACAGCAAAGACGACCAATGAGATGACATTAATCCATCACCGTTCCCTCACTTAATCACTCTCTGTGAATCACGCTGCAACTCAAAACAGGCCTCCGCTGTCGGATTAAAACCTTGTACTCAACAGGACGGATCCGTTTTTTGTTTGAATTTGAGCCGAAAGCTGAAAAAATGCAGCGTTGAGGAATAATTGCCTGTGGGTTCGTCCTTTCGAGTGACCCATTTCCCATAACACAAGTATTGTAAAATGCTGCTGAGCCCAGTTACATTGCCCGCTCTCCCAGCTCTGGTTCTGGAATGACACTGGTCCTGCTCCCCGTCATCATTCCTCCATGAACCTGCGAACAGCTCGGACAGCCCGGCTAACAGACTTGAGCTAACATCATCTAACAGCAACTACATTTCTTGATATTCTCCATATATGCCTCTGTATTTCATTCTGCTGTCTTTCTTCTTCACTTCAACTCTACAAAGTTTTCTAAAAAAATGATGCTGACTCATATTTTCTGACATAGTTTGTTATTTTATGTTATGTCAGTATTGGTGTTTAAATATATACTTTAATTTACTTTGGGGTGATGTATTTGAACCCTCTACCAAGGACATCTCGCTGTGAAATAATCCTTTAAAATGTTATGGTTTGTTTCAAAAGTAATAATAATTTATTCCTTTAGCTATAGAGTGGGTAAAAAAAAAGAAACACCAGGATGAGCAAATTATGAGCTGCAGGGCCAAAAGCAGATCAAACAGACGCAAGGACATTTGAAAAAACAAAAGAAGAAACAACCAGCAATCCTTTAATCAGCGAGTTTGTTTATTGAATAAAAAAGACATTGTAGTTTTGAATTCCACCTTGAAACACTGAAAAGCAATGCTCATAACCATATTATCATATCAGACCTTCCCAAACACCAGCGCAATTATCTGTCATTGCAGTAAGATGAGTTGATTTTGAATATATCATAATAAACCTGATGAGTCTGAGAGTAAGATAAAACAATGTTTCCTATGATTGTCTCTGTCTGGCTTCTGAAATAATGTCCTTTCTATATTATAAACTACCTCAGTATCACTGTCCATTCTGCAGAAAATATTAGAGAGACCAGCGAGGCTGTTAGTCTCCTAAAATGACTTTTACATTTAGTCTCCAAAAGATATATTCCACTATCTGGACTGCTATAATATTTACTCTCCGGAATGAGAAATATAGAAAGCTCTTCAGATGGAATGGGTCTTCCCTTCAATTTACATATGTGTTGCTCCATAAACCATCCATTACTGCTTTCAGACCAGCATTACCACTGTGTGATAGCTTTTCAGAGATGTAAAATCCTGCCTGACTCACTATAAACAGGAAACTTGGCAGTATACCTGGAGCAATATGAGACTCCACAGATTTGTTTTGTTCAATATGTGAAATGACAGTTGTGATTTACAGTCAGCATACAGTCTTGTATGCTGCTGTCCCCATCCATATCAGCTGTGTACTACTGTCTACCTCCCTGAACTGGAGGCGAGCCGACTGGGTAATACACTGATGTGCCTCGCTTAAAAATATCTGAATTAAGCTTTCGAGCACAAAGCAGAGCGACTTAGATGTTGTTACGACCCGACAGGGCAAGACCTGGTCTAGGGGAACTTAGGGAGGTAACAATTAAATCAAAGACCAAAAATCAAAGGGGTAAACCAAAGACCGACTGCCAGCGCAGGGATTTATTAAATAAACACAAGAAGGACAACGAGAAGTGAAGGCTTTTTCAAAAGTCACGATGAGCCAGAAACGATCACACCCAACGAACCACTCTCTGCGGGAACACGCCACGAACCACTGAGACACCCGGTAGGCATTTATAGCCGGCCGGCGTTGATCAGCTAATCAGCTGATTGACGGAGGAGAGGGAAAGGGCAGTACCTGCAATTAAGAGCAGAGGAAAACAAGACACACCCACTACGGCACGTAACAGATGTGCATATGAACATTTTGATCAGAAGACTCTGTCATGATTGTGCAAGCAAGGTAACTCCTGGGGCCACCCAAATGCAGATGCTACAGTAGACAAAAGAGTTTCTGTAGTCCAAAAATAATTTAATAACACAAAACCTACAGGGTGGTGAGGTAGGAGAGGGCCAGATAATCCAAATGGAAAAGGCAAGGTTCAGAAAAGCAATGATCCCAAAGCACAAGGACAAGCTTGACACATGGTAAGTTTGACCCAGCAGACGTTTTATTTGAGGAGCAATTGTATGATTTACGTTACACTCTCGTCTGTTTGTACGGAGAATGGAAGAGCAAATTTGTGAGGGAGTACAAGGAGGATGTCATGCAGGCACACAGGGAAGCGTCTAAAGAGTATGTTGCCTGAACAGCTTGAGGATTTTATGAACACCAATGATTCCCAGTCGACTAGTACTGGATGTGCGAGCCTTCCTGTCTGCTTCAGTTCCTGAGCTGGCCAAGCTCTCGTCCTTGTCTTTGTGCTTCTCCCTTTGTTCTTTCCCCTGTATTTGTCTTTGTTGGACTACAGGATTCATCATTTTCATGAAGAGTTCTCAGCCACCTTTTGTCATTTCTGTTACAGTGAGGTTAATGTATGCCTGTGCTGTGTGTGGTGATTTTGTTAAAGTGTTTCTATTCAACAAAAGTATTGTTCTTGGTCCGTTTGTTTTTATCTCGTGCAGCTGTTCCTTCCTCTGGTTGACAATCACCTAATCAAGCATGAATAAAATGCAATTGTATGAAGAGATCCACCATCTGAAACGTTTACACCCTCTCTGTCATTTATAAAAAAAAGAGCTGCTGATGCTGAGAGGTTAGAAACCCATGCTGCGATCAGAGAGACGGGATTCATCAGTTCTGAGTTCACCGCGGTTTGCAATTGAAAAATCCCAGAGGGACAGGGCGTCCTAGTTGGATGGCTGAAAGTTTCCTTGCTGAGATTTGTCCTGGAAATGTCCAAAGATGCTCTTCTGCAGTGTTCCGCTGGTCTGAAGTTTGAAGTGGTTGCTGAGAAACGAGTGTTGAGGAAATTTTTTTAAATCTTAAGTGACCGTGAGTCCACATGAGCTCCTTGAACATATGTCGACAATGGATCAAACCTGCAGCAGGAGATATTGTGCATGAAAACAAAGAGTCTAAAACAAGATGGGAAAATATCAAGTATCACATTTGCATAATTAAAGGTCCAGTATGTCAGGTTTAAGGCGCTCTGTTTTCAGAATACGGCAGAAATGGAATATTTCAGGACACATCGGTCAACCTGGATTGCTCCGGGACTCGTCTCTGAGTTACAGATTATTTTAGAGAAGAAAAAACAACTGTCTAAAAGCCCCAAAATGAAAACAATCAATACATCATTCAGCAGTAAGCCTCTAACATTTTCTTTGTTTTTAATATGAACGCCTCATGAGTATTATGTCTGTGTTTTCGACTCCTGGCTAGCTAAGCATTTCTTTCAGTATCTTATTTTATGGTGCACTGGCAGGCCATTTAAGTCATATTGAAAACAAGCAGATTGGCTTAGTGGCAATCTTATTAAAACCTCTTCATCCTAATTCAGTAATGTGCTTAAGGCTTGTGCGACATCGGTTGAGTTAAACTGCGCTGTCAGTCATCTACCGCATGTGAAAGCATGACTGACAAGCACATACACTTATAACTGTCTGCTCATCAAAAACCATGAGGGTTACACTAATCTACACACACACACTGAGACTGAAAAGCAGCCATTAAAAACACACAACCGTGTTGATTTTAATAAGGCAGGATGTTGTATTGACTGGGGAGAATATAAAACACAGGCTGAGTTTCCACTGGAAAACATTAACCCCGGGCAGCAAGAGGTCTGCTGTTCTGTAGCTGACCTCTGACCTCTCTGTGCATGAGAACAGAATTTCCTCACAGACAGGAAAAAATACAATACTATATATATATATATATATATATATATATATATATATATATATATATATATATATATATATATATATATATAGTCCAATGAATATGTAATGCTTTATAACAATAGGCATTTCAGGTATATATCTCCCAACTTATCATGTTTCCTCTATTTATTACAGTCTTTGGAAATAGCTCAACCTAAATTACAAATTTTACAAAACTACAAAATCCTTATGTGTATTTTAGAACTTTTGCATTCACATTGGAGTCATATATGTTTTGTGTGACGTCTGTAAATATATTTTGTCAACACGACCCCATTAACTTTGACTTGGCAATATCAGATGACCTGCAATGGCCATAAGAATTACGATTTTTGTTTCAATGACAGTCAACTTTGGTTTCTTTTAACCGAGACAACAATTGTCTTTAGTGTATATTTTGTCGTTGTGTGAACCTACACAGAAAATCAAGTTTAATGAGGTGAATAGGAGCAAAATTGAGGCTGTGCAAAGACATCTCATTGAAGTTTAGTCATTTACATCTAGCATTCAGCTGACACTTTTATCCAAAGCGACTTTCAGAGAATGGAACAATCAAAGTACAGTGTGATAAGAAAGTGCCGTGCCACTTCTTAAAGGGGTGCATTCAACATGTGTAGTTGTTGGTAGTGCGAGGAGAGGAGGTACTCTCTGCAGAGCTGGGTCTTCATGAGATGCAGTGTTACTTTTACTTGCTCTGTGCTCTGTCCACTGTGTATTTGTCAAGTATGCATGGACAGAAATAGGAGTGTAAATTATGTGAGAGAAAGATATGAATCATGTAACAAAGTGACTTGGAAAATGTCTTTATATTTATGTGAAACAGAAAGCAGAAATAATGTGTATATATATATTGTGTGTGTGTGTGTGTGTGTGTGTGTGTGTGTTTGTGTGTTTGGGACCCACAGCTCCAACATCCAATTTCTTAAGTGTTGATTTTCTCTCTCTCTCTCTCTCTCTCTCTCTCTCTCTCTCTCTCTCTCTCTCTCTCTCTCTCTCTCTCTCTCTCTCTCTCTCTCTCTCTCTCTCTCTCTCTCTTCTCTCTCTCTCTCTCACTCTCTCTCTCACACACACACACACACACACATATATACAAACACACACACATACAGCAGAAGATAGGTGGAGCAGGAGAGTTATTCATCTCTTTGGGCTTCCTTCCATTTATCTATGGATAGGGTGCAGGCAATGTTCTAGATGGAACATTGCCTAGATGGAATATAGAGTATATATACAGTACTATATATATAAATATATATATGAAATAGCTTTTGATACACGGGCCCACTGGCCAAATTACTTACTATGTGAAGAAAACACAAACACCTATGTAGTTCACGGTATACTAATTATAGAGATTCAAATGACTATAAAATGGGTTTTTGACAACGATCCATACCCAAACATTCACAGTAAAGTCTGATCATATTTAATGTGTTTTCTATTAATGCTAGATAAATGGTCTATACTGTATGTGCATGTATTAAATAAGAGACAGAGAGGAAAGGAGAGAATAGAATAAATTAACTGGTTTACTTTTTTTTTTTTTTTAAATTAACCATAATTTGATTTTATTAGATTTTCCTGGAGTGAAATTAAATTGTGACCCGACGTTTTCATATTTAGAGTCCTACTGGGTAATAACACCAGGGGAATAATGATTTTTATTTGATTGCCGCACCAGTTTTCTCCTGCTTTTCCTGGTTTTCTCTTCTTCTCTCTCTCTCAAACCTGTATTTTTTATGAGGGCAGAAGCTGTGTTTATGAGCAAAACATACATAAATTGTTTTCATTTTTTAATGTCATCCAAATTTAAAACCTTTCCCACTGACAAAGAGCCACTTAAAAACATCCACCCAAGGTTTTATAATGCGCTGATTCATGCCTGTTTGAAATTGTTGATAGATACTTAATGTCAAAAAACGTGTAAATGCCAAAAGCAAATGGCCATTAGTTGAGACTTTTAGCCCAAATGTTTTGCAATGACAGCAAACATAAAGTTACTATTTTGGCAAAGTTTGAAATCTTTCAACTCAACTTTTACAGCATCTGACATATTGCGTGTCGCCATAATTACCATGTGAAACAAAGAGAGGATGTTTGGAGCTGCACTCTCGATCCATAACCCAGAGGTGATCGGATTAACGCCGTCCTATTTGGGTGACTCAAATATGTGAATTTGCAGCCATTGGTTTCGATGACCCTCGTTTAGATTCTTTGCCTATTCTCCGTCCTTGCATGCAAGACCTTCATGAGTAAAAGTTTGAAATAACTGTGACCATAGCAGTTAACGGCTGACCCCTTTCTGGTATTGCTGGATTTCAAGCTCCAGTTTTATATGGAAGTATGGAGGAAGGTTCCATCATCACCAATGAAACGTTACTTGACCACAGGCTTTCATTGACCAAATTCTGAGTGTCACAATTTTACAGCAGGCTGCGGAGCTGGTTACAGAAAATAAACCAAGCCAGAACACACCTGTGAGTATGATAGTTTAGTTCATGAACTCTCTCTTGAGCACCCCCCGTACGAAAGAATGAAAAAACCAACATTTTTGCAGCAGCAACAGATCTGAATCAGGACTTAGTGCTCAGCAGCACTGGTCCTATTGCTGTGGACAACGGCTGCTGTAAATTGGATGGTGTTGTGTTTTTTCTTTTAGGAAAAGACTGGTCCTTTAGGTGGGACGCATACAAGGTAGTGTGGCCGAGTGGTCTAAGGCGCTGGATTTAGGCTCCAGTCTCTCTTGAGGCGTGGGTTCAAATCCCACCACTGCCAGGAGTTTTTAATCTAGAAAAGCAAAATAATCAATCCTAAACTCCCTGACAAAGACAAAGCTACTGCTATAGTCTGTGAAGTCCTCTGTTCCCTGTCTCCTCTCTCAACCAAGATTAGCACTCACTGTTAGCCAGTCATAGTTGTCTTTTAATACGGGCTTTAGTTAGTCTATTTTTCTATTCTCTTGATATTTTGGAGTTTCAAAGCGGTCCAAGATCCCTGCAAAATGTGGTAGTGTGGCCGAGTGGTCTAAGGCGCTGGATTTAGGCTCCAGTCTCTATAGAGGCGTGGGTTCAAATCCCACCACTGCCATGTTCTTCTCTTAATGCTTGATTACCAGTCTCTAAACTTGGGATAATAGCAGAAAAATGAAGAAGGTCAGTGCAAGTCACTTCATACTCTACAATCAGTTGAGTCGTCTTGACTGAGCGTCTGCCATTGTTGTCTTCTTTTTTTGCAAGTTTACTGCATTCATCAAATTTTCTTGAGATGGCTCTTAAAGCCAAACCCTAGAGCAGAGTGGCGCAGCGGAAGCGTGCTGGGCCCATAACCCAGAGGTTGATGGATTGAAACCATCCTCTGCTAATGGCCAGTGTTGCTAACCCCCTGACATGTTTGCAAGCTAGAACTGCTCCCTGTGTTGAATCACTGTAAGGGTACAGTGGCTTGACTGCCAGTTTAGAATTTTGTCTTTTGTGGGCTCTTGATATTTTGGAGCTTCAAAGCGGTCCAAAATCCCTGCAACAGGTGGTAGTGTGGCCGAGTGGTCTAAGGCGCTGGATTTAGGCTCCAGTCTCTCTTGAGGCGTGGGTTCAAACCCCACCACTGCCAGTATTTTTTTAATCTAGGTTTTCTGCAATAAAAAAGCTAAATAATCAATCCTATATGCTCCGACAGAGACAAAGCTACTGCTATAGTCTGTGAAGTCCTCTGTTCCCTGTCTCTTCTCTACAACCAAGATTAGCCCTCACTGTTAGCCAGTCACAGTTGTCTTTTAATACGGGTTTTAGTTAAGTGACTAGAGGGTAATCATGTTTAGATTGAGGACGATTCATTGTGCGATGGAGCTCTCGCGTTCGGCGTCTTCATGAATAGATTTAAATTGAGTTCATAGCAACGGACATCAAGAGGCCAGAAAGTGCAGCACACAACAGTGGAGAGAAAAGAAAATACAGCTCTCATAAGTTGATAAGATAAATGATTGCATCGGCATGAGAACACGTCTCTCGATTGAGTTTGACACTCATGAGTAAGAGGTGAAGGGAAGGTCGTCAAGTTAAAAAGATAATAAAGAAAGTTGTGAGCTAAGTTAGGTTTTCTCTCAAATCGTCTAACCCTTTTTTTTATTTTAACATAATGAAATTAAAAGTGCACTTAATGTGAAATGATCCATTACATCTGTTAAAACTATTGTTTCTTTAAATAGTTGACATGATATGAGGATTTCTATTACAGAGATAAACCAGTTGGTGGTTTCCTCTGTACAGCCAACTTCATTATCACACTTTACAAAGGTGATTTTTCACAAAGGCCAGATCCTCAGGGTAGGTATTATCCTGATTTCATAAGATCAGACTTTAATTAAGGCTGGCTTCCCAGCGTAAGATGGGTATAGTACACTGAGAATATCCAGTGCCGATACTGAAAGATCACAGAGGCCATCATCTGTTGTGTTGTGAGTTAGATTTTATTTATTTTTTGTATTTCCATAAAATGGCTTTAAGAATAAAAGAGTGTGAGGGAAGTACATTAAGAAGTGGTGTCTGTTAGACTTTCCTCTGGGAGCTCTTTGGGCACAAAGTGCAGGGTGAAATCGAGTGGCTGAAAGTGGATAATACGATAGAAGAGAGACACTTGTCACCAATGGCCTTATTGACTCAATCTCCAGGTTCACAAAATGCATTTGATCCTGTCCCAATGGTTTTTGCCACGTTGACTGAGAACTGTAGACAAAAAAAAAAAAAACTCAACAAAGGAAGAGAGAACGGCAAAAAGAATCGGTTCAGCTGCTGCAGAAACAATCTGATTTGATCCTACAATAAAACAATAATAAATAAAAAAAGACAAAATGTTCAGTTTAGCAACGAAAGCTTTTTCTTCAGCGAACAAAGGCTGATTTAACGACTCCACAAGGATTCTAGGGAATGCTGTGATGAACCTGCTGACTAATATTAGCCTTTGGATAATAGATATTGCAAACTTGGAACATGTACTGAAAAATGGGAAATATGCAAAAGCATACTTCATGTACTTTAATGTCGAAACCTTTTAGTTATTCTTAAGTGTAAAACATTCATAATATGTCATTAGAGTTTACTTACAGGGGAGTCGGTAACATCATAGCTAGTATTCAGTCTATCCAAGCAATGCCTGAAAAACTGATGATTAGATCTATATTGTATAGTCAGAATGCTGTGCCATATAAATAATAAGGAAAATTTGCCACCCAAAGAAATGGAAATCATCAAGTTACTAGTTTTGTATCACCATAAAGCAAAAGCAAAGCACAGTGAACCTGATACAGCAAATTGTATTTGTACCCAAACAGTTTCTGCACAGCAAGGGAATTTCAAGTAACTGATGCTTTGTGGTCCAGATCATTGGATGCAGGTTCGGAAAGAAGCACAAAAAAACACACAAAAAAAAACATTTCAGGCCAGATGGCAAAATGGTTCTGTGAAAGAAAGAGTATTAGAAAGAGGAGGGAAAACGACATAAAGAAGGATAAAAGTGCATTCACTGCATCAGTGGAGTTCGTACAGCATGCATCATTGCTCCAAATCAAATTGTTCAAAGAAAGAAAAGCAGAGCAATAATTTACCTGACAGGAGGCCAACACACACACACACACACACACACACACACACACACACACACACACACACACACACACACACACACACACACACACACACACACACACACACACACACGTACAAACACTCAAAGATAGATAGCCCCCAGTGTTCTCTTGTGTATTTTAGAAACAACAGAGCAGAGTGAGCATCCACAGGGCCAGATGGCAAAAAAAGCAACATCATTATTCAGACCATTACCTCAGCTAATTGAGGCAGCACACACGCCACACACACACACATACACGCACGCATGCATAACTTCAACAGCTTAACACATCACACACCTACACGCATATAAATAATGTATATTGTACGCATCTGCGGCTACAGATGTGCCGTTACCGGATTTGTATTCTACTGATCGTGAACATGCAAATTTCATCGGTCGTGCACCTCCACATTCACGACGTCAGTTCCCTGTTAAGTACACTAGTGGATCAGAACCTCATGTGTGTATTTCAAATAAATATATTCTCACAGTCCACTGCTGGCCCCTGTTTAAGAAGGATTTGGGACTTCCAAAATGACCTCTATTTGTGCATTTTCTGATTTGTCCTCCTTATCTGCAGGACAACATGCCAACAAATCCCAATGCCAAAATAGACCCCTTTGTTATATCCTTCCTAAAGGACCACTGTGACAGTCACAAAAGTGATTAATGCACGTTTCCTGACCTTCCACTGCTCTGCTTATGGTTCTGTAAGGCATAATACCTGGCGAGTTGTATATTCCATGACTGTAATAGATCACACAGGAGCTAAGAATCCATTATAATGAAGGCACACAGTATTGTTCAGCTTATACCATGACATCTTGCAAACAAACATGCTCTATGTAATGAAATTTACACATACAAGTAATATCATACTCCCCCGAGCACAGGCTAGAGGAAATTCAATATCACACATTTGCTTTTATTTGCCACTGCTGGGAAAATGAAGAAACAAATCAATATATACATGTACTGCCCCAACTAATTTCTCACCATTAGATGTAGCAATAAATGTGTCTTTACACAGAATCCTCATTTAATCCTGTCCCCATGGGTTCTTATTCCTCTGCTTCTGTAAAGTGCAGGACCAACATAACACTTTACTCAATTACAACAGAGCAGAGAGAGGCACTTTCAAGCTGCAGGGATTCTACATGGAAATATGATGATTGTACTGATTGTGCACTGCTAAACACAGATTGTTCAGAATATGGTATTTAGCTCAGAAACAACTACAATGCTTTTGTTTTACTCTCTAAACATTTAAGATTTACATTCTGAGTTCTGTTTTTGCTGAAGCTGTTTCCAAGTCGTCAAGACTCATTCTTGAACAATCTCCTGCTTTTCTCACTGTCCTGTACCTGCAGTTTCTGGATCCTCTTATCATATCCCTCGAGGTCCACTGGTCCACCTACTAACTGACAAAACCTGCTATTCCTTCTTGTTAAATCATGTCACTCCAATGATACAATAGTCCGTCCATCCTACAGTTTCTTCACTTTCAACCACATAATAGAAACTGATCAATGAAACCGTCACTGGTGCCTTTGGACAAGAGGACAGGTGACTGCATTGTTGCAAACAGTATGGCATCATTATCCCACCAATATGTTTGCCATGTCATGTGCAAACCTGATTAGACATCATGATCTGGGCAATGCATGAATAGTTTTCCACTGGACACAGGGAGGTGAAGGTGAAAGTTTCCCTTGATGATGGAGTTGGTTGTAGGTTTTGGAGTTGTGATGGTTCACATGAAGCGCAAGATCTTGCCCCCCAGCAGGTGATAGGTTCTTCTTGTACCACCACACCCTTGTTAATATCTGAAACTGTCCAATTTGTATAAAGTTCATACAGAAGGCAGGCCCAATATGGCTGCAGGGAAGAAATCAGTTAAAGGTTAGGGTTAACATTCAACATGGAAGACAAGGTCTGTAAATATGAAAGGTTCATTGTAAGGTAACAAAACATAATAATTCTTATATTCAGGTGACTATGCACTATGTATGTACGTATGCATGTGTCCTTAGAGGCTTATAAAAACATGCAACATATAGGCAGCAGAGATGTATAAAGTACTGGAGTAAAGGAGTGGAGTAGAAGTACAAGTGCTACATCAAAAAACTGACTTGAGTAGAAGTTGAAGTGTTCTTTAAACACCATACTTAAGTAAAAGTACTAAAGTATTCAAAATGTTTTGTACTTAAGTATTGCAAGTAGAAGTATGTAAAAAAAAATGCTACTCAAGTACTGAAAGTAAAAGTACAAGTAAAAGTACAAGTACTGTTGTTTATATTATTTCAAATATTTATTAAGGCACAACTTCTAATGTTACAGTGTTACAATGTTCATGGTAGAGTTCTGTGATTTCCCATGGTCTGTGAATGCGTCTGAATGAATGCAGAGCGAGGGGGCGGGGCAGCAGGTGAGAGAGCGCACCTGGGTGAGTCAGGTGTATGACGTACGGCGCAAGAGCGAGGTTGATGTGTGAGACCGGGACTGTTCAGTTGGTTTTTTGGCGTGGTTCCGGCCGACAGTCACCGAGTCCTGGAACCAAACCGTTCAGCAATAAATGCAGTTTGTTCAATATCGCCTCGTCATTCATCACGTGTCCGGCTGGACGCTACAATAGTAACGAGTAACGACTCAGCACATGAAAAATGTATCCGAGTAAAAGTATTAAATTCATCAAAAATATGTAGTGCAGTAAAAGTGGAAGTTGGGGAAAAATAATACTTCAAAAAAGTACAGATACTGCATTTTAGTACTTAAGTACAGTACTTAAGTAGTTCCACTTCGTTACTATACATCTCTGATAGGCAGCACTGCAGCCATTGCAGAGCGACAATTGGGTCATGTTTGGTATTCTCCATGGTGCAGGTGGAGTCAGTCAGACTTCAGTTAAATGTGTCTGAAACCATTCTGTCAAACTACCGACAGCACTGAATGAAAGCTTTTCTACAAAGTCACAAGTCTGGATTGAATATAAATAGCTTCGGATTGAAGCAAACACTGACCTTAGGACGATACAAAATGTCCACAAATCAAGTTTCCACCATGTTATACTACCCTGACATCACATCTGTTGTGTAACATTAAAATTCTAGCATTAGGAATATTTTTTTATCTGAGTTGAACAAACTCTCAGAAGACAATAAACAAGGTAAGGATGAGAATTTTGGATGCTGGGTTTCTCCCCTGTGATGCACACAACTCTAGGTACTTCAAACCGCCATGTTTTATGCATGACAGTCTGGATAACAAACAAGAACTGAGGTGTGAAAGAAAAAAAAATCAACAAAAAAGAGAAAGAATGAAGCATCCTGTAAGTTGGCAGAAATCAACACAGCGAGCTTCCCAGACTGACACAAAGTTCTTCCCAGTAGAGGCGTTTTCAGAAAGGTTCTGGATTCAGACTCTGACTGCTCTATCTCTCTCCCTCCTCCTCCCTCTTTGTCTCGTTCTCCCTCCAGATCTCCCATCCTGCTTTGCTCCGTGTTAGGATTAAACGCGTCGACGCACCAATAATACCTGATTGTAATTTGTAAACAATGCTAAGTATTCCTGTTGGAGGAAAACACAATAACAAAGCCATCTAATCTGCCAAGGAAAAAAAAAAAGATTTAGTTGTGACAATTTGTTGGAGCGCTGAGGACGATGGATGGAATCAGACGGCCATGCATAATGAGTTTTCTAATTACTAGATTGCTTCACAAAAGTACACTGTTGTATGAATTCCTCGCCTCTTATCGCATGGCAAAACATCTGTACTGCTGTTACTCGATGTAAACTGCTGGACTGCTGAAAAAACCTACAACACATTGTCTACCTTTGGAAATTATGATGATATTCTGATAAGGGGAGAATATCATGTGAGGAGAACCTGCAAAAAAAGTAATCAATACTTGTTGCTTAGCTGTACATAACAATTTAATACAGTTTTATTTATATACCGGCAAATCATGACACAAGCTATTTCACGACACCTTCCATGGAGAGCATACTCTTTATAATATAACCGTAATTATAACCATCCCTAATCTACATGTGTAAAGTGGGCCAAGCCCTTATGTGGCACAGCCTGGGTTCTACTTATGTCAGACAACCTAGAATTTTCTTTCTAAACTCCTGTGGTAGACAATTATTGGGTAGGAACACTTGACCTTTCCATTTTCTCATTTCAAGCTGTGAAGGGATTGTGCAATTATCCTTGAACTTATACTCGGTGACTTCAACAATTCCTTTCAAGTCTGAACCGAGGACTTACACCAATTTTTATAGAACATTAGCAAAGTGCACTCAGTAGTAGTAGTGTGGCTCTCCACCAGGCAACAGATGGTGAAGCTCTGCAATCCAGTATAGCTGCCAGATGCAACCAGTGGAGATTTGCAAGTTCTTTTTTTTGTGTCATACAGTCTCAGTTTTCTTTCTCAGTAATGGTATTGTCATAGGTTTAAAGCAATAGAAGGAACAATTAATTCAAACATTTGTAAGAGTCATACTGTAACGTTTTGTAACAGGACAGCACATAAAGTAAAACCCCTTCCTGTCTCCCTCTGCCCTCCCAAACAAAGACGAGTTCACTTAAGTGTCCCTATCGGCCATCTTACAGTAACTTCATACACCATAAGAAAGCCAGTGTCTTGGCTAACAAACTTGGGTGGCATTTGCTAACAGCAGCTATATCAACCTCCTCTGGCTATAGTTTAGAGCAGTTTACTGTCCATCGGGGAATGTAGTGTAGTATATTCGGTGGTGATGTAGTTGAAGATGTTTAAAGAGAAAGTCCGCCGACACTGTCTTAGACGCATAACAAGTTCAGTATCGTAACAAGTAAAACGTTACTTGGAGAGCTCCTGGCCGAATGATGAGAGACTCTCTCGACCTATGCAGGACAAGCCCTTATATAGGTAGTTTAAGCCCCCAAACGATACCTATGGCCTGACTCCATATCAATCCATCTAAAAAAGTCTTTGTTCTAACTAAACATCTGGCAGTGGCGCCGACCTGGCGGTCCTCTGGCTCCCCTGTCCTAATAACCTCTGACCTAGGAATGGTCAAGGTAACAACATCCCATGACTAAACACATATCTTCAAATAAACCACATGTCTATAGTGCATCAGCATTAGTATGTGACTATGCATCTATGTGCAGACACCTCAGTAGCATTCAGAATGATTTAAAAATGTGTTAGCTGCAGACAAATAATGTTAATTGGTTTGGATAATTTGTCAACTCTAGGGTGTCACTACTCATTTGCATAGAGTCCGTTGCTGAATCAGGTTTCTGTTAAGCAACAAGTCACATTAAATTCATTTACCTTCTCTGAGACGTTTTAGCTCTTTGTGCCCTGGGCCATAAAGGAAACTAATGGTTCATGCAGATGACTCCTATTCGAAATACACTTAAGACCCTCCTTCATTGTCTGTATAATTAGTACTCGGCACACAGGTTAAAAAACCCATTTGATACTGAAGTAATTTCATGCTTTAAGTGTGACAAATGGTGAAAACATCCCCATCATCCCCACATGTGCACACACACACACACACACATTTATTTGGTCTCATTCCAAAAGGTACAAGTCAGAGTGAATGCATGTTTATGAATAATTTAAGAATTTTACATAAGAGCCTTAGTCTCTAAGTGGATTGTATTGGTGTGTGTGTGTGTGTGTGTGTACTGTATGAGTGTGGGGGTGGTACTTGGTTGGAATACATCTCTATCAGTGTTTAGCCCCATAACAAATGGGATTTGGCAAATCTGAAGGTCAAATCGAATAGCAAACAGTGCCTCTCAGCCCTGGCCCCTTCTCCTATGAATCCTTAACAAGCCACTCAGGGTACAACAACCTAGCCCACTGTTTGGAAGGCAGCCTGTTTCTCAGCTCGTGGCATCGCTCTAATAACGCAATCTATTCACCATCATAAATAATGTAGGCGGAAGACTTATGATTCCGTTGTAGTTTTGCAGCAATGACCCGCTTTCAAGGCCATTTCTCAGCTGAGTAAAGAGAAGATAATATTGAATATGTTCACAGGGAAAACATAGAATGTTTTTTTTGCCAATGTCCTGCAAGAGAGGCCTTTGTCCGACAACCAGATTTATTGTATTAATAAGCTTGTTTGTTCCAGTCCTTTGCTAAAAAACTTTACTATGTTTTTTTATGAAAGGACCGGACTCTTTTTATATTTCTCCATGTGGGCACCAAAGCTTGCATTTAGCAGACAGATGGTAGAACATAAAACAGTAATGGAACCAGAAGCATGGCCAAAGTTTTCTATCAAACTCCAGCTTTGGAGTTTGACATATCTCACAGTGGCTGTTAAGAAAATGTTAAGCCTCTCAGGGCGTTTGGCCTCTAAAACGGGTTCAGAGTACACTTTTTTGGCAGTTCTGACTTGCTTCTGTGGCTGTCACACTCTGATGCTTCAGTATCGTGACTTAAAGTTCATCAACATTATTTAAAAAATGGACAGCAGTCTGAAAAAAAGGGGTTTAAATCTAAACATCTGTAGTAATATAACAACTGAGTCGACACCATCTGTTGAAGATTGCTTTGTCAGCTGGTATCTACAGTACCAATGTGAAACCATCTCAGACAAATGGATTTATTTCTGAAGTCCTAATAGTTCCGACACAGTTAAGACACTGCAGTGTATGCCACACATGTGGCCTAAAACTTATATTCATCATGATTCTGTCGTCATTAACAACAGGGGCTGGGTGTTGCGAATTGTTGTTCTGATGGCCTGTAAGCACTTATTGGACAAACCTTACCTTGACTGTAACAGTCTGAGAGAAAAGAGAGTGAGAGAAAGAAAAACACATTTTCTATCTTTTCCATCACACGCAATCAGTCCAAGGACATGTGGCCTATTCAACGTCTGTTATCTAACCGCAGTCGTCGTGACCTTTGTTTGTGATGTTGATCATCTTCCATTCTTGCACTCTGATTAAGTGGCTCTGACTAAGAGTTACAGCTAAATTTTCAAATTGCAACTCTAACACAGCGAGGCCTGTGCTGTTGATACAACTACCACTTCAACACTGAAAAGCCCTGTAGAGTGCACAGCACAAAGGCATCATCATGGCCAACGCTAACGTCATCATTTTGTAAAGCCTGTGATTAAATATCTGTCCGATATTGTCCCGTAGCGACCCCAGCTATCCCCAGATGTCAGATGATTTATCCTTGTTACATGTCGTATATTAAATCAAAAAAGGTTTGTACTGTACCATTTTACAATCTTAGCCTTGTGTGGCAAGTTCAGGATACACCACAGATCTCTTTAGACCTCCGTCTGTCTGAAATGATACATCGACATGTGGCAGGGACTGTATTAACTCACACACTCTTCTCAGACCAAATTGAATTATGTTCTGCCTCACGTCCAATCCAACAAAGAGCAAACACGTTCTCTTGTACACGCACAAACGTAAAATAATAATGTAAAACAAATGCAAATAAAATAAGCATACCCCAAATTGATTTAACATGGATACACACATACTGGAAAGGCAAAAATACATCTCACATTTGTTCTAAACAAATCCCGCAGGAGAAATACAACTCCCATAATGCCACGGGCTGCAAGATGCGATACACTTCAAAGAAACACAGTTGGGAACAATGCAATTCTAACTCGTGCAATAAGTGTTAAAACGCTTCATGGTACATACACATACATCATTTTACAACTTTCTTACATTGCTCTTTCATATCCGAACATATTCACATAAGAAAATAAAGATGCGTGAGATATTACCCTTTTTCTTAGTACTTAAAACAATCTCACAACAATGTTAGGATTGATTTAACAATCATTAAATAATAAATAAAATAATAAAAGTACCAGACATTTGCACACTCCTCCTCTCAGTATTGGCCCCCTTGAGCTAATTTACTTACTGTGTAGGGACTTAAAGTTAGGTGGGACCACTATCTGCTGCACATCCTCTTCTGTGAAATGCTTGCTGGCAATGATTCTCTCATATTTATTCATTAACAACCAACCACAGAGAAAAAAAATATATATATTCTATTTTCCGCCTGTGAAAAACAAAGATGATGCTCTGCATAACCTCTGACAGGCATCGCTAGAGAGGAAGCATGCACGGAAAGCAGTAAAGTGAAGTAATGATGTTATTCAGAACTGGACACTGATACCGACCTAAATGATGTCAACATTACAGATAACAGACCCAGTCGTGACCTTGGTCTACCGGGGAAAGCTTCCAAGGATATAAAAACATTGAAAAAAAACATGGTGCAGGTAGGGAAAAAAAAAGAAGTCAGAATGAAGCTTAGATGAGTAGGGTATACATATTTTTTATTGTTTGTAGACTCAAGGGGCGAAATCCTTACTCAGTCATTGGCGAGGACCAAGTGGGAATTAAGTGCAAGAATGTGTGTGCGGGGCTGGGGGTATGGATAATATATATCTGATGAATGCAAATCATTGCCATAATAATTGGAAATATATATGCAA
The DNA here is from genome assembly GCA_004119915.2 of Collichthys lucidus. NCBI lineage: Eukaryota > Metazoa > Chordata > Actinopteri > Sciaenidae > Collichthys > Collichthys lucidus. The sequence continues at coordinate 31,108,152 of CM014083.1, read as the reverse complement.
CCGAATACCAAACACCACAGAATTTATTTCACCCAAATGTCTGACTTTGAAAACCATCCATGTGAAGTAACTGTAGCCGAGTAATGCAGTATCTTGGTGTTTCTTTTGTACCCCACTACATTTGGTACAGTTGCACCTAGAGTACACTTATAAATAAATCACTATCTTGAAGTTGCAAACTAGAGGCTGACCACTAACAACATGCCCTGCTCTAACTGAAGCATTTGGGGGTTAAGAATCCTGTTAAAGGGGCCTGGACGGGGGTAATGAGCAATTGGGAAAGCTCTACTCCGACACTTTGCGATTGATCCTGCTGATTCAGGGACCTAAACACTCTGGGCATATTTCACAGCTATCTTTTGGGAAGGAGTAGATGAAACTATGTAATTGCAATGAGAAAACACACCATTAGATGCCACTAACTCCTACACACCGGTCCTTGTGATAGATTTTGAGTTGGTCAGTGTGCGTGTGTGCATTAGAGCTCACGCTCGAAGAAAGTATAGTGCCAGTCAGCTGTCCACTCCACATGACAGCGAAGTCTTCAACGCTGAAATTATGAATTTCTACTAATGTTTAAACATAAAATCAGATATTACTTATGAGATGAGTTCTCTGTACTTCTACTATTCATAAGCTGTCAAGTGATATAAGTGTATTAAGAACATAATCAGTATTTTTTGTATATCTACAATGTTTGGATCTTGTAATATATTGTATTGTAGTGCGGCTTCATTTATTTCATTTTTCACTGTTGACACACACATGATGGTGACAGCTACAACATAAATACAGAAGGTGTTAGTCTCGTCAATCTTAACTCTGTGTAGATTGCACACACACACACACACACATAAGTGGGCAGACCTGTTTGCATGTTTGATTGATAGTTGAGCTGGAGCACAAAGTAAACAAACGTGTGCTGGTAATTGTATCTAACAGCTGAAAGGCTGTTTGATTCAAAATGGTACGGAAGAAAAAAGATCACACCGTTCAGCTTGTCAACCAAGCGTAAACCTCCGTGACTGTGGAGTGAAGCCAGTGAAAACTGCAGTTCGTTTACTGGCCAGCTGAGGCTGGCTGCAGGACGAGTCAATCTCCATAGGCTTCACACAGTCCACCTCAGCTCCAACAATCCACGACTTTGCTAAACAGTTGGCGTCACAGATACGACCTCCATGTTTTATACTGTCCATCAGACTCGGACTGGCAGTCTGTGCTACCGGGCAAATGCCAGATGGGCCGGTCCATCTCTGCCACGTTTGGGCCGATGGCCTTTTTTGTATGTATGTATTTGTTATTTTGTAGCCTTTGCAACATTTGCCCAGCAGCCCAAAATGGACTTGCGGCTCATTTGCATCCATCTGAAATAGGCTTTGAGTTGCACTGGCTAATGTCGGTTAATATTTGCCTCTTCGTGACAGGTTCAGAAGTCACGATTTACACGCCCCTTCCCCTGCCCCCTCAAATGGATGCGTCCATGCAGCCGCTAGGTTTATGTGAAACCGAAACAGGGATACAGTCTATATATAAACTTCATACTGTAGGTTACACGTATATAAATTACAATAAATTATGGACGACAGAGGTTCTAAAAAGAGGAAAGGAGGAGCAGAGAAAATCCGAGTTAATATGCAGGAATGGGCCGCACAGGTCGGGTGCCGAATTTTGTTCCCAGTCCGATACTGCTGTTCATGGTGTAAACTGACTGATGTTGACATGCAGGTCAAAGGACCAGGCATGCGTCAATGTTTGTAGATGAGAAGCTTTTGTGTCATTAGGGCTTCAAAGAGATTTTTTTAGCCCCCCATCTATACTTTAAATGGTGCTGCATCTGAGAGAGCTCTGGTCTCTTTTGGTGACTCCCTTGTAATTTAAACACTGGCCTGTAGTAACTGTTTAGCACAAGAGATGGTGGCAAAAACACTTTTACTTTTGGCACTTCATGAGGTATTTCTAAAGCTTTGCAAGCATTATGCAACATTACCACAGAAATTAGATGTACCTGTGAAAGCATTTTTCGTGGAAAGGAAGCATTATTCACCACAGCACTTTTCCAGGGAATGGTAAAAGGGTTTAAGTGAGCGTTCCAGCGTTGGCAGCGAGCATAAAACATTACCGAGCTCTAGTTAAAGTCACATCCAGCTATGTATGCCTAGAGAGTACACTTATAAACAAATGACTGTCTTAAAATGCGTCCACGGGTGGTGCTCTACATGCAATTGCTTATTGCTGTGAACGCAGCTGGTATCTGTGTGTGTACCGTAACAAGATGAGACCCCCTGTGTACTGCATACACACTGAAACACACAGAGCATTAGACCATATTCCACTGTACATCTGCACTATCCTCCCTGGAGTCAAACCATTAGAAAGTGAATCACTCACACGCCCAGTTGCTCTCTGCATGTTGCTGTGGTGTGTGTGTGCAGACATTTTACATGTCTGGGTGACCCTAACATATTATATTGGAGTGTTTTAAACGGCCTCCATAATGGATGGCTGCGGTAAAATATGGATGACTTCGGCTTCCTCAGTGTCTAGGTTGAATTGCTGTGGCCCGCTGAGTGTGATGGGTCAAAAGGCTGAAAGGCAACATGGATTAAAAGAGTAAATGACTTTGACCCGGGTGTAGGGATGAGTAACACACACACACACACAAGGTTACGGACACACACTCCTATAGGCTGCATACATTGTACTGAACACGCAGTCACATAAACAAAGGTTAGAGAGTTTAATAGCATTGCAACAGCAAATAATGCCAATGTCAAAGCACTATACTTGAAATGACTTCACTCTTGTCTTGAGTTCTGAGTGTGTGTATGTGTGTGTGTGTGTGTGTGTGTGTGTGTGTGTGTGTGTGTGTGTGTGTGTGTGTGTGTGTGTGCAGATCCAGTGACATAAGCAGAGAAAAGCAATAATGTCTGAGAAAGAAAAGGCCAAAAATACTGTTTAGATCGATGCTGTGCTTGTACACGGCAAAGTTTACTTTTATTATAGGACCTCCATGTAACGAATTTAGCCATTATAGGCTTTGTTCCACATCGTCGCACTTGTCTGATTGTAAAATTGTCTGATTGTAAAAGTGTTAAAAGTTTCAACAAAGTTGATGAGCAAAATCGCTAAATAAATGAAGCCATTTTGCTTCCACTGTTTACAGTTGCACATGCGCTGTACCAAGGAGAAAATTGCGTTGAATAAAGACAAAGTTTCTGCGATGAGCTGAGCACTGAGCATTTCAATTACCGTATTTTTCGGTCGGGGGTGCGACTTATACTCTGGAGCGACTTATGTGTGAAATTATTAACACATTATTATATCATTTCACATGTTATTTTTTTACACTAAACCGCAAGAGGGCGCTCTAGGTCTGTGTTGATAATTTCAATATTGGTGGTAACTTACAAAAACAACTGAGAAGAGCTCAGCAAAAACGGCACTCCTAATATGTTACGTTAACATACCAGACACGTTCTCAGTTCGTTGTTTATGCGTCATCTTTGCTTGTGGGAAGATCGATAGCAATTTAGACTGTTGTGGAAATGTCTCTGCTGCTGCTGGTGAAGAATGAAATAGAGACTTCTGCCGGACGACAAGGTTTTTTTTTTCTCTGCAAACAAAAGGTCAGTTCAACAGGCAAGCGGTCAAAGGTGGAGAAAAGACCCTGAATATGGGGACACCTAGATCTTTATACCTGAGGGGCAACTCCTTTCGCATCCCAAGGAGACGCCCCTTCAGAAAGTGTTTCCACACCCTTTTGTGTGTTGCAGCTATCGGCGACCCCCGCGTTGCTGTGTTTCACACCTGAAGTATCCTGCAGGATCTTGTATTTGGGTGCAAAGTTGTGTCTAGGCATCACAATTTACAAAGACAAAAGGAGCTGGTGTCCTATGTAAGGAAGGGGGGAGGTTGTGCGTCTCAAGTGATTGAAACAAAGACACTGAATTTACTATTACAAGACAAAACCGCCAAGCTGCAACCTCAGTGGTTGGGAAATGAAGCCAACGTGAAAGTACCGAAAACTGCAGATCCTCAAACAGCCACTTGAAGCTGGCTTCAGAACAAGAATTTAAAACTTAACAAACTTAACAACTAAAATTAACATGGGAAAATTATATTAAGGCTTAAAGTCATGCATGATTAACAGTTTGTCTTCTTTGACTGACAGGTGGCTGCTGTTACAGGTGGCTGTTTGAGCGCTCAGGTTTCATTCAGCCTGTCTCAGCTCCACCGCCAATTTTTTTTAAAATTAGGTGGGAGGCTGAAGAGGCAGCAGTGCCGAGATGGCGTGGAGCCAGAGCTTCCACATTCTGAGCTTCGCAACGGCTTTTCAGAAACCCGTTATGTCACGGGTACAAATTATATACCGTCTATGAATCGAGCATGTCAAGTTTCAGAAAGAAAAAGTTGCTGGAGTGCCACAACAAGAACTGGCAGCACCTTTCTTCTATAGCAGTTAAGAGCCGACCACTCCTCCTTCTTGATTACAAAGCCGCGCTATCAGTTTCGTCACACATGCATCAATGAGAGCCGCGAGAATGGGAGAGAGAGGGAAATGTGCTCCCTAAAAGCGAAACAATGTAGTCTCTGATCTGTGATATGGCTGAATGGGTGTTACACAGAGAAATGTGCAGTTATGCGTGACATTCAATTTTGTTTTCAGTCAAGTGAGAATGAGAGTGAGTAATGTGATGATGATGATACCGTCAGTGCCCAAAGAGACAGGAGGTGTGTGGTGAATAATGTGTGTGTGAAATGTCATTCATGTCTTAAAAATATCATTTCTAACGCTAAAATATTCTTCCGATTATTTTTTCTCTTAATTTTCAAACACAGCACTTGAGCTCGATGAATGGAGATGATTAGAGAATATGAAATGCACCAACTACATGAAATGTTCCCGTCGTTTTAGATATATGCAGAAGACATTTTGACTCACAGGTGACAAAAAGTTGAGGCTGCTACATTGAAGGAACTGCTTTAAATGAAATCCTAACTGGTTTCAAAGTCCGGCTCTGGTGGTGGGTAATGATGCTCTTTGATATTCATTTTTCTCTCATTTCTGTCATTATTGGGCAGCCAGTGCAGAGAGGGATGGGAAACTTAACTTGCAGTACACTGGTCCCTCGTTTATCGTGGGGGATACGTTCTAAAAAATAACCCGCAATAAACGAAATCCGTGAAGTAAGTTTAACAATTATTATACATGTTTTAAGGCCGTAAAACCCCTAACCACACACTTTTATACACCTTTTTACACGCATTTTGTACAGTACTCCCTTAAACAGGACGCAGAACACAATGTGCGTTCATACTGTACAGTACGCTGTAAAAGCAGCCTTTTGACCCATCACACTCAGCAGCATCTGTATATATAAATGGCAACCAAAACACCCCAATTCTTATTCAGGTGATTATACACATTAAATTAAAACATAAGAATATGTGAAATAGATTCTTCTGAGTCTTAAACACTTAAAACATCTGCTGCAGTCAAGGTTGTCATGCAAAACGATCAGTGAAGTCTTCGCTGAAAACTGTTCGCTACACTCACAGCGTAGCTGGCAGTAGTTCTTTATCGGACAGGTCTGACCCACTGAACCACAGCGTTTGGGCACAGACACATAGCTTGAAGCCTGGCAGAGCATGCACGAGTTCATTATCTCTCAAGTCCAGCTGTCTAGCCAGGCCACCTTTACCTTCAAAATGAATCCACACAATCAGAATCACCACAAAATGAACACAGCTTCATCTGACTGTTGACTGTGTTCCTATTAAAACCGGCAGAAGTGAAGCTTCACTCGCCGCCTCTGCTGGGAATCACTTAAACACACTGACGGGCCGTGTTTGTGTGGTTGCACTTTGTCTCCACCCCATTAGGAATCCAAGATGTATCTATGTGTGTGTGTGTGTGTGTGTGTGTGTGTGTGTGTGTGTGTGTGTGTGTGTGTGTGTGCGTGTGCGTGTCTATGGCTAGTTGACTCTATTAGTAGAACTCTGTTTGATTGTGTGGCCTGGAGGCCTATTTGTTAAACTGATACAAAACCTTGTTGGATCACTGAATTATTAGATCCAACTGCTGCTAAATTACCAACATAGTGTGTGTGTGTGTGTGTGTGTGTGTGTGTGTGTGTGTGTGTGCGCGCGCGTGTGAGATATTTAGCAGTGTCAAAAGCAGTTAGTGCTAATGAATGCCACACAGCTACATCACAGTTCACGCTCCCATATCCTCGCACACAGAAGCTCCCACACAAACACACACATTGTGTTTTATTTAATAGCACAGAGAAGTTTTAACCTGCAATTTTCTAATTCAACGAGGCTTCGGGTCAATATAACAAAGTGGCATTCGTGCCACAAATTCAAACTGACTTCTGTTGAACACACACACTCAGAGAAATCCACACTATTTATGTAATTTCTACCTTTCACTTCTAGTCAAGTTGCTGTGAAAGTGCTTAATAATAGAGGCCATTGTTGCGCAGCAATTGTCACACAGTGAATAAATGAGCCATGTTTCATCCGTAAACTGATAATAAATGTTTTTGGGTGATCTGGGTGCCTTGTTTAATAATACGAATAATAACTGAATGAATGAATGGAGAGATGCACTGATACAATTTCACAATAACAATGCGTTGTAATTATTTGTTAGTGGTGTCTTTAGAAACGAGGCAGTGTTAAGACTTTAGTATCCAGTGATTTTACAGGAAGGACAGAGAGAGGAATGAAAGAAAAGGGGAAAGGAGAACATAGAAAGAGTATATATTTGTGAAATTTACATGAAGATAATGGAGAAAAGAAAGAAGGAAAGATACGGAAGAAGAAAGGATTAAAGTACAGAGAAGAGCAAATGACATGGAGGATGGGGAGAGGGAAGAAACAAACAAGGAGGATGATGATAACAGAGAGGATGGAAGATGAGCAAAGTTTGAAGGAAGGAGGGAATGAAGCAAAGCGGTGAGGAAGGAGAGAAAGGATGGAAAAAGAACAAGTGGACTGAAGTAGGTAGAAAGGAAAGGGATGGTGGATGAAGGATAGGATGGAAGGAGTAGAAGTAGCAGAGTTTATTAAAGACGGAGGGGCAGAGAAGGAAGGATGGGTAGAAGGCAAGAAAACATGATAGAGATGACTGAACGAGAAGGAAATCAGAGAGGGCGATTAAGCTTTGTTCCATGCTGGCAACGATGATGTTATTAACTTTGGAAACAATCACACACACACACACACACACACACACACACACACACACACACACACACACACACACACACACACACACACACACACACACGTGTGTCTGACTTGAACAACCTGCTGGTACAAAGCTGTCCCTGCGTGCTGCTCTGTCATTTTCTTTCCTTTCAGCTGCTTCAGTCGTTCTCATTCTTTTACCATGCCTCCACCACTCTCACTCTTTCGCCTATCCGCCTCTTTCTTTCCGTGTCCTATCCCTGATCTCTTATATTTGACACTGTTGTTACTCTTCTCTTCCCTTCTACCATCTTGCTTATTTTCATCTCAACTCATTTAATGTTTATTCTGATTTATGAAGTGGAATATCAGTTAAACTGTAGTTTTGACAGGGAATTGTTTTAACAATGAACATTATGGGATGTGTGTTCTTTCCAAAAAATAAATAAGAAGATTAAAATCAGTCTCAAAGGGTTTGTTCCCATACTGGGAGTTGGACCCAGGACACCTGGGTGAACCAGCTAGGTTAGGGTGAACACCCAACCACTACACCATATGGGAGACACAGAAAAAAAAAAAAAAATCTGAGACCCTTGTTAATCAATATTTTGAAAAAGTCAATTACAATTCAATGCAGATTCAGATTGAAACTCTTTGGCGTTCTTTTGTGGCGTTCTGTTTGAAGCATGGGATTTCCAGTGGGACAAATATTTAACGCCATCTCTCTCCTTCTCTAGCAGTGGGCTAAAGGTTAGGTTGAAGAGTTGAGCGAAGATTTCACACCTCCCCGATGTGCTTTGTATGAAACTACATTTGTCTCGTGAATGGCCTTCCTGCTGCTTCTGTCTGGTTAAAGCAGGAAGCTAAAAGATCAACGACCTCTCCCAAAAACTCAAGATAAGATAAATCACAGAAACTTTAACCTCACTGAAAATCACTCAATGTTGTTCACACAACTAAGCAATACAGAGGCAGCCATTGCTTATAATTCTACCAAATCATAGATAACACAGTCAAGATAATTGGCTTATGCCCATGTTGGTGATGTAGATCAATACATGATTGCAGACAACAATGAAGCACCCGACTCAGATGCAGCAGCAGCAGCAGTCTCCTGTTTTCCCTCAGCCCTCTCCATCAGCATTCATCTTCATCCACAGCATCCAAAGCTAGAAGCACGTGATCTGTGACTGGAACCACCATGCATCTCTCTCTCTCTCTGCTGAATAAGCAAGGGTGGTCTGGATTGCTACAGGTGCCTATTATTCAGATTTGGGGGCTGAAATCCCGAAACACTCATCCAAGTTCATTTGCTCCGAGAATGATTGGTATTGCTAATCTGTCTGGTTCTTGGAGCCATGCGTCGTCTGGTAAAAGAGCGATGGAGACGTGTACACAATCCCAGTTGACATGCATTAAAGACCTCTGTGCGCTGACATCCTTCTGTCCTAATGCCCAGGTGTTTCTGTGTTTGTGTTGGAGGCTGTTACAGAAAACAAACTGATACATCGTTGTCCTGCCGTTGATATAGTAGCTGAAAAAAATCACATTTCCTATCTCCGCATGGCACCGCTCCAGAGGCCTTTGTGGTACTTTGTCTCCACCTCCATCTTTATTTCACTCTCCCTTCTCTCATTGTCTTGCCGACTAAACAAAGTATGGTGCCACATTGTCTGCCAACATCTCTCCTCCTTCTTTACGTCCTTGTACACTTATAGAAAACAAGCCTTCAATCAGGCCATTTAAGGGTCGAAGTTTGTGTAAAATTAAGTCCCCATATTTTTCTTTTAATTTCAAACTTCTCTTCGTCGTATCGAGTGACCTTGCATTTGCTGTGTTCACTTAATAAGCCCCGTCAGAAGCGCAGTATCATGTGTATTCCATGGCAGGTCCTGAGACATACGTGTTGTTGTCACTTTGTGGTAAATTGTTTTATGCGCAGGTTTTTAACTTTTAATCCATGCTGCTTTGATGAGATTTTTTCCCGTTTTGTTTTATTTCCTGGCATATTGCCACCTGCGTTTATTCTTTTATTCCTGGGGAAACAAATCAGGCTGCTGCGAAGGTGTTGTAATAAATGTTGTAATTTCCTTTCATTTTTAATTCCACCATTATGTTCCATTATTTTGGCATTCATCCACTTCGGCGGATGAGCATCCTGGGTACATTTGCCTATTTGAAAGTCTCAAAAGCTTCAATGCAATCTGCATCTCGACAGTTTAAAGCAATTGGAGATATTATGCATTCCACTGCGCCTCAAGACAGACTCCTGCTGATTGATGAAGTATCAAGAACACAGACAGTCATTTGCTACCTACAGTTTGAAACACTTTTATTTTTAGAAATTAAATTGCATATTCAGTGCACAAGTGTTCAATGATTTCATAGTGAGTTTACGACTTTCATTAAAGCACTGCCTGTGTGGTCGCATGGGGTAATTAGTTGATGGTGGCATATTTTATAAACAGAGATTCCCTCTGGGATTGGTTTGATAGCTACAATCTAATGTAGTCTTACAGTAAATCAAATCCTAAATGAACTGTAAACTGTTTTCTGTCCAGAAAAGTTTATTTTTGCATGTGCTGTGTCAGTGTCCACACATCCACACCCACCAATCTGGGGGTGGTGGAGGTTTGATTTCACCAAGCATGGCTGCAACTGCTCTACACAATCCATGTGATTCCAGCAGAAGTGCTGTAACCATCGGCTCTGTTCTGCAGAAAATAGAGCAAAATGAGCTGGTAGGAAATCAGAGACAGAATATAGACCAAAGAATCCAGTGGATTTTCAAAATAAAACTGTTTCACAATCATACTCACCCTTGTTAAGCATATAAATCCAGGAAAAATGACCAGAGTTAACAAAAGCTGGAGGACAAAATGCTCAAACTTAGGAAACATTCCTGCACGGAGGATGGGTCAAAACAGCATTTCAGGTGCAAAGTCATAGAGCCGTGCTGGGTGGGATCAAGCGAGTCAGTGCACTTGGAAGAGGTGGATTCAACTGAACATCCAGCTAAAACGTTTAGTCAATCAAACTTTAAACTGCAGTCTAATCTGGGAAATAGTCTTCTATTCCTGTCTTCTTGCTTGCAGCAATGCTAAACTTGTTGTGTACTGAAGCATTTAGTACGAGGGGGGCGTTTATCATTTCTTCACAGGCTGTGCAACTTCAAACACATGTGACATCCACAGAGGATCACTGTGAGGTTAAGACATACCCGTGAGGTTCGTCACACTGAATGTATAGCATGTGCTCATTTCCCACCCCCCCGAGATTTTAATCTTAATTAGCGGAGTATTATCGGATACTGCTGAAATGCTTTTGCTGCCAGACAAACACACACTCGAGCAGCTGCTTTTCTGTCTGTGTTTGGTTTCCCCTTGAGACGTGGCACGCAGCCATGTAGGAACCAAAAATAGTTCAGCATTCAACCAAAAATCTAGAGGAGTTTAAAAAAAAAAAACATTATTGATCAATGAACAATTTACCTGTTTGTTATTTAAAAGTTTCCTTTTTGCTAGCAAATGCAAAGGTTAATGAAGGTCCAACCAAAGTAAATGAAATCCTTTTAAAATATGTTTTACCATTTGAAGGTAAAGTCAAATCCCTCCAAGTCTTTTTCTTAGTATAGATATGTGTCTGTCGTCAATATTTGCTCATGAAAGCACAATACATTTGAGGAAAAAAAAGGGCTTTGGGAAAAAATGGGGTTATTAAAAGGAAAAGAAAATGAAAAAAGGAAAAATGGAAAGAGTCCATACTAACAATGAAAAATAGACAAAAAATCATCACATACTTCTGTGGTTTTTCAGTTATGCTTGTCAGATTATCGAAAAGAAGCCCCCATCCTTTAAAAGTTTGCTCATTTCTCCACAGATGTGTGAATTGGATATCGCTTTGTTCTAGTTCATTAAATAAAAATAATGTGGTTTGGTTAAATATATTGTCAAATACTGGGAAACACATGGGAGATGAGAGGAGGGATTTATTCAGTAAGTTTATTCTTTTCATTTATTATTTTTTTTTTTCTAACCTACATAGAATGGGCTAACCAAAAAAATGTAAACTGGCATAACTATTTTGGGAGTTGGTTGGGCTACGCTCGTTGGTACCTGTATCACCAAGATACCTGTATCTTTTAGGGGACCAATCAGAAGTACCAAATATGTCTAAATATAATTAGCCGGCTCTAATTAGGTGGTCACAGCTGCTTGAACGATCCTCGGTTTATGGAACAGATACTGCTAAGCAAAACCCTGGCCATAGCATTCCTTAACACAAACGTAGACTGAATGATCTGGCAGAGACTGGGAAGCTGGTCTGAGGTACTGCAGGGGTTGATTGATTGATGAGGAACAGTTGTTAAGGTAATTAGGCAAGATGAGAGGGAGGACTGGAAGCCACGCCCAGCGACTTCCGGACACAGACAGACACAAAGGAAGGGAAAACGAGGTGAAACCACAGGAACTAGGAGACAGCCTCATTATACGAGATGTATGCGGCGAGGCACCAGTGCACAGAAAGTTGCAATACATTTACTTAAAACCCTGGACCAGACCACTAACCTCTGTCATATAACACACAGGGAACTATTAAGCACTTAGCCGTGAGAATAAGCTGGCTATGTGAGGAGGTTAGTCAGGGTTAGAAGCCACTTCATTGCTTTCTGTACACTGTAAGTGCACCCTGGAGGACACTTTATCATGTTTTATTTACCATAGGGGCATCCAAGAGGGCACTGTATCATGGAAGGGCACCCTAGTGCAAGTCCACCAATGCAACCTACTTAATGAGGGGAACGCAATATCAATGCAAAAAATAGTCTGTGATCATTTTAATAGGTTTTAATGAGTGTGGCTCCCAGGGTGAGATGATGACATGTGGGACAATTTCTCATAACTGGGTCAAGGTCTAAAAAATATTTAACACCACAGAAAAATACCAGTATGTGATGGTAGGCACTCCATGTTGTTACACGTTATATATTTCTATTTAGGTCCTCCCGAATTCTTTAGGGAACGCATAGCAAGGTGTCAGTGTGCCAACATCTCCAGGCTGAATTGGATTTATTCATTTTCATCTTGTTCCTCTTCTGACTTTGGACCCTATTCAAGCAGACATTGGCCACAAGGCAAAAACGAAACAGAAACAGAATAAAAAAGTGTAAAAATTGGATTTGAATGACATGTCTGCTCACATTAACAGCAAAGTGCGATTGCAAGTTATGTCCAATCAACAAACCGTACAGTCTTCCGAACATGACGTGCCAATTCTACAGACTACCTCAAAGAAACGGGATTAAAAATGGAAAAAAAGGCGATGTTGTTGTTTAATAGATTTAAACATTAGCAGCCACATTGCACATTCAGTTTCACAGGCTTCAGGCTTAGACATATGGAGCTTGTCTTAATTAGTGAAATGTGTCAATGTACAACCCAGCCCGTACAAGGAAAAGTAAATAAGTAACATAAAAGCAGATGTAGTTGGTAGAACAAAGCTATGTATTGCCAGAAGTTAGGGTTAATACTACAATAAAAAGAGAACTCTTTAGACTCCTTATCAGAGTCTTTCCTCGCCATGTAACATTTTCTTAATAACCAAAAACACAAGAAAACATTTAGTGTCTAAAGAAAATATCTCTGCATGTGTGCAATCAGGAAATCAACAATACCTGGCCCAGCGCCCAGGTAGTGAACACAAGTACCACAGCGAAAACAAGTTAATGCAATTACTCATTATTGTTTACAATGACAACAGCAAAGGGAGTGTTGTTAAGCTGTGAGAACCAGCTGTGCCATATATCAGGCTGTTTAGATTTAAATGAGTTAGGTTCCCCCAAATTGGATCCTACAGATAGGGGACATTGTGGAAGTCACACTAAGCACTATTTTTGGTCTCCACCAGCTCCTGAACGAGATACCTATGGGGAAACGCAGAGTTAGGCATAACCTTTCACTGGTTCAATTATTTTTTCCATATCAATACATGACTTGAGGAGAACTATATCTATGTACAACATTATGCTGCCAACTCCAACCATCCCATGTGCATATTGAATTGTCCACCGTGTGCGATCTCTTGAATAGCTACTAATTAAACCTGACATGTTGAAGCCATCAACGCAGCTTTACATTCACATGAATGCACCTGTACCTTCTGTGTGTGGGCCTCCCCGGACAATACAACAATCAGCGACGTGTTTCAGCGTGGGTGTATTTGGATGCAGTGTTTTTTAAAGTATACCTACCCGTATCCCTCCCTGAGGGATTCCACTGTTGTTCCTGTGTACTAATTGGCGTAATTACAAGCAGCCTAATGTGGCGTGAGGGAGCCTATCCCAGTCCCCTAGGTGCTCTTTGTCTGGCCTGTTAACTTTATCTATATTATTCAGAGCTATACATTAGAATGAACTCAAACACACATATGTTTAAAGCACTGCTACAAATCTGTTGGTTTCTTTTTAGCGAACACCTGGTACCCTGTGATTTAATTATGGTCTAGTTAATATACAAGTAAGTCGGTGATAACTCATGAAATGGGTTTAAAGGTTTTAAAAATAGAAGAGAATAAATAAAAAGGTGTGGGGACAAGTGGGAAGTTTATATATCAGGCTTTTCTGGATACAATACTGTCTGACTACTTTACAATAATATCCATGGCTGAACACACTACATCCATCACTCAGTCAAATACAGTATGTCAGCAGCCAGTAATTCGTTCCTATCGGTACAGTGGAGCGGTGCATTGTCTGTCAGCATGTTGTTTAACTCCTTCCGTCCGTCTTGTACAGAATATTTCTTTAGTAATATGATGTTCATGCACCAAAACATCAAGCATCAATCAGATGTTATATTGAGTCTTTAATTAATTTATTTTAGCCACTATATGGGTACGTCAGTCAGTAGGTCAAATATTGGATGGATTGCCATGAACCTTTGCAGAAATGTACCAGTTTTATGTCTAGCATCACGAGCAGGTCAAAGTTCATGCGTCGGCACAAAAGTGTGTCCAGAGATTTGTGGTTCCCCAAGGATCAGTCGTGATGACTTGGGGGATCCCCTGACCTTTCCTCTGGTGCCTTCGTCAGTTGATATTTGTGTTTTTGTTTTTTTAGTAAAATGTCTCAACAACCGCTGGATGGATTTCCATGACATTTAGTTTTGGCATTCATGTGGCTCTCAGGATGAACTGTAATATCATAATGCAATTAACTTTTACCTAGTGTCATCATTAGGTCAAAATTTGAATTTGTCAGCCTCGGCTGCACTGTGTTCTCAGTGATATTTAATCATGTTTGCATGCTGGTGAACATGATAAACATTAGACCGGTACCTTAGCATAAAAATGTGAGCATGTTGCCATACTGATGTTAGCGTTCATTACAGCCCCACAGAGCTGCTAATCTTAGGCAATCTTCAAAACTCTCCAGCTGGTTACAGTTGCTGTTGTGTTGCTTTGCGGTTGTATTTTCTGACCTTGTTTTACTGTCCACCTTTATCTTCACGAAGTGTCTCAAGTAAATATCTCAGCCAACCTCTGTGGAAGTATCAAAAACTGCAGTTCCTCAAACGTCCACTTGAGGCTGACTCCAGAATGAGTCAGTTTCCATAAGTCCCCATGTTCAAATATCCAACTTCACAACAGAAATAAACATGTTTACAAAAAGTTTTTTTTGTCTCCATAGCTAATTCCGACATTTTTGACAACTATACTGAATTTCACCTATTCAAATTATATATAAGGCTTAAAGTTATGAATATATAACGCCATGGCCACTTTGATTGCCAAGTAAGTCCCATTACAGGTAACTTGTTTGGCTTCATTCAACCCTTTGAGCTTCACAAACCTGTGGATGACACCGCGGCCATGATATCTATATTTATATTGTCTCTGAACCGCTCAGCAAAGGTGTTTCAGTATGCATGTATGTCAGGGTCATCTTATATTCCGGCATGTATTCAAAATTCTCAGTTTGTTCGTAAGAGATCTACTGGTTGCAATTAATTCAGAAGGTTAAATATGTTGCATGCAGCTGCAGTGTGTTGACGGCGTACATGGAGGTAATGGAATCAACATAGTAACACTCGTGTACAATATCCAGTGGTTCATCGCTGCTTCTAACCAGCTGAAACCGGCACCTCATTAACTACCTACTGATAATTTTTTGTCCTCTACGTCAGCGCCTGATTAAGCTCCTTCAACTCACACTGCTGCTTTTTTCACTTTTCTGTTGCTTTGTGCTTTTTGTCTCAGTTCGTTGCAGATGGCATAGTGTAACAGGAACCACTAATTGAAATTAATTAGCACCCTGACAAAGTTCTGTAAGGTCCAGAATAAATACTGGCACATCAGTGGTGCTGTAAAGAAAGATCTTTTTACTTTCCTCGTCACCTCCCTTTTTCAAACCTCAAAAAACAATTGCAAAAATATGCATCGCTGACAGTTCGTAAGCACTTTTACCTCAGTAAATCTTCAAATGCAGTGCCGCTTCTCTCTTTGTATTGGTGGCTTTAACTTTAAAAACCCCACAAAAAAACAGCACCCTTAAACCTAGTGAGCGAAAACAAATAATATCTTTGTGTGTGAAATCAGCAAATCAACTATACCTGGCCCCAGAAGTGACAAAGTACCTCAGCGACAAATAATACAGTCCTTAACATTCACGATTGTAGCTTGAGAACACCCGACTGAATGAAGTTGTTCCACAAATTAAATCATATGGATGGGAGGGTCAAACCAGGTGCCACTCTAATTGATATCGTCCAACTCTCCAGGAAGGGGTGACAAAGGTGGCCATGCCTCATCAGCTGGAACCAACTGGGAACAGTGGACCACGCACCTGATACACAACAAAAACTACAAGAAAATTATTTACATAAGAGAACCAGCAGCTGTAACACTATATTACTGTCAAATATATCTAAATATATATATCTATGTAAACTAATAATCATGGTTCCACCCATTTTTTAACTGATTTTCTATTAAAATATGTCCGCGATCCAAATGATCACGTAATTTGTGTTCCCGGAACATCATCTAGTCTGAGGGTTCATGCTCATTATTCCGTATTTCATGACATTGCGCTGCAACTCCCAATGCTCTCATTCCTCACCAGCTGTCATTACTGGAGGTCAATGAAACACACAGCTTGTTTAGATTTAAAAAAAAAAAAGTTCATCATGACGAAGCTGCAGATATAATTTACAGCCGTTTATTGACCCATCTGAGCAGAGGGCGTTAAATTTACATGCTGACCATATGTGTGTATAGCATCTCTTTGTAATTTCTGCTTCACAGTGTGTTTGAGTGTGCATGTAAGCTTGTGTACACATATACACACCTGAGCAGGTGACGTCCGTCAGTGCATATTTCCATCTGAATGTATCCATGTCTGTGTGTGGTGAATCAGTGCTAAGAATATGTATGAATAAACAGCTAAGCTGCGTTGATGAGACTTCACGCTCCGCTGCACACCGGTGATACGGTCATTAACTCCCCCGTCCCAACCTGTAAACAAGCTTCCGTTACCTCACACTCTCTCAGACACGCTCACACATACCTTTAGACATATCGCCGATCATGCTGCAACAGAAGACAATTTGTTCTCATTGTTCTCCGATGACCCAACGAGAACACGACGTGTCAAGTAGCACGTCGCACCAGATTGAAGCATCTGCTCTGAACAGACGCACAGCACGGCCGTTTGCACCCCAAGAAAAGATGTTAATGAAAAACACTTTAGAAGGTCTTGAAATTCTTGGAAACTACTAAAAAGTGTGATGACTGATCTATTTTTACAAAGACAAATAATTAAACAAGGTTATTAATAACACACGCATGTGCTTGCACAAGCAACAGAGGAATCCCAACCAGGAGACGCTGAAATCAGTTGCAGGGCAAGAGGTGACACAGTGAAATTATTGCCTCAGGCGTTTGGAAATTGTCTTTGTAACTTTTATAGCATCCATAGAGTCTCATAGAGGAAGAACATGTAGTTACAGTAGTGTTGTGGCCACGCAGTATTGGAGCCGGTGGGAGCTGTGAGGTTGGGTCAATCTAATTGGCTTTCTAAAATACAAAATTGTCAATGTGCTGCAAGGGTAAACACTATGGTTGTGTCCCAGTTGTGGGGCTGGATTCTCCAATGACCTTTTTTTTCCAGTAACATTGTAACAGCCAACAAAGCATGTCCGCTTTGAAAGCTTCACCAAACCAAATTCAGCCAAGAACGCTGCTTTCTTTAAAAAAAATCACTGTGTGTAAGAAGCGTGTTCTGATATAGTCGTGGGTCAAAGTCTCATCTCCAAAGATCTCCACTGGGAAACAGATCTGCGTCTACATTTTCTACATGTTCTGTGTTCTTGTGATGCAGGAACACCCGCATTTCCCCTTTGGAGGATCAATTTGTATTGTCTTATTTGGTTACCATGGTACCTGCCTCCATGTTTCCACCTCTTTGTCATCATTTGCCAACTGCTCAAACAAAACTCTAGAGCTAGGCCGATATATTGGCTGATGTAATCTTCTAGCAGATCATATCAATATACTCTATATGTTAGCCAATAAGTAACAGGAAATTACAGTACAGTAATGACCAACTAGGTTTGAATTCATTTAGAAACGGTGTTTCCATCAAACAGCGTGACCACCAGAGAGCACTGAACAAAGCTAAAAATGTGAGTTCACTGTAAAGTCAGAGGGTTTCTGACATTTGCTTGTGTCACATGAAGGATTTACATTATGGTGAATCTTTGTGTGTGTATTGTGACAAACCTTAACAACCACATAACAATGGCAGTGGTGGGATTTGAACCCACGCCTCAAGAGAGACTGGAGCCTAAATCCAGCGCCTTAGACCACTCGGCCACACTACCACATAGTGTCAGAGTTTTTTCCTGTCAAGTTACCGCTCGTCATTTTCCGTGCTACAGTTCAAACCTGACAAGATGTATCGATTCTGATGTTCAGTTCTGAGCTGTGGCCGCATCTGCCACAGTGATCCAGCTCAAAGAAGAACTCCTGAGCATCTGATGACGAGTGACAACCTGCCTGACCAGTGATGGCCAAACACGGAGAAGATGCAGCAGTGCCAGGAGGAGCTATATGGGATGGACTGGAGCATTTTCCATTAGGAACAAGAAGTAGTTGTTAGAGAGTACTAAAAGAGGGATCTTTATTTTGGGTATAGCAAATCACCTTTGTCCAGTGGTGCTATCCTTTGACAAGAACAGATCGAATCAATCATTTTGTGTTAGAGAACATTTCAATCAGTTTGCTATTACTTCTAGTTTCCTGTTAAAAACATAAACATGGCAGTGGTGGGATTCAAACCCACGCCTCGATAGAGAATGGAGCTTAAATCCAGCACCTTAGACCACTCGGCCACACTACCAGAAGAAGAACATGAGTGAGGGCATATTAGCTTGAAACAAGTGGCACTTTCAAGTTTTTTGTCCAAACATCTTGCAGCTTTAGACCCTTCAGACCTCAGAACGGCTGCTCTGATCACAGCTGTTAACATTACAGTTGTAAAAATCACAATGATCCATCTCCCTCATGGACTCAACTTCCCCTAAATTCAAGCCTTACTTCTCCCCTGTCCCTCTGTCTTTTGCTGAGCAGCATTGTAAAGTTTTGCAAGAGGTATAGGCCCCAGTTTGATTGGTCTATGTTTGTTTTATATCACTCTCTCTTTAACATTTATCTCTGGTCCCGGCCTCTTCTGACCAGTTGATGTTTTAATTTGACCTCTGAAACCTTTTCTGCAGCTTTCTGTCTTTCTTTAACTGCTCCCTCTGTTTGATGCCATTACTTACTATTTTAAAGGGCCCACCTCGATTTATTTCTTATTTCACACGTCCTTCTTTTTTTTATGTGTTCCTCCACATCAACCTCAGACTATCTCATTTAAATTTAAAGCCTTCATTTATCCAGGAGGGTTTTTTTTTCAACCTGCTTCAAATTCATGCATTTATACACATTCACAGTAGAGAGTTGCTCAATACAACCGCAGTCTTCTGTTTTTGACCTCTGAGCAGTGCCAATGGAGCTTCAGATGGAAGGTCAGTTTCCTTGCTCAAGGGAATGTCAATATCCACTGAAGTAGTGTTATTCATTCGCTTTTTAACACCCACATTTTCACTGTCCCATGAAGCACAGGAGCCTGAACGCACCGGCGAGAATATGACTGACTCACTCGCAGACTAAATCACTTTAAATAGGCTCCGTTTTGGCAGCGAGAGCAGAGACGGGACGAGATGAGAATAAAAGATGACACAATTGAGACAGACACGGAGCCGCTGAATAGGAGGGCAAAAGTCCACGAGCAAAGAGCCCAGAGAAAGTGCAGATAGGTCGACAGAAGAGACAAGCCGAGAGTTCACAGAAGATGGAGGAGGTGAGATTTCAAGAGAGAGAGAAAAGGAAGCATCAATTCAATATTATCTCATTTATAGGAATGATGGCGTTTTATTTAGTTTCAGTCTGGAGTGTGCAATCAAACATCTTGAGCTTGATTTTTTAAGCACATAATTTGCACAGTGATACAACCTCAGTCTTATAATTCCTTCATATCCATGTACACACCCGCTCCAAGTTTCTCTCGCTCTTTCCCAACATCTGTGCTCTGTGTGCGCTCAGTTTCCCCAGTGCACATACTCAACCTGTCACATTCTTACAGTCAACGCAGTCGAGCGGCTGAAGTTTCAGATATTCGCTTTGGAAAATGTATTTTTGTTAGACTGATACAAGTTTTTGCATACGCACATCTGGAATACCCAGTGGCTGGGGTAGGCAGGCTTTTCATACATACTAATACATTTATTTTATGCTAATGTAGCTCGTGTTGGGGTGGTTCTGTGATTTAAATCCATGCCGCCTGTTGATGGTTTTGTTTTTGTGTCTCGGCTGCTGGCTGTCCTTTCTCACTGGTTCACAACAATTCTATCTCAGGTGGGCTAAAAAAGTTTTTTAAAATGCAAATCCACCTCTAAACAATAGTTCTACTGGTTTCTGACAAGTTGCGTTATATCTAAATTGTGAACATATTCCTTCACAATTTATTACTATTACAGCTATTTAGCATTAACCAAAGGCTTACAGTATAAACTGTGCGTGGTTAGATTTACCATTCCTCCAGTGCTTACCATTAATTCATAATCCCACTAGCACAAAACAACTAATAAAACATCACCTTGAAATTTCATTGATTAAAATGGAAATTTCTCTTCAAAATATCTATAGGAAATATTTGTATATGATCAATTCACAATCCCGGGCCATGTGTCCAGGATTGGGGCACGAACATAATATCATATGAAATTGTTGTTACACATTCACAGGTATTTAAACTTAATATTAGGTAATAAATCAAAAACAGATATATTCCCTTGTGGGGTCCATGGGATCAGACCTTGTCAGTTAAGGGTCCATGTCCCGAACACATTCTCAGTGGTAGTCTTAAAGGGCCAATGTTCTGCAGGTCTGTGACCCTCCATGATAGTTATGGCTCATTAAGCACTAGAGGGAAAAGCAGCAGGACAACAGCCTTGAGAACGTCTGCCCCTAATAAGTGTCTATTCTGGGTTCGTGACATTAAAAATGGTAATTTGCTCTGGCTATAGGGCTTGTAAAGGCTCAAAGAACCCTCTGATTTATGAATGAGTTTAAAGTGGCATAACATGGCCTTCGAAAAGTTTTTTTTAAATTACTGCTGTAGAATATTGTATGTATTTATCATTAATAGTGTTTTTTCCCTCGTAGTGGCAGTAAATCCTCAAATTGAAATGCAAAGCACCTAAAACCAAGTTATCTGAGTCCATAAGGCTACCATTTAAAAATCACTCCTTTGAACAGCTTCATGAAGAATCGATGTGAGGAGCATTTAAGCATAATGAATCACAAAACAGCAGTCTACAGGAGCTGTTTGCAGTATCAGAAAGCACGGAGGGTAGCACTGCTCTTCTTATAGACTCCTAAAAAGTTTGAAATGAATAGTACTATGTAAGTGAAGACTAAATGAGGTCGAAACAGGAGCAACAGGAATGAAGTTGAGAAATTGTGAGGTGCAGAGAATCGACAGTAGTTTAGGAGAGATGAAGAAAAATGCATTGAAAATGAGAAAGTTTAAGAAGTGAGATGATGTGAGAAGGTGAGACTCATAGAGGTGGGTAAGAGGGAGCGAGATTGCCTTTCAAATCTTTGCCACATGGAAAGTTCAGTCGAGTTAAATGAGTCCTCAGGACTTTTAGTTAGTCATATGTAGGGTCCCTTTGTCCTGGCAGAGGCATGTAGGTTTATTGCCTGTTTTGTCCAAGATGTATTCCTCAGATACACCTCAAGTCCATGGAAACACAAAGATCTTCAGGTATTTTGAAGATATGGACTGTTTTAGCTGAACTTAAAAATGCTGGCAGACTGATGATTTTGTTCCTCCGTCTTTGGACAGAAAGTGGAGTTTGACTCTTTGTTTTGGGCTGTAAGCAGACTGCACAGCCAACATAATGACAGCTGGATAGCAATGCCGATGTGCATGTTTGTGTGACATGATGAACTCATCAGTAAATTTAAGTTCTTGTTGATTTCTTCCAGTCTCTCTCAGTTTTCCTCGTGTCTGCATGAAATAGGATGTAAAGTCCTGGGATGAGTGGAAACCTTTTCAACTCATCGCTGATCGCTTCACATCACATCACCCTGTCAAAATAATATATATAGTAACGCCTACGTCTCGTGTTGCATTGACTTTACATACACCACACCTACAGTAGAAATAGCTTTCAACATGCTTTCAATGTTTTCCCTCTAAGTAATGAAACAAAAAAGCTTTGGTTAATCTTATAAATCTGTGTTTACTGTTGGTAGGAGTAACACACTTGTGCCCAATTATCCACCTTGAAAATTCCCCTGAAGGGGTTTGTGACACTATGACATAAAGCTGTTTATTCTGCTCATTATTCACACAGCAACAAATGCAAACATACGGATTTTAGGCTGTTAAATGTGGTAATCTGTGTCCTATTGTAAATGCAACTGCAGCTGTGAAGAAGGAGGTGATCAGCACATGTGGATAAATGGACGTGATATAGAAACACATTCACATTAGGATTGTCTGCTAACTTTTTAGACAACATGTCCTGCAATCTCTAGAATCTTTTGCTCATTAAATCTTCCCAGATCTACTCAGAGCTGTGTGCCAGAAAGAACCTACATGTGGTAGGATGACATGAAAACAGCCATGTTTGCTCCCAGAATATACAATAAGACATCCTGAGCAAACTACATTCTTACAACAAACAAAAAGAATATGGTAGTAGGTGACAGATACGGCAACCTACATGAAAAAAGATTTTCAAATTCAATTCAATTCATGAGTTTATTGTCATTGTCCACAGGCAACGAAATTGTGTGTGGAGCACAACACAGAGCAGTAGTCAGATAGTTAGTTAAAAGTTAGAGATGCCAGTGCCCCCCTCTCCAGTTCCCCTTAAAGTGCAAAGTGACAAGATAAAGTGACAGATCCCATGCATAAACAGACAGGCTCCCCATACTGAAAGTAAATAAATAGCTCCAGGATACTACATTATTATTTTTGGCATTGGTGTAGATAGTACTGATCTCTGGGAGCGACGTCCCAGTGATTTTCCCTGCTGTTTTCACCACACGCTGGAGTGCCTGCTGGTCTGCTTTGGTGGAGCTTGAAAACCACGCCAGGAACCCATACACCAGAACACTGCTAATGGCACTGTTGTAAAAGTTCACTAGCATTGGACTGGAGATGTAGTCGCTCTTTAACCTCCTAAGAAAAAAGAAAAGTCAGCGTGACCTGTTCAGTCCTCCCTGCCATCTGTGGGGCGATGCCCCGTTAGAAAAAAAAGGCTCCACAACAGGCAGTCAGAGCTGGGTAGCCCCTGCTGTTTAGTGATGGTCATTATGTGATGTAACCAAAACTTGAACTCACAATGCCTTTGTCGCTCTCGGTGCACGGTGGGTCATGGTGCCCCTCACAACACAATCTCACAGCTTTCATAAGATTGTAAACCCATTCATGCTTTGTTGCTGGAGATTTACAGTGGAAACTGGGTTGAAATCCACGAAAAGAAATCTTATATATCCGCATAACGATGTATATTTCTGGTTCCAGTTGTTGGTGACAACTTAAACTCTCTGCAATACAGAGCTATGGGTTCTACAGGGTTGAGTATATATCACATTTGTCTAGTCTTTCCATGTTCGTGATGTTGGGGGAACCTTAAAATCTCCTCATGACCCTTGGAATGATGTGCACCTAACGCACTGTGCATCGGTTGCATAGGTATTAGTCTTAACAGCGAGAGTTGCATCCTGATGAGCAGCTACCAGGCAAAAATCTGTAGTAAACAAGTATTCTGGCACAATGTAACTTACTAATAAGCAACAGTGGGACAAAGAATCTTCAGCAGCACTTCTACCAGAGAACAAAGATGTTATTAATAAAACCAACGTGTTTCAGCAAAGCTTTGTTCTCTCCACTGCCAGTGTTTATAAAGAGAGGAGAGGTGCAGAGAAAATGAGATGAGAGGAAAACACCTGATGCTTAGACGCTTCCCCTTTGGTACCGCCGAGGAACCTGGAAAAAAAGAGGCGGTGCGTTTGAGAAGCAGGTCAGGTCTTTTGTCTGGTGAGGTCGGGCTACAAAGAAACGGTGGTGGCAAAGGTAAAAATGAAATGAGAGCTAAGAGTTTAAGGGAGTGCAACTGAACCACGATATGTCACAGGGCTCACTATTAAACACAAATGAGATAACTGGTTCCAAAATGAATGTATATAAATATAAAACAGCATTTGCAGCAAAGACTAACAATTTTCTGTTTGTGTTTAAGCCTCTGGTGCATGCTCAGCCACTTTACCCTTATGTTCTGTAGGTGTCGGCTTTATTTGCTCACTGATTGGAGCCTCACTGACCCTACTGCTGCTTTTGTAACATTATAAGAATAACACATAGGAAAAGCATTTTTTTCTTGGTTATATATTTCTTTTCCTTTGACCTTATTAAAATCCAACACGTAGAAAAGTGTTGAAGTGGTGCAGAAATGATCACAATGCACCAACTAAAGAACAGTTTCATGTATTTTATGTTATATAAAGTATGCACAAACAAATCGTTGTTTGAGGACTTCAGGGAAGTGTCACTGCCTGTTACATCTCCTATGAACAAACTCCATTAACAGAAATTCTAATATACAGTCGTCCCTCGCTATAACGCGGTTCACTTTTCGCGGACTCGCTGTTTCGTGGATTTTTTTTGTGTAATTTTGCATGCTTTTTTTTACAGCGTGCTGTACAGTATGAACACGCATTGTGTTCTGCGTCCTGATTAACTAAGAGAGTACTGTACAAAATACGTGTAAAAAGTTGTACACGTGTAAAAAGTTGTGTGGTTAGGGGTTTTATGGCCTAAAAACGTATAATAAATTTAAAACTTACTTTGCAGATTTCGTTTATTGTGGGTTATTTTTAGAACGTATCCCCCGCGATAAACGAGGGACCACTGTATATTATTTAGAATTCAGGACTGCTGCTGCATAAAAAAGTACTGTCAACACCACTCACAGATATAGATTAAAATCTATTTAAATAATCATGTTTTACAGCTGTGTCTCAAACTGAAGTCAGGGTTAAAGTTACAGCGCATGAACCTGGGACGACACTAAACACAAAATTATGGTTTGTTTGTTGTTGTTTAAATCATATTTTAAACTGTCCTCACAGCACAGAGTACAGTTAACTGCAGTCAACAGCATCATTTTACAAACGCTGACTACCACGGCCACTACTATTGGTATTATTATCACTACCAAATATCTATTATAATTATACTTGTAGTTATCATTATTATTTTAGCTGTGCATCTCTCTCTCTCTCTTTCTGTACCTCGGGTTTCTGCCTCTCAAAAGGATCTTTTTCTTTGACACTGTCGCCACGTGCTTGCTAATGGTAGGAATTGTTGGGTCCCTTTTAAATAATATTAGAAAGATTGATTAATTGAACTGAAATTTGTTTTGCATGCACACGGCATTAAATCCCGCTTAAAGTGTCTTTTTAGTAGTCTTAATACTACTTAGTGAAAATCAGCTAGAATAACAAACAAAGCGCTTCAGCACTTTTCACTGCTGTAAAGTTTTAGAGCTACATACAATTCGACTCTCTTACACCCGAGAGCTGTAAGACAGAGAGAAAGACTGTGTTTGACTTCATGCATGTTAAGTGTACGTCTGTGTGTTTAACACAGAAAGTCATTTGTTCTGGTTGCATTGGTTGCATTCACGTGGAAGAAAGTCGGAGATGAATGTGAAGATGTGCATATTTCTGTAAGTTAGCGAGTCATCGAGCGAGTCAGTGTGTTTTTTGTGTGTGTGTGTGTGTGTGTGTGTGTTTTGACAGCTGAACAAAAGGTGTACGGCTCCATGACAAGTTGTTGACGGTTTCATACCCACTCTGGGGCCACACTTGTCTCTGCTGGAGGAAAAAAAAGAAAAGAGGGGAGATGAAAAGATGAACGGAAGACGTGGAGTGGAAAAACACATTATGGCATCTCCCCAAAGAGTCACAAACGCAACTGACTTGTCGTTGTGTAGTCTCCACCTGACCGTGTGTGAGTGTGCGTGTGTCTTTTGCCCTTTATCATATGTGTGTGAGTCTGTGTGTGTTTACCACAGAGCCATTTCCCTCTTTTTCTGTCTTCCGAGGCTGTGCCCCCTCTGGTTTGAAGCTTGACTTCTGTACGGGGAAGAAAGGCAAGAAAGGATTAAAGGACAGATGCAGAAAGAGAAAGAAGAAAGATAGAATATATTATAGAGCTGACAGACTGACACAAGGAAACTCTCTATCTATTTATCTATAATCTAGAAAGTGTGAGCCAGTTTTCCATCAAAACGTAGCATCAATTTGACCAAACTCTCAGAAAATCAAATGTATCTACGACTTTTGTGCAGATATTGGGACCTAGTTTTAGGTTTATTTTCCATCATACCATTATACCGAAGCAGAAAAAGAGAGCATGGTGAGGAGATGTAAATATAAACAGCGACAATCAAACCTCAAATGGTGGAAGAAAAGTAGAAAAGGTAGAAAACATTATGTTTTTGTGTCACCTCTCTTCCTTCATTTCCATGCATTGTTCCACCATTGTTATCATTCTCCTCCCATCGACAAAATGCCCTCCGACTTTTCCACCTTCCCTCATCTGCCTCTTAGTAACCCCGTTCCCTCCAGCACCTGAACTTCCCTACCCACTCACTTTCCACACCTTTAAATCAGCTCAGTGCATATACTGGTTTATTTCCGCTAGTACTTTTCCAGTTCAGTGTTGCTTTATTGTCTTGTCTTTTTTGCTTTTGAGCCTCTGCTGCCTGAATTTCAATGTAAATGTTTCACTACCTACCCGTAACCCACAAAAAGCATTAATCTTGCTGTAGTTCTTTGTTTCCCAGCAGTCATACCAACACGTGCCCTTTTATCTGAAGCTTATCATGTGTAGGCTTGGGTACTACCTGCATGGGGGAACTCCTGGGAAAACTAAGCTTGTGCTGACAGTGGTGTCGGTGGGCCAGTAGGGGGCAGTCTTCCTTAGGGTCCGAATACAATTCCCAGTCCCCCACAGTGACAGAGACACAGGAGAAACCGTCCTTCAGATGAGATGATAAACTGAGGTCCCGACTCACCGTGGTCATTAAAGATCCCGTGGCACTTATCACAAGCAGTAAGGGGGTCTCCCTGGTGTCCTGTAGAAAATCCCAATGTGGCTCTCTCCATCTGTCCACCTAACCATCCCCCATGGCTGCATGCATCACACAGGTTGGGGCTTAGAGTAACTGTAAAGGGTTGCTTTGGCTTGTCCTAGGAGGAAAAGCAGCTGGTAGAAATCAGGAAAAGGTGAAAGAGGTGTGGAGTCTCTTGTACCCCACAAAGTCGCAGGGCGTTAAAACATCCCATCGATCATCTCATGACACCTGCTCCTGACTAAAGGCTACAGCTACCGCATCATCAGGCAACTGGTGAGACCGCTGATTGTTGACCGAACAACATATACAACTGAGATTTTTAGGGGAGACAGGTGACAAAAATGATGGAATGAAAACCGAATGGGGCGTCGGAGAAAGGGACATTATACAGAGAGTTAAACACCGACAGACAAAAATATATAAAATATAAAGGGACGGTGAAGAATGGGAGACGAGTGAATATCAAGAGAAAGACAGAGGGTGAGAATGAAGAGGTAAATATGTCCACAGAGTCAAACAGATGAGAAGAGACTTGTTTCTGAGCATTCTTCTTCTTCTTCTCATACCCATGTGGCGCTCACATAAACAGGCCCAGACATCACAACTCCTGAGAAAGTTGTTGTTGTTGTTGTTGTTGGATGTCCTTGCACTCTTTCCCTTCTCTGCCTACCCTGTACTTCTGCCTGTCTTCAACAAGAAAGGTGCAAGTTTTGTCGCTAAAGTTTGTATCGATGCCCTTGTCCGACTTGTCTTTGTTGAGAAAGTTTTGCCTTGAAACCACCCGGTGAGATTTTGATAGACGGAAGAAAGCGGCATAGTTTTTCCTTCCTCGCTCTCCCCATCTGTTGCCTCCCTATTTGCATCTCGTTTTATTCTCACTTGTATTTCAGTCCTTTGAGTCAGTGATGACTTTGCGTCTATATCTGTTTCTGATATCACGGCGATATCGCTGCATTTGACTATCTGTCCCTCCTTTCCGCCGAATTTATGCGTGGCAATCGTTTACCAATATTTCAAGGACTGACATCACTCCAGGTGCTCTCACCTGATACCTCATCTTTTAAATAAATACCTCTCATCCTTTCTGAATCACACAATCTCTTCTATTTATACTAAAAGAACCAGCCTCACTCAGATTAGTTGCCTTTCTCTTTCACCGGTCTATTCGAAGGTTACGGGAATGCCATCATTGACCCTTGTGATTTCACATCAAGGATCCATGTGCCAAGGCTTTGTTTTCATTGGTGTATAATCAAATATAAAAAAAGTTACTGTTATGTTTTTGTAACCTTAGAATGAACAATCTATTCATTAATCCGGGTTGTGGCTGCCACAGTTTGTCCTTCCCAGAGAGCGAGGTTACGGAGGTTGCGATCTGCATCCACATCTAGAGCTGGCACCAAATCCTACACACTACTAGACCTTTAACCATGCTTCTGTTTAGCGATGGTCACATGAGAAGTTAGTATTAAGTCAAGGTCAAATGAAGCAGAAATAGATCTAAAATTGCTACTACAGAAAGAGATTAAACACGTGTCTCTTACTAAACTGACAGATCTGTAGAACTAATTCATTCATGGCAGTTTTCACATGCCCTGAGTACTTACAGTAGTTTTTGTATTCATGGAGCAGATTCTTGTTTGTATGAACTTTGATGTTTTGCAGATGATTTTAGTTCAAGTTTGATCTGATCACGGTCGATTGTTCGAGGAGAGCATTCCCCGAAATCACAAACAGCTTACTTGCACAATTGGCTTGGAAGTCAAAGCATGAGCCAAAATGCCATGTTGGTACTTTTGGCCTCCCTTCTGGTTTGGTTGTGTGTTTGTTGCATGTTGTGTGTGTGTGTGTGTGTGTGTGTGTGTGTGTGTGTGTGTGTGTGTGTGTGTGTGTGTGTGTGTGTGTGTCCTGTGGGTACCATGGGATCATCATACAAAGCCTTTCCTGATCTGAGCTATTTCTGTTTTCCCCACCCGGCTTACTGGCACGGTCATCACACACAATGCAGCCAAGACGTTCGGTTTTGGACCGACATTCAGACAGGCTTTAGCGTCCATATTGTGTTGGTCCCACATGGACAAGATGGCTGCCTCCTGTTTTTTGATTGGCTGAACAAACAGAGATTGGGATCACATTCCCTCTCACTGTCCCTTCCAACTCCGCTCAACTGTTTGGATGCTGTCGCGGTCATCTTCAAGTGTCATAAACAGACAGTCGGCCACTTGGTTTTTTCCGACTGCCAGTGGCTGCCATTCAGCTGAAATGCTGAGACATTATGATCTCGTGGATGTGAAACTCATTTAGAAAACCCAGCTGTCAAAGTGTTTCTGTGAACTCACTGTGAAGACAAATTCTAGGAAAACCAGACAGACAATTTTCAGCAAATGGAGTGTTATTCTCACTTACCTCTTGCAGTATTCAGCTGAACAGATAGCTGGATTTATCTATTTATTTTTCTCATTTTTTATTTCTTTGCTAGAAACATTACAGAGAGATGAGTGAAATCTATTTTTAGGAGCTCAAAGCTTTTAAGGATAACTGCAAAAAGTTTTACCGGAATTACTCCGGATGTTGTCAGAATGATCAAAACCAAAAAAATAAAACTAAAATGCTGTGCAAGTCTGTCATTTCAAGCTTACACTGTTCAAAAGTTTCGAATGATTGCACATATGTTTCAAAGAATATTTCTGTGCAGCCATTCTTTAATCCTGACAATCCTGATTTGCTGTAAAAATAAATATACTGCCAGAGACCCTACATGATACGACTAAAGTTAAAGAACTGGTAAAGAACTGGTTGTCATCTCTAAACATCTACAAATAAACACAGTACACTTAAAGGCATCCTGTGTACAATGGTCCCTCGTTTATCGCAATAAACGAAATCCGCGAAGTAAGTTTTACAATTATTATACATGTTTTAAGGCCGTAAAACCCCTAACCACACACTTTTATAGAACTTTTTTACACGCATTTTGTACAGTACTCTCTTAAACAGGACGCAGAACACAATGAGCGGTTATACTGTACAGTACACTGTAAAAAAAGCATGCAAAATTACACTGAAAAAAATCCGCAAAACAGCGAGTCTGTGAAAAATGAACCGCGTTATAGCGAGGGACGACTTTAGTTATATTTATGACTAATGGAACAAAGTTTTTAAGAGTTGGTCCCTGTTCTCTTGGTATCTCATGCACATGCAGAACAATGGACACTTAATTTTCCTCC
The DNA here is from genome assembly GCA_004119915.2 of Collichthys lucidus. Classification (NCBI taxonomy): domain Eukaryota; kingdom Metazoa; phylum Chordata; class Actinopteri; family Sciaenidae; genus Collichthys; species Collichthys lucidus. Next base: position 31,077,965 of record CM014083.1, on the reverse strand, counting down.
ACCATGGGACCTTGTGGTGCAGTGGTAATGTGTCTAACTCCAGATCAGAAGGTTGTGTGTTCAAATCACATCGTGGTCAGTGGTTTTTGAATGAAAACAGGACTGCACTCACACTGAGGTAACCCATTATAAAACTATGCATTGGGCTGTTGTGGAGAAATTGCTGAAGTCAAAGGTCAATGGTGAGATCAGGAGTTCAGAAAGTGTTCAGGAGCCTCTGATGTCTTATGCTGTATTATTTATTGACGCTTGGCCAAGGAGAATTAGAGACACTCTCAAAGTTCATCAGAAGTGTCTGAGTCGGTCTCACATTCTGCCCAACTCATCCTGGTGGATCGACTTTAAACCCCAAGATAACGACACAAATACTGCTACTTCTGGTAATAATGGATGTGAAAAATGAATTTCCTCTCGAGCGGTCAATAAAGTATCTGTTCTATTCAATGTGGAAACATTTCATGGCATTAAAAAGCCTTTTGTTACAAAATATGATTCACACAGAAAACGACTATTCGCTTCTGGACAGTTAACTTCAGCCTTTATTGTGTGACCACAACTTAACCTTGTTTTTATGCCTGATCATTATCCTACATGAACCTACAATATGCATCAGCGATTATTTTCATTTTTATAAATACTGAGTCAAAGGACTACACGTCACATTGTGAAATGACAGAAGAATCAGTCAACTCTGCAACCACAAAATATTGTGGAGTGTTAAGCAGCCAATGAGAAGATAATTGACTTGGTGGAGACCAAAACAAAGCTAAATGAACAGCAGATGTTCTTTTTTGTCGCTCCACATCTGATGTATTGTTTGTGCAAATTGGCACCGTGTCAACTATATCAAATAAAAGATGCAGAATAAATCATGGATGTAAACAATGCTGGTTTCAAATGATCCCAAAATAAGCTTTGCAAATGTTTGATGATGAATGAAATGCAATCAAAACATGTATTAGGCCTCGAGGATACGCCGTGTGTTTTTAGTGTCAAACAGTGAATGTAAACACAACAACAAAACTCCACAGGGTGTAATTTCCTTGTCTTCAAGCTTAATTATTCCACGAGTCTCCAGGTACGACAGTTTTTTCTTTAAAGCTAAGCAGTTAGGCCTAAACAAAGGCAAGTGATGCTCAGTCCATTCATCCACCGAAGGATGATTTCCCGCCCCTTTGTTTTATCTAGTCAATCAAAAGCCAACTGACAAATGCATCTACCCAACTACTGACCATCCACCCGGCCACTTAGAGCATCAGCCACCACCAGACCAGGGGGGGCTGACAGACTCTCTGAACTGACTCGAGGGCTGCAGATTAACAAGAAATCCAGCAATCTCTGATCCCTCTTTTTTCATGTGTGCGAGTGTGTTTGTGTGATCCCCGGGTTTGGTATCATTTGACAGACAGCCAATGATCCTAGAGAAGGGGCAGAGGGAGCCAGAGAACATGTGGATGCAGAGATAACAGTCGCTGAGATACTGCAAAGAGGCAACAACTCCTATTGGAATTACAAGGGCTCGCGAGTGTGTTTGTGGATACAGTCCTGTTTGTGTATGTATGCTACGCAACGGGGGGGTGCGAGGAGAGTGATTACGGCTAAAGCTAAGAGCGAAGTGAGGGGCCGATTTCCCCCCCCCCCGCTGTTTTGTTCACATCACATGGGAAATCACAGTGAAACAGATGTAAATGCTCCGAACAAAGAGGGAAGAGAGTCGAGCTGGTTTGTCGCCTCCATCAAGAAAAAAAAAAGAAACATCATAGCATCTGAGGAAGTTACTGATGAGTTTGTTGGTGTTCAACCGGAGTATGCTCAGCAAGAGACTCAGGAAAAGTGACTTATATGATACAACAGGAGGTCATCCACTTCCTGTCAACAAACATCATATTTAATAGACTACAGTTGTGAGAAGCTACTGTCAGGCTCTATTACCACTGGATAGAGGCAACAAATTCAAGTAGACGATATTATTTTAATCGGAGAGTGACTCTATTCCTAAATTATGGTTTGTGCAGTGGCATGGTGGCAAACCCTGGCTGGGGCTTCCTCCCACAGTTCAAAGACATGCAGGTTAATTGTCGACTCTACACGGCCCATAGGTGTGAATGCGAGTGGTTTCTATGTGTTGGCCGTGTAAAGAACCGGCGACCTGTCCAGGGTGCACCCCGTCTCTCGCCCAGTGCCACCTGGGATAATAGAAGCCTTTATGAAAGAATCTTAAACCTGTATTCATTGCACAGATTTTCTTTTGAGGCCATTCCTTGACACTTGAACTGAGGGTTTAAGGGTCTGTTGCTATGTTTACAGGAAGCTTTGGTGAGGTTTCCGCCGTCACACCTGGGCATGATCGACTTCCCTCAGGACCCTGTGAAGAGTTGAAGGGAGGGGAAGAAAGAAAGAAGAAAGAGATGGCGTGGGCAGGAGGGGTGACACTATTTCTAGTGATCATTTACTGTTTTGTTTTGTCTGTAGATGTTTAACAGATTCATGAACATACTCTAATCAAACTTTTTCTAGGGCCTAAACCAAACCTTAACCACAGCGGTGTGATATCAGGAAATGGTATTTCAACTTCAGTATTTTAAATACTGAGAATACTTGGCAGAATATCCATATTTTTAGAAGAGATAAAAGGTTATAATAATTAACTAAAAACTAAAAAGTGTGATTTATTATTATTATTTTTTGTCAATACAAATGGGGTGGGGAATTGTGTTGGTTGTGTTTGTGCTGTAATACCTAACCTGAACTTATTAAATATTGTCCCTGAGAAATACCCCACATATTATATCAATTAAGCCTTATAATAATAATAATAATACTAATAATAATAATAGTTTAAACTAAACATTTTTGAATAATCAAAACTAAAGTTAAACAAGCAGACTTTAATTAAAATGATTCCAAATATAAAACTACAATAACACTGCTGTGGTCTGGGGTCTGCTCGTGTTTTACAGCTACAGTGGATAATCACTCTATAGTGACTCCCATTCATTGATGTGTCTGCGCTGCCTTGCTGAAGTTCACGCCTCTGTGCGACATGATGAGCAGCTCAAAGCGAACTGAGTGTGTGTGTTTGTGTGTGTGTGTTTGTGTGTGTGTGTTTGTGTCCTTGGTGCGAGTGAATTAAATCTCGCAATCCTGACACTTCAGTTAGTTAACGTGAACCGCCCTGGCCTGCCTTAATTGAACAAAGCAGACTCTCCTTCTATTCTAATGCCACTTCCTATTAAGGTGTGACTGTGTGCATGAGAGGCCGGTAACTATAGAAACACTTGTCTCGTTGACCACAGTGTCTTTAGTTGATCATTTAAATTAAACTGTGTTATAAAAACACTGAATAAATCCACGGACAGGAGCTCAAAGTGTTGGACATCCTCGGAATGATTCACCGCTCTAGCTTTCTCCCAGTATGTACATGTGTGTGTGTGTGTTTGTGTGTGTCCTTGCATGTTTATTTGCATACATTTGCGTCCAGGGGTGTAGCCCAGTTTTAAACCCGTCTAAATATGTGTGTGTGTGTGTGTGTGTGTGTGTGTGTGTGTGTGTGTGTGTGTGTGTGTGTGATAAACACCCGAACATGAACTAGGTTATCATCCCTGATTTGTGCAACCTTCTCAGGTGTATTTACAGGACACATGCGCATGTAGGACAAAGGCGGGTAAGTAATGGTGTGTGTATGTGAGAGCCCAGAATGTGTAATTACGTGGGAATGTATAATTACGCGTGGGGAAGACCACGTGGAGGTGAAAATAACATCTGCAGATTGGCTTCAGGACACTAGAGGAGACGCTTACATTATGATAATGAGGTCTGTGCGTAGGGTAAAAGGGGCTCTGTGTGCACGTGTGTGCCCTGGTGTGTTCGTGTGTGTGGCTTTCACATGGATTGTGTGCTAATAAAGCAAAATGAAGATCGTGATTGCTCTATTTTTAGCAACACCAGTCAATCCTAGCATATTAAATACATGTCGACATCAAATTCAGAATGCATCCTTCTTCGAAAAGCTGAATTTTGAAGATTTCATAAAATCAAAGTTGTGTTTAACTTCATCATACACGTCTATATGTCACCTATACTCCAGTATCTGTCCAAACAATGACAAGTCAATTTTCAAGTATTTTCAGGAGTTTGTTTTGCTGATGTTTTCCTGATAAATAAGTTTCTGGTGACTCATCCTGCACTCGGGGGTGTAAACTAATTTTACATCCAATTAAATGTTTATGAGTCCACCGGAGCAGAGTTGTGTTTTATGTTTTTCTACGAGCAATTCTGAGGGCCGCGACCTGCATCATCTCTAGCCCGGGTCTCACTGATTACTGTAGAAAAAAGCAACAACTTTCCGACTTTATTTAATGATTCTGATGAAACTGCTTCATCTTTCATACAGAATATATCGGCTGGTTTTCCCTCTGATCTCATACTGATGTTGAGCTTCAACCCTGTGATGGACAGATAGCTTCAGCCTTGCTCAGGTAAGCCGGCTAATTATCTGCTACTAACTCAATATGCTGTTAGAACTGGACTCACCAGACCAGACCGGGTTTGATTACAGCCTCCAAGACCAGCATAATGTCAGAGTATTGATGTGATCTGCAAACGTTTCTGAGGGAAATATTGCTCAGCCAAACCCGACATACATGCTGAAATACATCAGATTTGAATCTGTTCTGCTCACTTCTTTACGAACAAGAGATCCATGTTGATATCCAACTCGTTAAATATACTCTCTGTCTTCAGCAGAAATGTATTTTGATTAGTTCATTTATTTGACTGTTTTTGGTGTTTATTCTCTAATTTAACGCAACACCAACAAAGAAAAGTAAAAGGGGGGAGCCTGAGTAAATGTCAAGGTCGTGACTATAGTTTCAAAGTGTGCAAAGAGCTTTAACATCGTTCCATCGTCAACAAAAGTGATTCATGTTGGGAGTCATGATTAACTTCTGTAGTTACAGTTTGATTGACACTTTTGCACCTTTTTGAACTTTAATTTAAAAGAAATTAAAATTAAATCTAAATCCTGGAGGTTCTGCGACTGCTCGTCACATCATCTCCGTAGAGAGTGAACGGAGCTTTCGCTTCTGTAAACCTGGACGTCCAAAAAGGAAAAACTCAAACCCACTTCACAGCTACAGTGGTCCCTCGTTTATCGCGGGGGATACGTTCTAAAAATAACCTGCAATAAATGAAATCCGTGAAGTGAGTTTTACAGTTATTATACATGTTTTAAGGCCGTAAAACCCCTAACCACACACTTTTATACACCGTTTTACACGCATTTTGTACAGTACTCCCTTAGAAAAGTGAACTGCGTTATAGCGAGGAACAACTGTACAATGCTGATATAACCCCCACAGACCATGCATGGGAAAGTCTTCCACAGAGAGGTCAGACGTCAAACTCAGCACCACAAAATGTTGAATTTATAACAACACTTTTCAAATCTGCTGACACCCAAAGCCCCTCGCAGCACATGCCGACATTCACCCATTAACACGCACGTTCATACACCGAGGCAGAGGCAGCCGACTGTTTATCAGAAGCTGTTCGGGGTCAGCGTCTCGCTCAAGGACGCTCTCTCTGAAGAGCTCTATATCTCCAAAACCAACCCTGATACTGTACGTTACCGTCCCTCCAGTGCTCGAGGGTATACAGTACATGGCAGCTTGAGCTCCTGTCATCTTCGTGGCCACCCTGTCACCCCACACAGCAGGCTCGGGGTGTGTTCTAACATGGATACTTCTCCCATATTAATGCGGGATAAACACGGGATGAGGCAGAGCTGTTATTGTTAGGATCCCCGCTCCGGAGAGAGACTTTAACTGTGGAGGAGCTGAGACGTCGGGGAGTGATGTTAAGTGTAAGAGAGGCTTAAACTCATTGTCTCGCTCCCGTTGGAAATACAGGGGTTAAGACTGAGTGGACCGTGTCCAATCCACACTGTGATGGACTGCAGCAGCAGAATTTCAATTGTGCCCAATTTCCATTTTGTCCCTTTATCTCTCTCTCTCTCTCTCTCTCTCTCTCTCTCTCTCTCTCTCTCTCTCTCTCTCTCGTAAGCTATGTCCACTTTTTTTTCTGTCTCGCTTTGCATTTTTTCCCTTTTCTTCTTTTTTTTTTTCTTCTCTTCTCTGTCCGTCTTCCCTTCCTTCCTCCTCTGGGCTTCTTTGTGTAAATTTCCGAATATTCCAGAGAGCAGGATTGAGCTGGCATGAAATGGGATTAGCAAAAAGAGACAATTTTCAGTACAAAAAAAAAATCGCTCCCTCTTCAACTGCTCTGTTCTGTCCAAGCCAACATCTTCCCTCTGTGCGTTCTGCTTCTTCATCTTCTCAGACGGCCGCACTGTATCTTACAGTAACGACTGGCTGCCCGCATGTCTGTCGTTTACCTCAAACATGAAAAACACAGGTTCGGGCGCTGGTATTACACGCCATCACTGTGTAAGATTCACTCCGGGGGGAGCCGGTGCTAATTTTCTTTTGGAAATTGTCTCTGTCTACTTTTCTCCAACGCCTTTTCTCCGTCCCTCCGGTCTAATCCAGCAGGCCTTCCTCATCACCCCAGCTCATTAACAAGCTAATCAATTGGCAGGTATTAACTCTGTGTGATTCCTAATGCTAAGTGGAAGATTAACAACCTTGATTGTGGAATTTAGAAGGAAATTAATGAAGTGGTGACGTGCACAGGAATGTGGCAAAGGGCTGTATTGTTTCTGTCGTGTGGAGGCAGTTTGCCTCCTCACTGCCCTGTGTTTTTCCAATCACGCTCCCTCTTGTGTTTCTGTGTGTGTGTGTGTGTGTGTGTGTGTGTGTGTGTGTGTGTGTGTGTGTGTCTGTGTGTGTCACTTACCCTCTCACCTGCCTGAGTGCCTCATCACCTGATTTACAATCAACTACCAGAGCGGTAATCCTAAACTTATTGTTCATCTCAACACTTTCTATTCTTTTCGTTTTCTGTCTTGCAATTTAACGTGTCATAATTACCACAGGAGGAGAGACGTTTCTACATTGTAATAATGTTGACTGTAATTTCAGCTCTCTGCCGTCTAAATGTGCATCATTAAATATTGTAATAACCTGTGCTGCAGACGGCCGTGAGCAGCCACGTTATATTTGAAAACACCAGTGTAATTATGTCAACTTTAATAGTGCCGTTACCCATTTGCGACTACAGAAAAATAAATGGAAATTGCCTTTTTTTTTCCCTTCTGCAAAACATGACATTGTTCTTGCGGTTGTCCTTCACTGTATTAGCTTGAACCAATTATTTCGAGGTTTATCCTCCTGTAACCTCCGCTCCATTTGTTTCCCTGGTTTTATCCTCCTCATTTTCTGCGGAAGTTGACTTACAGCGGCTCATTCCATGGAAAGTTCAATCCACCAATTATTTCAGTTGAGACAAACTAACAGACAAACAAACAAACAAAAAAGCGCCTCCAGTCATTTTTGTCTGGAGGTGTGTAGATTGGACAGAGAAATGTATAGCATCCTTTAAAGTAGCTGACTGTACACACTGAAATGTGTCTGAGGAAAACACCGAACCTTACAACATAACCGCATCAATATAATGAAAAGATTCCAAGTTAATATTGTTTTCTCACCCGGTTGTCTCACTTATTTTCACTTTTTTTCAATGATAACGTCCATGATAACACTGACACTTTAAGGTGACATAATGAGACATCACAAGTAAGTAACATAACTATTACAGTGATGTCATCGTTAGGGTTAGGGTCACCCTAACTCTAAATTTCATGATTGTATTAAGTTAGCTAACTGGCTGCAGCTGTGTCTGGTACAGCTGGTTCCGACCTATCTGACTGCTGAAGAAATTATAGATATGTGCAGAGGTACAGAACCAGGCTGGAGAAAAACATTCCTCCACTATACATTTGTAGAAATCTTACACTGAAAATACCTCGGACAGACTCACCACAGAAACAAAATCAGCTGTTTGCTTAAATCTAAAAATGTTATTACATATGAGGATTTGTTGAAGCTTACATGCTGTCCACTCCTAAATTAGAGATGCCGCTACAGGTACTTCCTATCAGCTGCAACACCTGTAAAATGTGAGGAGGAAGGTAGAGGAAGGTGTTACTGCACTGACTGCAAGTACTTCAGCTTACATAGTGCCAAACGCAAGTCTGCTCTACAGTCTATCAGGCGCCCAAATTATAGAAATTACAAATCACTGGAGATTATGCAGCCCACTAAATAAACACAATATGGTGAAACGCATCTGACGTTTCAGATCCAAACCTCCGTTGTTACCGTGAAATATACCACACTCGAGACGCTCACACCACATTTAATTACATTTTAGATCACACTTAAAATTCACCAAAACACTCCTTCACCGGGACACCCTGGTTTCACAGCACCACTTTGTCTCTGAGAGGTGCGCGCTGATGTATGGGACTGCAGGGAGTTCTGCTCCGAGTTCATTACTATGACTTATACTGCGAAAAGATCCGTTCTCTGCTCTAATGGACATTCCACTTGAATTACACTGGCTCAGTGCTCTACAGTAAATACTCCCTAATACCTGAGCTGTGTGTGTGTGTGTGTGTGTTTGAGCCAGGAAGAGCTTCTCCAGTATGCGTACTAAATTCTGACTGACAGGTCAATATGGCCGTATATAATATTAGCTGCCATAATGACAAATAGGTTTTTTCGCATGCTCACGTGTGCACTGACGTGGCCACGCGGGAGTACACGTGAGTGCACGGTTCACGTTTGTACATATGTTTGACAGCGAATTCTGCTCATTAATATAATCGAGTTCACGCGGTGCGTGAGAATGTGGAATCTCCACACGTCAATCCTGTCACACGCGGAGTGTGAAGGCTCCTTTTTTTAATCAGCAGAACTGCAGAAGCATTTTGTGTTTGCTGCTAATGAAATGTACAATACATATGGGACTGGTCACTGACTTATAGTACCAACAAAACCAACAATAAAAATACTAAAGAATTGAGCAATGTGCACCATTATCAAATAATAAAATCCTAGAATATTTTCACCTCATTACTCCATTAAAAGTCCAACTCCCCATTTCCAATCACATATATCTTCTTGGATGAATACCGTAAATTCCGGACTATAAGCCACAACTTTTTTTCTACACTTTAAACACTTATACTACGGTGCGGCTTATTCATGTTTTTTTTTTTTTTTTTTTTTTTTTGTAGCGCCAAAAAAGTTTGCCTAGCAACAGTAGACCAATAAAATTGATGAGAGGTCCAGACAGAGGTCCAATGAAATTGTATGATCAGTCATGTTTTTTCGTGGCACCAAAACTAGCGTACTCCAGCCACTGGACACTGAAAAAAAGCATTTACGTTACTAAGCGGATTAAATTTAAAAAATCAGGTGCGCTTCGTAGTCCGGAATTTACAGTAATTATTTCTTTAAATCACCTCTGCTGTTATTTTAACTATGCTGTTATTTACCATATTTATATCTATATTTATGGCCTGCAACATATTTGTTAGCTACTGTAGCGCTGTTAAAACGTAGTGACATTAATATTTACATCTACACAATATCGGCTATGTATGTGTGTGATAATCAGCTATCATGGATAAAACAGAAGCTATGTGTCAGGTGAGTGGAATGACGTTCTACATCGCTTCAGACAAGGTTGTCAAGACTAGTCTCGAGATTTACTGTTTTCTAGTCTTGGAGACTAGTTTATTTTTCCTCAGTCTTATATCAGTCTTGGACAAAGAGGACTTGCAACCAGCAGTATGTAAAATCCGCCAGTATACTTACTAAGACATCTGGGACCACACCTCACCCAAAGAGACCATAGCTACATATTGTCTGGTCTGAGTTTTGGTCTTGACTGAGTCCTGCCCTGCTTTGGTCTTAAACCCCTCAAAGTCTGGTCTACTCTTGGTCTTGATACAGTCTCATCTTGGTCTCGACTTGGTCTAGGTTTAGGTCGTCTTGACAACATTGACCTCACATGAAAACTACTGCACAACATGGACAAGCTCGACGTTTAATATCCCACAAAGTCCTTTGATCTATAAAGTTATTGTAAACAATAAAATCTAAAAACTTACATAATACATAAGAAAGAAGGTTTGCTTACTTTAAAGAAGGATTTCTGGACTTGTGTTTAACTTCACATGGACACACAGAGGAACACATAGATGTGATCATACGCATGAATGTGAACGTTCACTTCATTAGTGTGTGCTGTAATGTAAAAGAATCATTGCAAACTTTGGTGTGTGGGTATGTTTGAATCTGGCACTAACTGTAAACAGAGCATCAGGGTTTGATCATTGTAAAAGTGTTTGATTCCGTTTAATCAATGCTAACGATGTGGTTGTAGTTACAATGCGTCCATTATCTGTCTGTTCATATTCAATTGTGTCCACTGGCATCCTCACACTCCAGGTGCTGGTTATAGATATGAGTTTTTTTCTTTCTTTTGAGCATCAGGGAGACAGTAAAACACTCACGTATTGTTCTGGCATAAGAAAAGCAGACTGCAATCTATTCTGGTGCAGCATCATTAAAAGCACATCAGAGCATTAGCAGAGGCCTAAATGAAGACTGTTGTTTTGAATGATGAACTCGCTGCGTTGAATTCCTTCTTCAACAACCAAACAGGACAAAGAAGCATCTTGTAGTGAATTGAAGCTGAATTAAATAGATACTGATGACTTTAATATCAAATACCTAAACTCATTTATAACTATTAGTGCTAGTTTCAGCCAAAGTTTTCTAAAGTTTTGACTTAGGTAAGCGAGTATCCACATAGAGCCTGAAACATTTTAGCTTACTATTATTTGTGTATTAACAATGGACAGTAGGAAACATGGACGTCATATCTGTGGCATGCCATAGGTTTCTGAATAGCCGGTGTGAAGGGAAATAAATATGAACGGACAAACTTTTTTTTTGTACCAGGCTGTAAACATGTTTATTTCTGCTCTGAAGTTGGGCACTTTAATATGGGGGCTTATGGAGACTGACTTGTTTTGTAGCCAGGCTCATTTGGCCGTTCAAGGACAGGAGGTTGCCACTTGATAGTAAAATTTGAATGCTTGCTCAAAAAGGAGTAAAATTTAAAATTGTTCTCAAATTTCACGCAAGCGAGAGAGAGAGGCAAAAGCATGGAAATAAGGTTTTCTGCAGCGTGGTGCAACGCTACTTTTCATCTGTTACAGATGACACGGCCAGATGCAGTATTTATGACATGAAATTGCTACAAAACAGCCACACAGGTAACCTCTTTAAACATTTAAAAACAACACAGGAGGTTCGTTATTGTATCAAATTGAAAAAGTTTGGCATCGACCATATTGTGCATCAGCAGTTCTGTTATGGGTAAAGATTGGAGGTATTGAGGCCAGACTGTGGAGCTATTAAGAAAAATAAAGTCTGGGGAGAAAAACTGGATGGCAGAATTATTACAACCTCTATGATCCTGCCTGTAGTATAGCTGAGTTTGAATGGAGAATGTGTAGACGTCCGAGTAAAACCACAGAGTTTGAAATGGTTCATACAACACTGGAGATAATTTATGCATCACCTGGCCAACAGAAGCCTTTTGAAAAGTAATTTAATTGTAACATTGCTCAAACTAATTCAATTAAAAAAAAAAAAAGTCTTCCACTAACCCTCTAACTGAATTATCTCGTCAGGCCCACAGCTGGCAGCCACTGTCAACACACCTGCAGATGAATAAGAGACCGACTTAGTTGGTAAGCAGATGGGAAATTATATCATCGCCAATGTAAATATTACACAACATTATCGAGAGATGGAAGGAATTACGCTGTCATCATGGTGACATCCAAGCAATTTCTGTTGCCTAGAAATAATCTGCAGTTTTTCTTTAGATCTGCAGGATCTTCAGGTATTTTCATCAGCTCAGCCTTATCTCGACGTCCATTTGGCCCCAGATCCTGATCGTGAGTTTGAAAGACAGCGATTTGTGCTCAGATTAATGAGAACTGTTTGGTTTTTATTCATGCCATAACGCTAACATTGAAGTACTCTGATATACAATTCCTTACTCATGTATTCAGTATCTTGCTGTGACCTCTTCTTATTCTCGTTTTCTTCTGTCCTGTTAAAATTAATTTGATTTTATTAATATCACGCCAAAATGATAACATGGCACTTTCCATATAAAGCAGGGCTAGACAGCAGACTCTTTCTAATATTATTTACAGAGATTTGGAGACATGGTGAGAAGCCATCTGCCCCGACCGGTTGAGCTGGTGCCAGTGAATGGTTATATCATAAACCAACTCCATTATAAACTAATATTTGCATAGTGGATGGAAACAAGCATTTATTTGGATTTTATTCACCAAAATTCAGTTAAAGTTTGTGATACATTTGAATAAAAACACAGCTCAGTTTATCCTGTATTTGATGCATCTGCAAAATAATGTGTTTATTACACAGGTGTAGTTAGTAGGTTAGGTTGTTGTTTCAGTTTTGTTGATTAATTTAAAATGGTGGGCCACAAGGGCCCTGTATAGGCCCCATTTAATTTTCATTACAGTTATTTTATTCCATTTGTATGCACCTAATGCTTACACATACCAGTATAAAGCCAGTAACCAACCAGTAGACCAGCCTGGTATTACCAAATGTTGATGAATATGGATGGATCGGTCAAACGAACACAGGAGACTGATGTCTGGTTTGAAACCAACAGTGGATGATGACTTATTTTAAGTTATGTTCACAAACATGTTTAAACTTATGAAATGTGCATACAGTAGACTGATGCTTTCCCAAACCTGACAAAGGGCTTCCTCCAGGTCATAAAATACAGCATCTCTAACGGTGATAAATAACGTATGAAATGTCCTTGAAAGCTTTTACACCATCCCATGATGACACCCTGCAAAAACACATGGAGTGCCTATTGTTCTTGGTAATGAAAAGCAGGTCAGGTCCCTGTATTGGGATGCTTTAATGAGGATCTGTGTGTAAGAAAACAAAAAAAAAAAGTAGAAAAGTAGACAGTAATGCAGCAAAGGCAGGACCCCACTGGAAACCTGTGGAAATGATTTCATAAACGATCATAAACAATATCAATCTGACTTTAAATAAGTGCAGCCAAGGCAGCAGGTTTCTGTGTTAACATTTATTTGTGAAATCAATTATATAAGATAGATAAGGTATGAAAAAAAACATAAAATATATGGTATGAAAACTGTCTAAGGTGTCAAAAGTTGGCAAGTGGCAGACTGCCCTCCACCTCACATGCTTTTTCTTTTATATATAGTACACACACACACACATACGCACACACACACACACACACAGTGTCCTTAGAGAAACAGCAGTAATTTAAAGTTGTTAAGATACTCATCTGTCTCAGGGTGGCAAGACAGCAGGCTACAAAACACAGCCTGACCCTGTGTGTGTGTGTGTGCACGCAGTATGTCTGTGTGAAAAGAGATAGAACATGAATTTATGAAAAAAAAAAAGATAATGTGTAGCTGTGTGTTATGTGTCTGTGTCTACGCGTATGTGTTTAGTTGTGTGTGTGTGTGTGTGTTTAGGCTATTAACATGGCAGTCAGTGTGTGACAGAGATGGATGTGGTGGGCTTTCTGCGATCAAATCACAGTGAGAGATGGAGAGTCAGAGTGGTATGTATTACTTGCAGAGTTTGTAGGAGTATAGAATAAATGCATTCGTTTTTGCGTCCTTGGTAGCTCTAGCGATTTTTTTACCTTTTTCACAAAAGCGTATTATGCGAAGAACCACTGCAACAATCTACAGACTACATAATTCAACATTCCAAACTTTAAACTACATTTTCTAGTAAATTCAATTACTGGTGAGTGGAAGACCCCATGTAGCTTCTTCCCTTTGCCTGTCAATGTAATGCATTCAAGTTTGATCCTGCTTTTATGTGTTGTGTGTTATTCCATGACTGTTGATGTTTCACAAGCGGTATTACTGTATTGCACATTATGGTTGCTGAAACGTTGAATGTGGCACAAACCACCATGTGTTTATGTGCACGTGGAAATATATAGTATATATGTAAAATTGCATTGCCTATGGTTTCATTTACCACTTAATTTCCAAGAGGATAGTGAATAGTGTCCAATACCTGCATACATTGTATATAGTTTCATAAACCATTTCATAAGAGACAAGAGGGACTTCCCCTCACCCTTCAACTGTAGTAACAGTAATGCGGAGGCAGCCTTGTGTTGACATAGTGTATCTATGGGGTTGAACCTTGATAAAACAGACATGTGGATTATTAAAGACATGATGTGATGAGAGTATGGAGGCAGATAAGGTAAACAGGTAAACTAATCCAGAGGGGAGCAGAAGTATAACCTGGAGCACCGAGGCAACATAGATGATCTGTTGTCCTCTACATATGATGAGTCTGACTATGAATGAGGAGCAGCTGTGTGTGGGCAGGTGGCCGGGTCAGCGGATAAGATGAGGAGAGGAAACCCAATAGTGACGGCTGGCAGGATAGACAGCGGGTCTGGAACAAAATGAGGGGTCAGTGTGAGTAACGGTGAGATGGATCGGATGAACAAAAGGCAGAAGTGGAAGAGGTTCAATTTGTGTCGGTTGAAGATGTAAACCCCTCAGAGCATGAAATAAAGTGAATTAAATTGTTTTTTACACATCTCAAAACCCCTTCATTTGTATTTGCATTAAATTTTATTGTTTATGTTCATAAGCAGTGACTTAAGTGGGGAAACAAAAGCATCATCACCATAATTACTGCATATGTTGACAACTATTGTATATGTACTGTGAATGTGTCAGTCGTCAAAGGCGCAGAAGCAGCTGTTTAAGCTTACAGAGTGTCACCGTTCTTCATGTTTGTGTTCTGCTTGTTCAACAGATGATAAATTCATCATTCCCTCTTGTTGCAGTTACTGATAATAGGCACCGATGCCATTGACTGCAGTAAAATATATATCGGGTGTTTCATTAACTTCAGTGCTGTCACAACATCTGAAGGAGAAGCCTTGAACAGGTAAAAGTCTGAAAGTGCTGCCTCAACTTTGAATAACTCTTTTCACAAGAGAAACTCCTGCAAACATGAACAAAATAATTTCCAGTTAAGCACAAAGCAATTGAAAAAAACAACAACTAAATGTGTCATAGTGGTCAGAATTGTCATAAAACCACAGCATCCACCCATCTGACACCGCCAGACTGACACACAACTGGAGCCGGTTGGATGAGCCTTCTGGTTTTAGATAATTCACCATATACTTGTTCACTTTTACTTATACAGTAAGTATAGTGTAGTGCTAGTGTTAAAGGTTGCATGCTACTGTAGTATAATAAGTGGTGATGCAGTTGAAGATGTTTAAAGAGAAACTCCGCCGACACTGTCTTAGTCGTGTACACAAGTTTATTACAACAAGTTCAGCATCGTAGCAAGTAAAACGTTACTTGGAGAGATCCTGGCCGAATGATGAGAGACTCTCCTGATCTATGTGTTAGAAACCATTATATACGATGGAGGTTATACAATACAATACATGCAGTCTAAATAACCAATAGTATAAATCAGTGTAAGATAGGGACAGAAGAAAAGAGAGGCCCCTCTCCCAGGATGACCCAACAATTTGCACTTAACCTTTGACCTGAAATCTCTCCCTTAACCACGTCAAAGGAAACACACACAGGAAAGAAACACTGTATGGGACTTGAGATATTCTTTCTTACATGACTCTCTTACCATATTTTACAACACAATCATCAACAGCTTTTTGGTTCTTTGGTACCCCTATCCAAATATCCTTAAAGTCAGGATGGACCAAAATAACAGCTAGCAGGCCAAACAATTATCTTGATGTAAAGCATATATATGTAATAGTACAAGCATCAGGATATAACTATGCATCTATGTGCAGACACCTCACTACAACAACTTAAAATTGCACCTCCATGAGGTTGTCTTTGTTCAAAATACATTCATATTATAAAAGACTACTATATGTTTTTTAATGTGTAACATCTTGGACCAAAACCCTCTTTAATAAAAGCTTCATACACGTGATTGTGTGTGTGTGTGTGTGTGTGTGTGCGTTTGTTCCTTTGTTTCTGCCTCCCTCTGTTTGCTGATGGTCACCCCTAATCTAAGCGGCTGAATGAGTTGCAGAGTACAATATTAAGAGAGAAAATGAGAGAGTGAACAAGAAAGAGAAGCCGATATTACAGAAGTACTCGTGTTCCTCGTGGCAAGACAGAGGTGTTTCTATTGATCCGTTACTCCAAAATGTCACTAATCTCTTTACCCTATAGTCAGCATGAAGTGAGGGGAAAAAGACTGGACAAGAAAACAGAATGAATTTGCCTGCATAAGCTGCGCATTAGTGCAATTCAATTTCCAAGTGCCCCTATTTGTTTGAGTGGAGCTTCACTAAGTGTTTCAGGATTCAGATCCTCAAAACGTATCCGTAGGTGCACATAGTAAGTAAAGATGAGATTTGTCTGAATGCAGATGTCATGAAAACACTCGATTTCATTTATTTCTTGTTGCTCTTGCAGTAATTCACTGATTAGAAGTTTTGTTGGAACTTATTGGTGAATCCTTATGATAATAAGATTTATTTTATAGGCAGACTTGAGTACCAAAATACTTACATGACTTTATTATATTTAGTTATCAGGGAGAATTTACAAAAAAACTATAATCTCATACAAAGAGACATGTACTGTATCATTTATGCACACAATAAAGAATCATTTTAAAACCATTTTAACCATTTATATCATCAACATTCAGTGAATGGAGCTAGTTTAGACGTCCTCCTGTGACTGCAAATTTGATCTTGGTTATGCGGTTGTTCAAGGGGAGTATAAAGCACGAGAAGTGGCAAATAATGAAATTATGACTAGCTCAGGCATATGAAACTGGTCATTTTAACATAGCAGGAGGGGATAGAACAAGAGGCAAACTGAAGCTGTTGTTGGATCTCAGCCCATGGTGAGCGGTCCCCGCTTTGTTCAGTATCTATTCATACTCGCTGTCTGCTCAGCTGAAGAAATGAAAACAAAGTATTATGGAGAATGCGGGCCTTGATCCCACTACCTCTAACATGCTAAGCAAGCACTGTACCGTTTGAGCTAATCCCCCAGCAGGCCCTGAAAAAACATGGTGACACATTGGGTTCAACTTTGGCTGCCTTCTATGATAACAACCGTGATTATCACCATGGAAACCACACAACAGTGACGAGGTGGCCGAGTGGTTAAGGCGATGGACTGCTAATCCATTGTGCTCTGCACGCGTGGGTTCGAATCCCATCCTCGTCGTTTATGTATTTCTTTCTGTTTACAGAATTGTATATAAGAAAAAAAAGGAAATCCATGAATGGCAACGCGGTTCAGTCATCATAAATGGACCCATACAGCTTTTTGTATGAAAGCTTATAATGTGACTGGATGTCGTGGGGATTGTGGGTTATTGTTTCCAACCATCCATCAACCACCTACTGCAGCCACATCACGCCAAGAGATTCTGTAACACGTCCCCCTGTTTTAAATGCTCATGCCGAGAATACAAATCCGCAGTGTTATCATAGTGTGTGTGTGGGATCGGTGGCTTTCTGTGTATTCATGTGCATGTAGCTCCTACCATCAGGTCTAGCAGATGTTTAGCTGCTGGTGAAGATGACTATCACCCAGCGTGATAATAAGGTCACGTCAAGGAGCGTTTGGATGCAGATGTCTACAAGCTGTGTATGTGTGTGCCGGTGTCAACCCGAGCTTTGTCAAGTGTAAAAACTGACATTCATGCAGTCCACCTTGCAGAGCAGGGCGAGTTATATATATTTTTTATAGCTCACATAAACAACACTCACACGCTCACACCGAAACACACACATTCACACAGAGATGGCAAAAGCCTCCGGGGTTGTAGATCCATATGGTAGCAATGGTAGGAGACAGTTGTTGTAGGCCCGTATCCGAGTCCCTGTTTGCTTGTCCGCTGTGTAACATATGCTGTCTATTGAGTTAACTGTGTCAAATCACTTGTGTTGGAATTTCAGCAAAATGCAACAGACTGGCACAGACAAATAAGGTATTAATGAGTGAAATGTTCAATATTGCAGTAGCTATTACATAGTAAAAACTGCATTGGGCTGCAATTAGTGATCCTATTATTAGAGGGCACATGATTTGAATGGGCTCTCATTGTGACAACCTGTAAAAGATATTTGTCATGGTGATATTATTCAAGATTATGAATTTGAAATTAAATAAATTAAAAATGTATGTTTCCCCTCCCTGCAAACCTTTGAAATCTCAGTCCTGTTGGGGTATTTTAAGACCCCAGAGGTACAAATTTGGTCATATTTTTCAGGTTTATTTTAATATTCCAATTTATCAATCAAGCAGCTCTAATGACTACATATACATGCTTTAATGTGTGCCTTTTAAAAATACCAGTAATACTAAATGTTTCGCCATGTTCACCAGTCGCTCATCTTGTCAGTCTGAGCAAGTTGTCTGCTGCTGCCTGTCATACGTTCGTATTATAAGAATATCTTACAGCTTCTATAATCAAGTGCTTAGAGTTTCATCATCAAACTGTAACTAATAAATGCATCACGCATATGCAAGTGCCAGGGTACGTATCCTACCTTCATGTGTGGGGCATTGAGATGGCAATGGGCGCTTTCACACTTCAGCCTCATCTTTTTGTACTTTTCTTAAAATGATTGTTGTGTCAACTCATGGAAACCTGGTTCTTCTCTCAGCCAGCAGGGGGCAATCAGAGGAGAGAGGTTCCCAGGAAATGCCAACAGGAATTTCTCTGTGGGACCTCATTCACATGCGCACAGGAAGTAGATTAAAGCATGCCTCGAAATGTTTGAAATGATTGTGAACACAGTTGACTCTCACTGGAACACCAAGGAACACAGAAACCACAGCTCATGATCAAGATGCAACTGGTAGGATTGTTTGCAATTAACTGTGATGATGATTTTGTTTGGTAAACGTGCATTCAAGTTTAATTTAAGTTACGGTGAACATGCACATTTAAGTTATGCAAATTTAAGTTGCAAATTGCAAACCCAACAAACCTCCAAAACCTCTGATTTATAAAAGACTGTTGGGTTTGACAAGCAATCCCAAAAGTGACAAAAAAGGACATCAGCTGTAATTATTATTCTCGAAGGATTGCTTAGTTCTTTACTGACCCACACTGCATGGCCATTAAATTGTGATTCTCGCCCATCTGCGTCAATAAAAGGCAGAAAATAAATTGGCCCCAGCTGTAGTTTAAGAGGTGGACTTAAAAATAATGGTCTAAATTGTTTATATATTTAAATTTTAATTACAGGAAATATTCACAAAAAAAGACAAAGTACAAGCTTGCCAACCTTTTTTAAACTAAACACAAATTGTCATACACTGATGAGAACTCATTTGCTTCTTAATAACCAACACTTTTGTTTCAGGGTCGTGAAAGGTCGCGTTAATTGTGAAGCGATGCACTAATGGTTCAACAGTCACCTGGAAACAGTAAGTGCCACCATTACTATCTCATCAGGTCTTGTCTTGTTGTTATTTTCCAATTGCTTTTTTGTACTGTGCTGAAAATATTGATTTACTATTCGGAATATTAAAATAAAATGTGAATGTTTTCATTTAAGTGAATCACTTAGACATTTTAATTTAAATTGACAGCCTCTTGTTAATGTTCTTTGACACAACTGAGCTTTTAGTGCTTGTGTTTGTGTGTGTGTTGTCACCACCAATCTCATTAATATCCCTTTGAGTGCTGGTGAAGCACTCAAGCCTCCTGAGATTTCCCATAGCAAGTCATCAATTAGTATCACACACACACACACACACACAGGGATAAACATGTCTGTATATATACACACACTTGAATACACTTGAGTGAATCCATATCTAGATATCAATTAGGAACAAACACCGTTCGGTACACTGCACGCAGCATGTCAATTATCACCAAGGACACTACAGTCGGCCTCCGCATGAAGACATCAATTAACTTTGAACGCTGTGGTTACGGTTGTCAGTGGTGGTTAGTGGGAAAAGTGATCTGAATCACACGCGACGATTGTGGAGACTGTAATGTTACTGTAATCCTTTACGGTGCTTTGCTTTAATAAGGTCAATTAAAATAGTCGTACCTGACAATGCAAAAGCAGGTTTCACAGAGATCCAGCTTCAACACTTTAGCAACAAATGAGCTAGTGAGTTTTTGGTAAATGGAGGAATGGATGGAGAAGTGGTTTAGGCTGTGGCAGTGGTATGAAAAGTTTCTATGGAAATGCTAATACCTTTATTTGTGGTTAAACTAGGTCACCATCTTGAATCCGAGCAAACTCATCATCCACAAAAGTTTTCAGAGCCACATTTGATGCACACGGAAACCTAAAAACCTCCAAAAGCAGTAAAGGTCCATTACTCTCTTTGTAGGTACAAATGTTCTCGGTTCAGTTGGCTAATTGTGTAAACGGTTATGCAACCAAACCCTTGACTAATGGCCGAGGCCCTGGACACACTTGAACGAGACCAACTTATTTTCATATACACACTAGTAAAATTACATAACAAATTCACAATTGATGCATTGAGTTAAATGTTTGACTTGTCAGATAACCTTAAACTACCTTTTTCAAGTGTTTGACATCCAATACACCATCCTTTCAAAATGGAAGTATCAATGCACTTTATTTTCTGAGCAGTTCTGCAATAACTCCCTGTACTTTTTTATGAAAGTTTTATGCTCTTCTCTCTCTGCCGGCGTCCACATTTATTCTGTCTCATGTGCAACATGCTGTTCTATGCCATAATCCAACCCACTGTGTAAATGATTGCTCTACATGTAGGATTTCATTACAGAGCCATTCTAATGACTATACTTAGCTGTGTCCATGTGCACTTTCTATAGTGGGTATAATCTTCCCATTTGCATTTTCCATTATTTACCATGTCCGACGCTTTTAAAGTGTTACTTACTAGTCCACTGTTACGACCAGATAAGGGGTATGAAAAGGAAGTAACATAAAACCAGATTTTAAGGTTATTAAACAAAAGGATTTTATTAAATGAAAGTTTTCAGAATTGTTTTAACAAAAGGAGGTGAGGCAAAAGGGAACTAAGGGCGAGCAAGTGCTGATAAAACGAACAAACAAATATAACCAAAAGAGAACTCTAAACAGAGCCTATAATATCTAAGTAGAAAACCAAAACGAGAAAGAAAACCTCACTAACTAGGGCTACTAGTAGATAACAAAACACACATCAAAACAGCACTTCTAAGTCTAATGGGGATAACAGAAGCAATCTACGTGCAATCAGTAGATTAACTAAACTCTGCCCAGTCCCAATAAACAAAACACAAAACCTCCAGGTACAAAACAAACAAACAAACGAGTATCCTGAGATACATACGAACGAGTATCATGCGATACGTACGAGGCGAGCTCTCACAAAACACAACACACGAGTGAAAGCTGCTACGATGCACGGGCGGCTGCAGTTTAAATCCCCGCTGATGCTGCTGCCGGGGCGCTGTCATTGGCGGCGTGGGGAAGACGCCGCACCAATCCTGGTCCTGCACCTGACGAGGATATTGTCCCCGCCTCCTTCAGGTTGAGCCGAATCAGGAACCGGCGACCGCACACCAGCATTTGCCTACGAAAAAAAACACTGCGCACACATGTGCGTGGGGCGTAACGGCGGCAGCCGTAACACCCCTCCCCTTAAGACAAAAAATATATCTTTTTTTTGTTAAACACAAAATCACTTTTTTTTTCCACTCCGGAAACGAGACAACATGTCCTAAGCCTGAAAAAACACCTTCCTAAATCAGGTATTATCTAAATTGCAGGCACACTTAACTCCAAACATGGTCAGACAAATGAGTGAAGCAAGCACCGATAACAAATGCTGGAGGTGCCAACAAAACCCTAATTCGACCTGGCCTGCCTGTATGGCTGGGCCGATGTTGTGCACCTTAATCACACTCAATACCCCGAACACAAGCATCACTAAAGCGGACAGAACACAATCGAATCTCAAGTGCTTGGCGAGCCAACGGCCACGAGTTCCCACACGAGGCACATTCAGTCTGGTGGAACGCACTAGCTCAGCGTCTCTTTCGCCTGGAGATGTGGCTGAATCTGCCTCCCCATCATCTCCCACCTGCTGAGTCACACCCACCTTTTCGGGCGGTGGCTGACTCCGAAGACCCTGCTGCTGTTCTTTCCTCTTTAATCTTAAACAGTTAGCTATGATGTGCCCCGGCTTACGGCAATAGAAACAGTTACGGCCCTGTTTCTTGGGACCTGGTCTCTCCGATACTCTATTCGGCCGGGGCGGTGTAGCGCGCGCCAACACCACTGGGGCAGATGAGTATACCGTTTCACCGGTTAACACGAACTCATCTGCTATCATAGCAGCGGACGACAGCGACACTACCTTCTGTTCGTTTAAATAAACCACGATGCGCTCTGGCAGACATTTCTTGAACTCTTCTAATATAATAAGCTCACTTAATGAAGCGAAGTCATCAGCTTTACAGGAAGCAATCCATTTGTCAAACCATGTACTCTTTGCACGAGCCAACTCCACGAATGATTGATCACTGGATTTCTGGAGCTCTCTAAATCTCTGACGGTAGGCTTCCGGGACCAACTCGTACGCTCTCAAAATTGCAGTTTTCACCACGACATAATCTAAGCTCTCTTCTAAAGAGAGCGCCGACATAACCTCCTGTGCTTTGCCATTTAATTTACATTGAAGCAGCAGTGGCCAAACCTCAACCGGCCACTGCAGCACAGAGGCTATGCGCTCGAATACAACAAAATAGCTGTCCACTTCAGACTCCCGAAACTGAGGCACTAAGGCAATGTGCTTGCTAATATCGAATGGACTAGGTGAACTGGTGGAGGGAGGGGACGTACCTGGGGTGGCACCGGCAGAGTCACGCAGCACGCGCGCCTCCAGCTCCAGCTGACGCAGCCTCACAGCTTTGTCAGCCTCGATTTCCAGCTTTCTTATCTCCAGCTGGTATTGCCGTTGTGTCTGTCTTTCCTGGGCCTCTAACTGCAGACGGGCAATGCGAACTCTCGCTCTTGCACCGTCTCTAGACCCTGAACTATCCGGGGAGAGAGGACCATAACAAGGCAGGGTGTGCGGCGTCTCAAGCCGCGCACCTACCCCCGTCTCTGCTCCTCCGGCAGCTACAGCACCCTGAAGCTCAGCCTCAGGCTTCGGGCCACCCTCGTCACTGAGGGCGCCCTCCTCAGACACAGCACGTCCGATCGACTCTGGTGCTACCAGGACACCCAACTCCACCAACTTACCGGCTAATAGAGCCTTGAGCTCTTTCTTAACTAATTGCCTCGAATAAGGGAGACCAAAGTGGAGGGCTATCTGTGCCAAATCATGCTTTCTACATTTTTCAATTAGATTGAGCGACGGGTTGGCCATAAACGCCTCCATACAAAATGTCGTCATTTTTACGAACACAAAGCCACAAACACAAAACAATTTGAAAAATTTCAAATAATATTCACCTTTTGTTTCTCGGGTAGGTTAAATTGATCCCGGACGAGCCCCCATTTATGTTACGACCAGATAAGGGGTATGAAAAGGAAGTAACATAAAACCAGATTTTAAGGTTATTAAACAAAAGGATTTTATTAAATGAAAGTTTTCAGAATTGTTTTAACAAAAGGAGGTGAGGCAAAAGGGAACTAAGGGCGAGCAAGTGCTGATAAAACGAACAAACAAATATAACCAAAAGAGAACTCTAAACAGAGCCTATAATATCTAAGTAGAAAACCAAAACGAGAAAGAAAACCTCACTAACTAGGGCTACTAGTAGATAACAAAACACACATCAAAACAGCACTTCTAAGTCTAATGGGGATAACAGAAGCAATCTACGTGCAATCAGTAGATTAACTAAACTCTGCCCAGTCCCAATAAACAAAACACAAAACCTCCAGGTACAAAACAAACAAACAAACGAGTATCCTGAGATACATACGAACGAGTATCATGCGATACGTACGAGGCGAGCTCTCACAAAACACAACACACGAGTGAAAGCTGCTACGATGCACGGGCGGCTGCAGTTTAAATCCCCGCTGATGCTGCTGCCGGGGCGCTGTCATTGGCGGCGTGGGGAAGACGCCGCACCAATCCTGGTCCTGCACCTGACGAGGATATTGTCCCCGCCTCCTTCAGGTTGAGCCGAATCAGGAACCGGCGACCGCACACCAGCATTTGCCTACGAAAAAAAACACTGCGCACACATGTGCGTGGGGCGTAACGGCGGCAGCCGTAACATCCACCATGCAAATTGTTTAAGCGCCGCAGATGAAAGCCCAAAGCAGATCTGTTGCTACACTGATGTCTGCAATAAAATGTAGCCAGACATCGCAGTTGATTGGGAAATAAAAAGCATAACGGGCTTTTACAGTAAATTTCAAGGTAAGACTCGCTGTGTGGATGTCTGTGGACTAAATTTCTTTTTAATTCCACAAGAGCCAAACCAGAGCCAGCTGAATGAAAATGTCTCAGCTTTTGAAATAATCCTTCTAGACTCGTTGTATCCATGCTAAATTTATCTTCTCAAGTGTTCGGATTTCTGTCACATCTGATACAAGTAGGGATGAGAAATTGCCCACACACTGGAGTTTAGTTTTGGAACGTACCAATTGTTGCTAAGGGGACTAAGATTGCTTTTACACCAAACCTCTGGTCGGGTCCAAAACTCCAACTCTGGTACAAACTAAACAACTGGACTTGAAAATATGTGCATTGTTTAGTAATGCAATTTTTTAAAGGTCTGAAATCTTACTAATATATGCCAGTCCACATGGGCATGTGAGCATGTATATGGCATCAGTGCAGCATACTTTAATGATGTGTTTTCTTGCTGTGTTGGGGTGGCTGAATGAGTCACCTTTGGCATTGTTGATATTGACCACATGTGTCATTTCCAGATGGTCAGAGCTGACGAAATGGGACGGATAGGAAAGGTCTGAAGTGCTGGTTCAGGGATACATACTGTATCAACAATGTATGTATATATGAGTATGAATAACAATATCAACAGAATGTTTTTTTCCAATTTTCTACGTCCTTGGATTCCGGCGAATACCCAGTGGCCTTGGCTCATGAGGGCTGCAAGTCCATCTGCAGATTCTTTATTTTTTGCAGAGATACTAGATGATATTGGCCCAGGAGCAGAGTTTCTTTCCACAGGGTTGTGGTATTGGATTGGTTTTTCGGCTGTTCCTTTTCTTCAATACCAATATGCCATAACAAGTATTTTTTATCATCAGAAGTATGATAGAAGAAGTGAACTGCAGGTGTTAGTTTTTTGAGTCACTAAAAATGTGGAATTCCTGCAATAGCAGAGTCTCTGGCTCTTCTTATACTGTATGAAAGGAACAGTTTCTAAATGCTGTTAAGATGTATTGAATGTAGGGATTTGCCTGGTGTTGGACGTCAGTTCTTGTTCGAAGAGTTCCACATACAAGGAGTCAAAACAAGGAGGCATCTTAGATCCCATGGCCATAGCTGAACCTGTGGAAAAAAAAAAAGTCATTGCCATAAAGAAAAGAAATTAGAGGTGATCACTTCCATAATGAGGTCCAAGATGCATTGGGTCTTAGGGGTATATTAAAGGGCTTTTATCCAAAGAGAATTTGGCAGCTTGTTGTCCCCCATCAAAGGGCACAATGGTATAAAGGGATTCAATATCCATAGTTACTAATAGCTGTGATTCTTCAACTTGTTGTATGCACCTAATGACTTGAATAGAATCCATAGAATCTCTTGTGTATGAGAGAAGTGCCATAACAAAAGTTGTAGAATGATTAAGTGATCAAAGTCTGAAATAACAGGTCTACCTTGAGGCGAGTGCGTAAAGGCCTTCTGAATAAAAGACTAAAGTAACGGGAAACTTAACAGTCACATGTGCATGTTCACGTTTAGTGATAAGCATTTCTTTTTGGGTCTCATTTTCTTCTTATCTTTCTTGAAAGTTCTAAGCTCATCATGGTGTTCCCCTTCAGTCAGAATGTCAGCCACTTTATTATTCCCTTTTGTTAAGAACAGAGCAGACGTCTCTTTCCACCAGTGGCACCATATGTATCTAGAGATTAGCTTCTATATTTCAGTAGAATGAAAGTGGGTCTATCTCCTGAGAGGGTGGCCTGCTCATGTGGATGAGGTCACGGGCGGATCTACTTCTATCAATCTTTGCGTCTACAATGGCGTTGAGCTCATTCAATGAGTAGTAGGCAAAAACGAGAGGCCTTTGCGAAGGGCAGATGTGCATCTATATGATATGGGCTCACTGAATAACTAAGTCTTCGGGTCTGGGATGTGTCCCTTGGTGGAAGATTTTTTTGCCGTATCTGTACGTTTCCTTCCATGTGGTACGTCCATTTAACCAAATGATTTCACAAAAGAAAAGTGCTGGACTTGAAAGTGGAAAGTGGACATAGAGCTAGAAGAAGGAAGTAATCTTTTATTTTTCTTCCAAGCTTCCAGCAGACATCAGATCCCAGCAAAATAAAAGCTCAAAACCATGTGGCGTATCTTCCCTCTTGTCTCGTGAACGTGCAGTAAAGTATATAGTTCTTGGTCCAGTGAACTGGGACTAGAATTTTGTAGGATTATACAATTACGAAACATAATATCCACTAAATGTGTGCCAGATAAACAGTAAAAATGAAACATGATGATCACATTAACAGTTAGACAATCCTTAATATGCACCTGTGGTGTTTTATTTATATTGGAGTTATAAAAATAAGATAAAATGCACAGGAACATGGAATCACTGTAAAAATAAATAAATAAATAAACATTGGTTTACGATCGACTGCCGACTGAACAGATAAGACACCATGATTAATTCACCCTGGTTGTTATGGCACAGAATAAACCTTTACAGTTATTTATGTGTCGCTGTCTTCATAGACCAACGTGACAAGCACATTCAGACGGGATAACTCAAAAATCCCAGCTGCTATGTAGATTTAGTGACATAGGGTTTTGCTTTGCAAATGATTCAGGTGGAAGGGCATGCATTAATCACGTTTGTTGGGCCTGAAGGATAACACACAATCTTTGGTGATTAATTATGAATGTAAATTTAACAGTGAGTCTTTAAAAGCCCTTTCAAATCTTCAGGTTTTATTCCGTAGCATTAAATATTCATGACACTAGGCATCAAATGTTGCTGAAACATGATCGGTGTTCGGAGGTATGGGGTGTCATCTTTTACTTTCAAATGTAGCAACTTAAAAGCACCAGCAAATACAGAAACATGAGCAAAAACTAGGGATGTCCCCAATCACTGGAACATCTGTAGATTAATATGCATATCAGATATGTTCTGATCCACTTAAGTCAGACACTCTACAAGAAATAAATCCCCATATTTGCCACCATCTTGACTAGAAGGGAGCTTCCTGTGTGTTGCCACTTTGTGCCTGCCGGGTTGCGATATTGGAGAGGTCAAAATCAGTTAGTAAACCAATGCAATGTGCATCATCTGGCAGTTTTCGCAATCGGCAATTCAAAAGCATTAAAAGAAAAGTGCAGAAAAGTGTGTGTTGTGTCAGACCCCCATCCCTCAAAGTAAGATGTAGATTGATTGAAAATAGGTTTTCATGGCCTTTAAGTCCTGCCATTGCTGATCCTTAAATGTCAAGGAAGCAATCTTCGACTCTGTATAAGCAATTTGCATGCAAGATAATCTGGTAGTGGTGATAATCACAGCGTGTGTGAAAAAGAAGTTTAACTGAATATATTGTGTTTGTGCCCGACTCAATGTTCGTGCCGGTTTCTTACTAAAAAGCAGATTGTGACACACAGAACTACAGGCGTGAAAACAAGACAGCGTAGTGCTATTTAAATGTTTACCACACATTTCATGTATGTGCTGCTATGTTGTTAGGAATGTCAGGAAACGGATGATTGATGCATGTATTTTAAGAATGTGGTTTGTCTCTGTGGTTCTGCAAACACCGATAAAATCCAAAGCCTGTCATGCGAGTTCTGACAACTGGAAAAAAAGCTTATTTCGCGTTTTTCCGTCCCATATATATCCATGATTTTAGTACCAAATAAAACAGCAGGAGTCAGTGATTCAGCTCGGTGACAGCATTGCTTTGAGCTCCTTTACAGCCATATTGACTTAGTCGTAAACTGACTATAAATCCATAGGCATTTAATAATGAGCCTGTGTCATTGGCTGACAGAAGCATATGTCTTCTTCTATGGCTCAGAGGAACCAACAGACATGGTAAATACATGTAAGTATCAGGACGGTCAGCTTGAGTTATTCTGTTTTGATGTGCCAGTGACAAATGTTACTTTAGGCAAAAGACCTGACTGACAGCGTTAACCACAGGTCAAAGCATTGTAAAGAAGCGCAACACCATTAAAATGCAGTAGCACACTGTCTGAATTTTTTACTGTGTAAGATTTAACAGAGCTCTCGCAGTGTGCAGCCATCACACGATGAACTAATGAAAACATTTCCTTGTTTCTGTTGTTTCAGCTCAGTGTTCCATTCTATTTTCTGAACAAAAAGCTTTTTTAGAAATGTATGAAAGTTCACAGAGCTAATGCATTTATTATATGCATTGCTCTGAAACACAAGCGTTTTAATGAAAGTACTAAATTGTAAAAAAAAAAAAAATTTAAACCCATAACCACTGAGAGGCAATTTCATAATACTGGGTCTTGCTATAGAGCAAGGCAGGCAACACAACACGGCGTTCTTGATTGAAAAGTCCCATCAGCAATATGGAAAGTGTCACTGTGTTTGTAGGGGAGCCAAAAAAAGAAAAATACTCTCTCCTTGGTACATCATTTTCTAGTTTTTTTGTTTTTGTTATTTTAAATTGGTCAGGGCTTTTGGGGGAAAACCATACGACAAAACTGCAATGTGTAATGGAGGGATATAACAAAGGCCAGATCCTAATTACATAATTCTAATTAACACATTCATCCCAATATCCTGTTTATAATTACCATGTCAAACCTCCCCAAAGGCACCATAACTTACAGACAGACGCTCGTACCAAATTCACTGACCAATAACCCCAAACCTCAGTAATTAACATTTAATCAATGCAAAAAACAAAAACAAACTAAAGTGTAAAAGTGACAGTTCAGCATTTTATGGGGTGCTATGTGCTGGATGTTTTCTTGGTTGGGAGCTGTTGCCAAGCAACCAGCTGTGTTTAATGCCAAGAAATGCTATGAAC
This sequence comes from Collichthys lucidus, assembly GCA_004119915.2. NCBI lineage: Eukaryota > Metazoa > Chordata > Actinopteri > Sciaenidae > Collichthys > Collichthys lucidus. The sequence continues at coordinate 31,048,682 of CM014083.1, read as the reverse complement.
ACTTTGTGCGGGTTAAAGAAACAAAGTATAATGTTTATTAATGACTTTTGGAGTTGCTGGTAGGTGGAATTTGTTGCTGTTGGAGAAGAGCCAGGTTAGCTGTTTCCTGACCAGCTGCTGGCTTTAATAAAAGAAGGCAAACAAAACAAATATGAGAGCGGTATCAATCTTTCCAAAGCTCTACCTGAAATCAAACAGGCCAATTTCCCAAAATATCTTATACACAACTCTCTGCAGTCTGTATATGCTATAGAACTGTAGCATCACATGTGTAACCTAAATCTATGGATGACTCGATACAGAACAAAACTTACAGCTGAGTCAAGGTGAAACTGAGATTTCAGTTATGGGAGCAGAAGCTTAGAGAGAGAAACTCTCTGCCTGCCTATAAGCTGAACAGGTCAAACACCTTGGCGTCATCATTTACCGTATGCTTTGAGAGTTGAATACATGTCGGCAGACTGTTTTCACTCTTAAGCAGACGGGATGCCTACATCTCTAGCAGGTTTTTATTACTGCAACCTTCTTCGGTCTGGAGTGACAACAGAAGCTATTATTCAGTTACAGCCTGTGTTCCTGAAAAGACATTGAGAGGCAGCTTTTTGTTTGTTATGCCCCGAAACTATGGAGCAGTCTGCCTGAGGATTTACTAGACTGCACTTCAGACACCTTTTAAACATGTCTTTTTAGCATTGGTTTCTCCTAAAGCTATTATTCTTATTTAGTCTTTTCTTAAAATGCAGCTTTGTTATTTTTTCCATCCTTCCTTTTTTTTGTCAGTCAATTCTTTTTTGTTTTTTCTATATGTAAAGGATTCAACATTTTACGCAACACAAAATGTTACATAGCACTGCTGTATAGCACAGACCATCCATCTGTGCTGAACACTGCACTATGCTACAGATCAAAACCTGCTGGATCAGACTAAAGGTTTCGAAGACGGTGCATTCTTTATGTTTTACTGGCTGATCCAAACGGCTTACCTGTGGTAAAATAAAGTGCATGGAGCGTTTGGGCTTGGGTGCAGGAATATGAAAGCTCAAAGAAAAGGGTTGCCTCATACCAAGGTAAAGCAGTGAAAATATTCTTAATGCAATGTGCAATTAAACTGATATTTTTCTGCTGATCCCATTCATAGCAGTGCTTTTGTTCCGAAATCCACGTAAGCTCCTTCAAATCGGTTGCACAATGCCAATGAGTCAGTACCTACTGAAAAATAATTAGGTTCAAGTGTAAAGTTTTTGGTTTAGGGAAAATGAAATGTTACGAAATACAAACCTGCTGTCAAAGGTTGAGATCATGTTAACGTGGGATGTCCTTGTCCATGAATAGTTCTCTTGAAGGAGAAGTGCCAAAACTATTACACACAAATCCATGAAGGGCAGCAGGGCGGCCTGCTGGATCAACAATGTCTTGTAAAAATAATCACAAACTTTGGTAAAGGTAAGTCAAAGACGTCATACATGTCAGAATCGTCAAAAATCGCTCTTCCAAACCCGACTGGAGGTAGAATAATTGTATATACTCTTCCACCACCGCACCTCCACCTGCTTATTCTGTGCTGTTTCACTGTCAAACCGCTGCTGGTCCCAGTCATCCATCATGCGAGCGCTGCTTCAAACAGACGGCTGAGTGGATGTGTGGCAGGCCTCAGGTGCTCGGATGTGTGCATTTCTCACAGGGATTTGTGAGGAAGCAAAATTATGTATGTGACAGCTGATGTGATTTTAAATGCCTTGGAAGAAAAAAAAAAATCGAACCCTTCAAGGAATCTGTCTGAATAATAAACGGCATGTTGCGATATGACAACACAGATAATGTGAAGTTCAGCTGAAAGTGTTCACAATGGCTTTCTTCTTCTTTTGCATGTCTAGATTCAAAAGCTTGTCTCCATAAAACTCTGCACCGGATATCGTATATCTTCAAATAATTGGCTTGGCTTTTATTTCTTTTGATCATTAAGGTCATCCGATCCTTGACAAAGGCAGGCATTTATTTCAGGACTGGCTGTCCTGCATAGTAAATCTATGACAACAATACAAACTGACAGCAAAACAAGTGAACTGCTGGCTTCAAGTCCAATTTATTTGAACCATTAAAGTCCATTGTAGGGTGAACTACAGGTGAGGTCCACTGTTTGTTAGCTTCACCACCAATCTGTTTTGGAGATTTTAAACTAAACTTTCTTAAAATAAAACCTGAAATCATCAAACGTAGAGTCCAGCAGTGCTTCTCAAAGGCTTCATCCACTTTCAAAGCTGGACTTCAGATGTAAGCACCCTGGACTCCAGTTTGTGTTGCTATGCAACAATGAAAGAACCTGTTTTGGGTAAGAAAAGGTAAAAAATGTTGTTTTCTCTTATCGAAGACACAAAAGAAATCTTTAGACATTTCATTCCAGTTCATAGAAAATACGGCTTGTGATGTCTTGGTGGAGAAAATGATTAATGTTCTTTTCTTCCTTAACCACTTCCAATGTAATGCACTCAACTGCTATACTAGCAACAACCTCATGTTTCACTTTTACATGTTTACTGCTTACTTTACACTTCATCAGGCAAAGCTTTATGAATGAAGACAGTTTCAACTGACTGGCCAAGGTACACACTCATGACAAGTTACTGATGCACCGCAGGTTTCCTGCCCTGCCTCTCAAACACACATAAGCTAAATTAGTTGGTATAATAATGGAATCTATCAAAACCAATTGCTTCAGCCCAAAGAGACGAGAGATTAGCCCAGTTTTCTCTAAATCTAAAGACAAAAAATTAAAAGACTAAAGCACGAAAGAGAAGAGAGAGTGAGTGTTTTGAAATAACAGAGGGATAGAAGTTTTCTAGGATACATTTTAGGATTCCTTGCTTCTTTTCAATAATTTTCATTCTGACTGCTCATTATATTGGCGAACATTGTGTTTCTGTGAACCAGAATGTACTCCGAAGAAGATTAACCTAGTTATCTCTTTGGAGGAATAAAGAAAAAAAGAGGGGAGGAAAGGAAGAGCAGGAGGAGAGAAAAACAAAGTGTACTTTTGATCAGTAACTTTTTTTAATCCTGAGATTACAGTGACGCAAACAGAATACACCCTCGGTTTCAACATGTCCTCGGTTCTTTTGTTTTCTTTGGGAACAGGGGCATGAGTTGATAATCCAGTAATTCCTGAAAAGAACATGTCATTTATTGAAATGCAAGCCAGAGAGTTGAAACATTTAGAATACTGGAAATACTGAAACTCTTATCGTAGCTCAACATTGGAATCCATACAGATGTTGCAGTGTGTATAGCTTAAGTATGTGTTGAGGTTAAAGTTCTCAAAGGAGGTCCGGAAAGGAGATGAATTGTCGGCGAAAGCACAAGGTACAAAGCTGTGTGTCTCTGAAAGGAAGTGACTTCAGGTCTGAACTTGCACTGAACTTCGAAGTTTAAAAGTATTAATATGCAAACCTCTATGTGACTGATGAGATCATGCTTCTGCTTAAAGCGAAAACTTGACAAAAACAAACAAGCTTGTTGGTGAATGTGACCCCATCCCCACCATCATGTATGTATTTATTTAAGTGGCAAAGTAGAAAAATCATTACCTAAATGAATAAAAAATCATTTTAATACAAAGGGGAAAAAGCACCACCTGAAAAAGATACTGCTCAATGCCATAAACACATGGCTGTAACAATAACAACCTTATTATCCTTTATTATCGTAATATTTTACATCCATTTAACAATACCTTGCAGTTCTTGCAGTTGCGAGTACAGGTCATAAACACAAATCTGGATAACTTGGAGCGGTAAATTGCTGAATGATTGCACGTGAGCCACATTCCTGTTCAGTTTGTAGCGTATACAGCGAGATGGAGAGCGACTCGGGGACACATACTGTATATAGATCCACAGGGCGCAGGCCTTGTCATTTCCTTATTAGGTTCATGTGGTTTTAGATAATTGGTTTTTACTTCGGGAGGTACGTGTTCCGGTACACCTGAGGTGAAAAGCTCCGAGGGCTTTTCGTATTTAGATAGATTAAAAAAAAAAAAGAATTCAAATGTCTGTCATTCCCATATGTGGGAGAGTGCTTAGGAATGTGATATCAAGCTGTACTTTGATTGTATTTGATGATGCATGTGATTAACGGACGTCGTGCTTTGCTCGAAAGCAATTCAAAGGTATTGACGGGATTGCAATTCATGACTCTTATTAAGGAGACAATTTTAAAATGCATACCATGGCTGACTGATGTCACCTGTCTGCAGGTGATAGAGTCCTTTAATCACATGGCAGCCTTTGTTCAGGATGAAACCGAGGTGTTTTTACGAAGCCGCGTGAAAGATTGGATTGACACTCACATCCGGTCTCATAAAACTCAAACCGGTTCGAGCTGTGTAAATGAAGAAATGTGTCTCCTTTGTTGACCTTGGTTATCCTTGAAGGTGCCTCGGTGAGATCCACTTTGTTAGTTTAATCATCATGAATCGAAACTCATTTTGATGTATGCGCTAGAGTAAGCTAAGATGACAAGTCAATACATTCTCTGTGCGGTGCTTCCACTCCTCCATAAGATGATCATGAAGTATTCCTGCTCAAACTTTCTCTGTGGAGTCCTCCATCCTTTTGTAATATTATGAATATTATAATGAAATACTAAACACTATTTTACTGTCATTTGCTGCAACACCAAACCACATGTCCCTATCCGTCTGCAGATAATACTGTAGCTGCTATCACTGCATTTCTAGAACATATCCGGGTGTCTGACTTTGAAAAATGTTTTTAGGGATTTTTATATCGCCTTCCTCACCAACTGTTTGCACCAGCATCATCTTTATCAAAGCAAAACAAACAAAGGATATCTTTAAAGATTTCTTTCCACGTCTGACTTTTCTTTCATACGCAGGGTAGCCTGACGACAATTTGCCTATGCTATGCTGCAGCAATGAAGTTTGTTTGGTTTGTTCTCATCACGTTTCTGGTTCTTCTGAAATGAGTTTGCTAAGCCTCATGTTTATATTGCAATCATCCTCCAGGTATATATGATCATAGTTTTCTGTCTTCATTGTTCATTAACATGAGGCCAGGAACTGATATAGCACTTAACCGAACTGAATGAAATACTTAGTCTAAATACTGATGTTCTCCTTTATTACTCATATTTTGGTAGTTCCAATATTTGATAACACAATGAGTATTTTTGTGGTAAATTAAATGTGATGTGACTCTGCAATGTTGTAAAATATTTGTTCACGTCATTGACTAATGTCTTTTCTCCAGGGAGTTTGAGTGAAAAGAGTCCTCTGCGTACCTGAGTAATATTTAAAGGTTCTGAGACATACCATGTACTGAGATAATAATCAGTTCATAGTGTTTGATTTCCTTTTGTAATGTTTAACACTGTAAGATCATACAGACTCATTGACAGTAGTATGAAGGTATTTTGAGGTACGTGTTGTGCTGTTTTCTTTATATATTGATGCCAGGGAAGTACTGCACTGTAACATTTCTGCATTAAAACATATTTGTCAACCTGATTTTGTTGAGTTGTGTAGCTATAAAATCTCAAATGTTTACAACATTGTTTAAACCCAGAGAGCTCTGTATTTTTATTCAGGTAATTGCTACAGCTTCTTAGTGAACATGACCATGCGTGATATGAATAAAACATTAATACATTACCTCATCTGTAAACAATTTGTCACTGGGTCAGATGGACTTTAATCAGCAATAGTGGATTTTTAACAATGCCATTTCAGAAATTGCGGAATTTACCTTAAGGTCACTCGAGATTGGACCATCAGCTATACACAGTCATTATGGAAATGTGTCCACATATTGAAACATGAATGGCTACACTTGTTGGTGTGAAAAGCCTCCCCAAACTTTCTCCAAAACCCTATTTTTTTTTGTTGTTTTTGATGTTTGTTTGTAGTGTTGATGTAGACCGACCAAATTTTCGGACAGTCCCTCCTCGTAAGAAGTTCAAATCCTGCTTCTGCACGCAGCCAATCACTTGCGTGAAGTAGTTGTGATTGTCAGATTTGTCCGTTACAGAAGTCACAAAATTGGAAGCCAAGTTCAGCGCCGGCGGAGGTCATTTGGTTTACCTTGTGCACTAAAATGATAAGAGCTGAGCTTTTCGACACATTTTCTCCTGGATTCAAACCTATTTTATGTCAGCTGAGATCAGTTTATTTCATGATTTCTGTTTAATAATAGAAAAGGACAAGGTCCCAAAAAAAAAGACCTGAGTGTACCAAAACTCAAATTGTGTTAAAGTGAATAGAACACAGAAAAAAAACACACCGTCCTTTGTATTATTCAGAGAGAGAAGGCTATTAGTGCTTTGACACTTGAGGACAACATTGTAATTTTTCTGTCTTTTTAATAGGATGAGATCCAGTTACCGCCTGCAGCTCGTTCTCTCTCAGCTGGTTCATAAAAGCATTCATGGAGGGCAGATGACAGATGTCTCTCCCGTGGCATAGGGAGAAGAAAAAAAGAACATTTCATTCTAAGTCCGAGCCACATTCAACAGGTTAACCAGGAAATCTTCTGTCAAGGTCCTAAACCAGAAAACATTCAGCGGCTGAATAGCTGCTGATACAATGGCTTGAGCCAATAATGAAATACTTTTAGTCAACACATTTGATTAAATTGGGAGCTACTGTAGACATCCTGAAAGGGTTTCTTTTAAGTTTGTACAGGAATTGTCCTTAAAATAAAAATTTTAAATGTTTCGGTGGCTGTAGCTTAAACCACAGTCATGTGGCTACTCTGGTTTCTGGGTATTTTTTTTTTCCAATATATAATTGTTGTGGAGAAATTTCTAAAGTCAATGGTCAGGAAGGTAGAAAGTGTTCAGGAGCCTCTGATGTCTTATGCTGTATTATTTATTGACGCTTGGCCAAGGAGAATTAGAGACACTCTCAAAGTTCATCAGAAGTGCCTGAGTCGGTCTCACATTCTGCCCAACTCGTCCTGGTGGATCGACTTTAAACCCAAAGATAACAGCACAAATACTACACACCCAGAATGAGTCACAGAGAATGTCTTTACCCATGGAGGTGTTATTGTCAGCATGTTCTAGTCTGGAGACACAGATGTCTGTTTACGCAGATTGGAGCGTCAATGGCAGCTATCTATTATGTCTATAAAGGCAGCAACAGGTCTCTCCGACCCTGGACACCAGTGTTGAGATATGGTGGCACATACTGTTCCCAGCCAAAGCCAAACAATTGGTACTGCTGAGGAGCTCAAGGAAAAATATTATTCACTTATTTGATTGTGTTATTCACATCCTTCTATGAATAATCTATGTAGTTGATTAGTTTCCCTTTTGTCTGCACGTGGTGTTTTATTTTGAAAACTGACTATCCCCTATGCCTTTACTGTGTCTGACTTCCGGCCCGCTCGATCTGCTCTGTGCTGCTGGGCGTAGCCGGTTGTGTCATCCATCATGAGCAGACCAGCAGAGCCACGCTGTTGAACTTCTGGTGGAATCACAACGATCGTCTAGAAAATGCACGCTCAGCCTATCCTATACAAAAAGTACTATGGATTATTACTTTAAAGAATGATGTTGCATTAAAATGAATTGATCTGCGCACTCATTTGGCACTGAAACATTTTTTGCTGTTTAACTGGGGTGAGATACAACCATTCCCTGCAGCTCATTGTGTTTGTCTTAGTCGCTTTACGAGCGCATTCGTTAGAGGGGTAAATTGATTTTTGCAGGGATTGTTTTTTTGTTTTGTTTTGTTTTTTTCAGGAGGTAATTATGAAAATGGTGGCGTTTTCCGCACATCTGTTCACCCAGTCTGTCCTCTTTGGGTTCTGACAAATTACTTTACAGGAAATGCTGAAATAATTGCAGGGAAGCGTGCGTGCATACAGAAATGTGAACGTGCTGCACACACACACACACGCCACACACACGACCATGTTCACGCTTCTGCCATGCATACTCCACGTCGTGGTTTTCTAATTTTGTAGTTAATATATGCCGTTATAAATAACACAACATAAATGACAGCGTACACCCACAATCCCATATGCAAAGTACAGAGACACACACACACACACACACACACACACAGACATATATATATATATAATACCCTTTTGAGGTGAAGGACATTTATGATTGTAGACAGAGATGAAAACATAATGAAGAACATCTTCACAGAGTTTACCGGTGTAATAAAGTCAACGGTGATCCATCTATTCTTTTCTCTCTCAAATGCGCGCGCGCACACACACACACACACACACACACACACACACACACACACACACACACAGGCATAAACACACTCATGCAAGCAAGCACTCATGCAAAGACGTAGAAATAATGAGCGAGACAGAACCACCACTAGTAATCTAAAACCCGGAGGATATAATGAGTTTTAGACTGAAGAGCCCTTTTAATCACATACCACACACACACACACACACACACACACACACACACACACACACACACACACACACACACACACACCTATAGACACACACACACCCCCCATGCAGAATTTCTTATAGCAGAAACTCTCACTTTATTGACAATGCAGCAGATCTCTTGGACTGAATTCACCTTGGACTAAACACTGCATATATTGTAAACCTGAGAGGAGGCAGAGTCAGTGTTATTAAATGTCATTGCTTGTGTTTCATTAATCAATGAGTTGTTCAAAGGGAGAAATACCTGCTGGACCAAAAAATATAAGCAGCAAATCCTCAGATGCGACAGGTCGTCTTAAATTGATATTTGAGTGTGTTTTATTTGCATAACAATCTTTTCTGAAGATCGCACGTCTCCTTCAAGAAGAAATCTGCGCACCGAAGGAATATATTGTTTTGCTTTTACGATGATAGCCCCGTCTGTGCATACATTATCTTTTTTAATATCACCTGTTTTTATATGCGCAGTGAAACGATTTCATTTGAATCCGTGGTTGCATAACGTGGCTAACGTCGCCGTTTTATCATTGACTAATGGTAAAAATGGCTAACCGCCAACACAACAAGAGGCACACACTTTGAACTGCAACTTTCCACCCAATTTCTCAGCTGCAAACAAGGACATACATCTTGTCTTGCATCCTTATGAACGACGCTACAGAAAAAGGTAGTTTGTCCTTGGTACAGTCGTAAGCACGTCTTTGTTTACCTTGTGTTTGTGGTGCCACTGCTCGATTAGCTTCCCATCAAACATGTATACCAACCTACCCAGCTACAAGCTGAATGACTGAGGAGTACTAAATACACTTATTTATCCTGTTTATGCAATCACGCAATTAAGTCTGAAAAATTCCAGCATCAGGGCCAGAAAATACCTGCGAGCCTTGTTTACATAACTCTCTGTAGTAAGTCTTAAGTTTGATTAAAAGTTATGGTGCAAAATTCCAGGACACGAGGGCTTCAGACATCGCTCAAGGAAAACAAACAACCATCAGCATAATGCACGTGGATACATTAAACAATATTCATTACTATCTGAAGCAATCATTGTTTGGAAACAGGAACATACATTACATGATGATCTCAGCTAATAATAATTCCGTCTTATCCCCAGGCATGTATGAATCTGGGTGTCTGACTGACATCTCTCAGTAGATGCCAGCACACCAACTAAAGCTCAGTCTTGACAAGACCAAGCTTTGATTCCTTCCATGGGAAGTGCCTCCTAATCCATGACCTCTCCATTACCATTGAGAACGCTGTGGCGTCTCTGGCTCAGACACTGGATGAACTGCCCAACTGTCCTCATCCAAGTGGCACAGGTCCTGGTCAGTGACAGTATAATTAGTGGACAGAGCTAGCAGGTCTGTGGAGTAAAGCCAGTATTGAAGCATCTTAAACCTGTGTTCTTTCTAATGGCCAACAGGGGACGATGCAAAAGTCAAATTGTATGGAGTCTTATGTAAAAATGAGCCTACTTCTCACTTGATTTATGGCCTCTGTAAATAGTTTCATCATAAATTCATGGTCTCAATCACAAGTTTCAGTTCTTCTCTCATTTTATAAATGATGAGTCCCATTTAGAGTAAAATAGACAAAGCTACAGATTGAGCAGGGTGTGTAATTCTTAGTCTGTCCAGCATAACACATTAGACTCATGAAACGTAGGTCAAAGTGTCAAACTAGACTGTGCTGATCAAATATGAATCATTCTGCTTCTGCATTGCAGAGTTTTTACATCAAATATTCAAAAAGCCATTTCTTTCCTTTCTGAAAAAAAAACATGAAAACCAAGCCGAGGCCGACCGGCCACCCACCAGCTCAACGCTCTCATCCACACATGGTCATTTCTGGCTCTGAAAAGCGAAGATGGCAACGTCCAAAGTTTAGGCCTCATAACAGTCCACAAACCGATCGGTGACGTGGAATCAAGAGTGCAGCAGCTCTGTTAGACTTCAACCTACCAAAGTTCTCCCACGCTCCCATCACTCCTCCGCACCCTGCACTGGCTCACAGTTGCTCCTCGAATCCAAATCAAGACTCAGACCCATGCTGTGAATGCCTTATGTCCATCCGGGACCAAACTGTACACCGCAGGCCATCCACTACTTGCCGCTACTTCCAACGGGTTTGAGTCTTTCATTCTGCTGCTCCCTCACTATGAAAAGGAACTACATACCTTCTGCACAATGAGATCACGACTGTCACACCGCGGTGAGGTCAAGCTGGGTTTTTTGTTCTGTTTCGTCATTTCCTGTTTTATTTTCATATTTACCTGCCCTCTCGTTTCAGGTCACTTGCCCTTATGTGTCACTGGTCTGATTGTCTTCCCCGCCCTCATTGTTTCTACCTGTTCCCCATCAGCCTGTGTATATATTGTCTGCGTCTCCCTTTGTCCCGTGCCAAAGTGTTTCGTCCCATGATTAATCACCAAAGCCTTGTTTCTTGCCTGTCCACAGCCTTAGCCTTGTTGCTTGAGTGTTCCTTTGTTTTTTTTTGCCTCAATTGAGTAAATTTTTGTTGTAAATTTCGTAGTATAGCCATTTGTTTCAATGAGCTTAGTTTAGTTGTTTTTCATCTTCCCTAGAAGAGATCTTCAGTTAATGTTTTGCAGCCTTTTGATTTTCCTCCTTGTGAGTGATTTTGATTTTGATAATTTTTCATAATGCAGTTCAGAGTTTTTTTCCTCCCTTTGGAGTGACTTTTGGTTTTCCCTAGTATAGGCCTGTTTTATAGCCTGCCATAGCCTCACTCTGTCGGAGGTTTTTTGGTTATTCTAAATAAAACAGCTCACAGACACCTCTGTGCCTAAGTCCTGCTTCGAGTCCGGCTTGACAACGACCAATGTTCTGGCTTCACAATAGTGGAATGACCTCATTGAGATCAGGACAGCAGAAACTCTGCATATCTTCCATTGCAGACTTCAAATGAATCTTTTGAGTCTTTTTGGTCCATGGAAAGAAAAATAACTTGTTTCTGTTTGTTTCCAAATGTAGCAATTCAAGCTGTTGATGTAGTTGTGGGTTTTTTTGGGTTGTATCTGCATGGTTTGATGCACTCATTGTAAGGCACTTGTCCACTGTACATAAAGCAATTGTAATGTAACATGCACATGCATGTATGTGTGTACAGTAGCAGTGATGAAACACAGCTCTATACTACAGAACACCACCGCACAAATCATCCACACCACAGCACAAATCATCCACCGCCACCACAGTCTTCATGCCTGCCTGAAAGTGTTGATGATGATGATGTTTTTAGACAAACTGTCAAGTACGATATTCGCTCAGGGTAAGCACGCCAATGATGTGTGATGATAAGACCTGAAATAGACCTAATCAGTGGCTAAGTGCCACACAATCAGGTCAATCTATGGAGACGACAGCAGAGGTAGCGTGTAGATGCAGGCTGATGGGTGTCAAAAGCTGCAAAATCACAACATAAATACTGACTAATGGAGATCTCAAGGACTCATTAACTCACTCATTCACACTAAATTAATCATTTCCACTCAGATGTTTTCCATGACTCAGCTAGATGCCCTGCTTTTCGTATATTCACGCACGCAGCGAAGTTTGTTGATTGAAAAGACTCCATGCAGTGTGTTATTGAGAATCATAATCAAGGTGTAAACCTGAGTTAATAATCCCTGACATTTTTCTATATAAATAAATGGACTGATAGCAGTGATTCATCCTATGACCACTCCTTGACTGCTTTAAAAACAATGTGGCATCTAGGAGGTCTTGGTGTAATGGAAGTCAAGTAAGAAATGGGGTCCATATATTACAATTACAACATTACTTTCAATTAGTGCTGTCAAAATTAACCTGTTAAATTAGCGCAATTAACGCGGTTTTGTTTACTTCCGGTGGCGGCTGACCCATAACCTTTTTGAGCGCTGAATCATATGTCGACGTCGACGCGATTTTGGATGTGGCAAAGTAGAGCTTTGTTTCCCAGATATATTAGTGTGTGTGTGTGTGTGTGTGTGTGTGAATGGGTGTATAAGAGACATTAACCTAAAGCCCTCATGGAGACTGCGGCCTGGGCGGTCGCCCACATTGCCCACAGCTAAAACCGTCCCTGCTTGTATTGGGTTACGGACAGATCTGCCACATCCAATATGGCGGACGTGTTAACGTATCGCAGGAACGGACCAACCTGCTCAATGAGGCATCTATGTATATGTCTATGATCTATCCTAAATAAAGGAGAGTCTATGGCGGAGAGATGGATAAGGACTTTTACGGGGAACATTTCATTTTAAAAAGTTGCCCGACAGCTCGTTGGACAAAAACAAGGCAATTTGCACAGTTTGCAAAGCCGAATTTAAATTCCACAGAAGTAACACGACTTTAACATATCACCTCAAAGCAAAACACCTGCTGAAATTACCTTCATGGGACCTCGGCAGTCTACACTACACGAGTGTGGCACTCGTCAGTATATTTCCTCATTAGTATACTTCCCTCCTATTTCCTTTTTTCTATTAGCACTGTGCATATGTTCACCTTAAGCCAATAAAATGAATGAATTTTAAATATATAATTAATCGCGATTATTGCAGATTTTTTAGCGATTGACGGCCCTACTTTCAATATAACACAGGATCAGCACAGGGTTTGGTCAAACCAGTACAGTACAGTCTCAGATTACTGATGCTTGTGAGCAGCCAAATAATGTCAAAGGTTCGTGGAGTTCAGATTTGTAATCCTCACAGCTGCACTGTGAAGCTGTGAGTCACTAAAATACTTCCAGCACTTTTATCTGTAACAGCGTGAAACAAAGGGTCGCTTGTAGAACCTGATTCTGCAGCTTCTATCAACTCTAGCGAGGTGCCGGTTCTCTCTTAGTGTTCTCATCTGCTGAGCACCAAACTGCAAAGCTACACCAAAACCAGAGCCAAAATATTGGACTACAATTCAAAGGTCAGCGTGTTCACTCTTTATTTCCATATATAACTGCATGCTAGAGAGGTGGCTTAATTTATGAAAATTGCCCTTGAGGGTGTTTTTCAATACTTGCTAACGAAGCAGCGACCTCTGTGGCTGTGAAGTGAAACCAATGCTGAAGTGCCAAAAAAGTTGTTGAGGCTGGGCTACAGTCAATCTCCATGAGCCCCAATACTAGTTACAGTCTCTATAGCTAGTTCATCTGTTCATGACAATTCTTCTGAAGGTGAATTTCTTTTTCTATATTTAGATTAGCTGAGCGACCAAGATGGCAGCAGCCAGAGCCTCAGAAACCTGTGGGTGACACCGCAGAGATGAAGTTCATGTTTGTCTTTGGTGCTAACCAGCCAGTGAGGTAACAAATTAGGTGGCAAGTGAACATGTCAATCAAAGCTAGAGTTTTGGCTTCTTCATTTGAGCGATGAATACTTTGAAGAAATGTTTTTGATACAAACATTTATTTTAACAGATTTTGACTCTAGTCAAGTCTCTAATTTAATGAGACAGGGGTTCTGGTGGTATAAAAAAGCAAACAATTTCAGATAAACAAAATCTTCTTAATCACGATCCAACCTGTTGCTTCCATTTATTCTGATGACCTAATTCATAAAGATTTTTTCCAGACTGGTGGGTAGAGTCCACTCTGCTCTCTATTCTGCAAATAAAAAGATAAACAGACGCCTGATCCTGATCCTGACCACCCACCTGTTTATCCCTCTCAAATCTCCAAAGCGATCCCGAATTCTGCTTCAGCCATAGAAGGGTCCTTGGCGTGCAGGTGGAAATGCAAATCAATGGAACCGACAGCAGGATGAATGGCTCGCTGCTAATTATGCCAGTTACTTAATGCAATCAAGCAATGTTTTAGCTAACGGGAAAGCTTAGGGACTTTAAATAACGACAGCCGGCTTTCAGTTTGTAAGTACACACACCTCACAAAGAGACACACACACACTCACTTGGGGTAATATAGTCATTAACTTTTTGAATAAGCACTGCCTATTTATTTATCTCTCTTTTTCTCTCTCTGTCACTCTCTCTCTATTTTGTGTGTGTGTGTGTGTGTGTGTGTGTGTGTGTGTGTGTGTGTGTGTGTGTGTGTGTGTGTGTGTGTGTGTGTGTGTGTGTGTGTGTGTGTGTGTGTGTGTGTGTGTCACATCATACCACAGGGCTCTTGAGAGTTGCGCCATATCCATGTTGTTCTTTCATTACCTTGGGCTTAGGAAGATTTACATGAATATTGAGGTTGGTTGGGGCCTTAAACCATAGCGGCTTTGACAATCAGGCAGTTGCCTGTGTGTGTGTGTGTGTGTGTGTGGTGGGATGAGGGTGTGGGGAATAGATGATCGTTCGCTTGATGAAAAAAGTATGACATGCGAGCCTGTCAGTTCAAATAACTCATCTCCCTCTCTCTCCGTCTTCCTCAGTCTCTTGAGTGGCACGCTACATTTACATTGCCGGCTTGAATTAAAGTTTATTGCACCCGCATGACACGGAGACAGTCAGTCGTTCGTGTGTTTGGCACTTTATGTGAACAGGGGAAGCCCGGATGTATCAATTGCAATTTAAAAAGTGATGAAAAGACAGCTTGAAATCTCAGAACCCGGATTGTGCACAAGCACAGAAGAGGAAATACAATAAATACGGCTTCTCTGACTGTTGGATGAGTCATTCCTGATCATATTCTTAATCAGTAACACTGACGTTAGAGGCTTAAGACGGTAAACGTTGGTTTCCTGGACTGTCAGTCACTTTAATGAACAATATGCAACTGTCTTTTTCTGGACCAGGATCAATGAAAACACATTATCTTCCAAGTAATCCGTAGCATGTGTTTCATATTCAAAATCAATATATTGACACTAAAGAAACATTTTTTTTCCATCTTTGTCCCCAAGAATGAGATGAGGAAATAATTTTCAGATGGATTCAGGGAGTAGTTAGCCTAACTTAGCAATAAACTGGAATCAGAGGCAGGCAGCTTTGGCTCTGTCCAAAATACACTTCAGCAACAATTGGTGTTTCGAGGAGTTATGAGCTGGAAATATTTCTCAATGATCTACAGCGAGATGAAGTGACATGAGCTGGGCATATTTCTCCGTGATGAACAGACATATATCCAAGCCTGTGACATTTGCTTACCCATAACTCTTTCCCTGTGTAGGTTTGCAGAGGCGTTTTCATGTATCTTTGCAGAAGCACAATGCTCAGGTCTTAGGTCTTCTGGAATGCATGTCTTTGTTATTGCACAGCATAAAAGGCTAGCTCTTTCTCCCTTGCTTCTAAATTTAATGCTAAGCTATGCCAGCCACGTCTCGACTCCAGCTCGGCAGAGGCGTGACATCGGTATTGGGTCTTCTCATCTCACACTCGAAAAGAAAGTAAACAAGCTCGAAACGTTGAACTATTCTTTTAAATGAGTGAATATATCCTGTAAGAAGTGTTACTGGCTGAAATCCAATGACGATTTCCAGGGTCGTAGACGGACAATGGGAAGGGAAGAAGAAAAAGAACCGTCTGAGGAGCTTCAGTAATGTGTAGCAGTAAAATTGTATCAAATTTATGAGACCAAACTACTTAATATATATATTTTTTTACAGTGCACTTTAGGTACATATCTCGAGAAATATGGACATTTGTTCCACCATGAATTCTGGTCCTGGCGCTGTCACACAGGCCACTTCGATATGCACTTTGAAACTGGAAACCTGAACTGCTTCCCCTCATCTCTTAAGCTCCATCATCTATTTCCCTTTATGCCGTGTGACTGCAGCTGTGTACACTGGACAACGCTGCAACAATCACCATGAGATAAATGAATGACGTGAACGCTGCCATGGAGATGCGCCATATGTTGCAGTGGTATTATTGCATAATGGAATTTCCTTCGTTATCTTATAGGATTTCCACCCCTGCATTGCCGGTGACTGATGACGACGTGGCATCATGCGTAACTGCATCACAGACTGCCCTCCTGGGTGTTATAACATTATATAGCTCGTATGCGCCGATCATCAAAACATAATGCTGCGTCGAAATCTCTCGAAACAGTTGCCAGCTTTAGCGGAGAAAGGATCATCAAAGTACGGGAGTCATCCTGATGTTGCTTTACCTTTTTATTTAATCTGTGGGTGTCAATCTGACGCCACTCTTCGATGAATATAACAATCATCACCATCATATCGTGAGTCACTTGAGATTTTTCTGATGCAAACAACAGGAAGTCAATCATTTCCAGTTTTATGACCGGTGCAACTTGTTCATTAGCGTGTGTGACTTAGAGCTCCTGAGGGATCGTCCACGCGGGGATGTAAAATCTTTTGATAAGTGCTACGTGGGCGCATGTTCTGTGAGGAACGACACGTCAGACCGTGTGCTGCGTGCGAAAAGACTATTATCTCAGACGGATGCAGCCACTGTGACTCCCTCGACGTGAAGGGGCTTATTTGCCAGACGTTCATGACACCTTCAGGTGTGTTTTTTACTTAATGAATGAAAATACAGGGAGCTGAACAACAGACGCGCTTTTGTTTGTATGGAAATATTACAAAGTCAGTGTCTCGTTTCAGTGACATTTAAAGCTGGCTTTCCCCACTCAACCCACTATGTTTTTTACAACCAGTGAACTTTTGCTTCTGTCTCGCGTAGCGAGGTTGGAAGACGTGGGCGGCTGGTTTGTGTTTATACAATAAAAGGAAGAAAACAAGCTGAAAATATCATTTTTAATCATTGTGATAGAGTTTGAATACAGTTCTTACCTGTCGAGCTAATGACAGAATAACAAAGTTCTGGTCAAAAACCTTTAAGATTTCACAAATGCAACATTTTTAAATGTCTCCACCATCTAACTCCAAAACATGAGAATGAAATTGTAAATCTAGACGCCGTAGAGGGTCGATCAGACAGAGATGCTTCTCGACAGGTGATCAGATATGATTAGCTGCTGCTGTGCTACTGAATGAGGAGGGAAATAAAGCTCATAACAAGTGAGGCGGTTTTGCATTCAGGGCAAAATGAAAAAAAACCTCTGCGATTGCCACCATCTCTTCCATGTTTTGTGTTACGAGTTGTGTCCTCAAATATCAGTCTCTCCTCCGCATTTATCCCGTGGCTCCTATCACATCAACCTAATCAAAACAGGAAGGGGGTAGTGAAGTAGTAAAGCCAGCTCGTTGCTTCATTTGATGTCAAATCCTCGCCTGGGGCAAGTGGACAGTGAAGAGTGGTGTGACTGGCGCTTTGTGCTGAAAGTTATTTGAACTTTTACTATCCCCCCCAGTTAAAAATGCTGTGAAAACATGACATGCAGAACAACAAAACAAACGGATTTACTCATGACATGCTTCTCAAACAGGTATGATCGCCCACTGAGGCTTTCTTTGCACAAACTGTATTCTCTCTGGACGTCCTTACCCGCCAGCTCAAAGCAGATTCAGGACAAAACAGTGAAGTCCTGGTTAAAACATTGCCAAAGCTCTAATCGTCTGATCGTTTGTAGCCTTAAATTCAAGCTTGTTGTAGTTCAATTGGACTTGGCATTACACTGGGGAACACAGTTTTCGTTGAGTTAGGTCTGACAGCTGTTTTTAAACTAATTTTTGGGTGCGTAATCCAAAACTGATCTCAGTTTTTCTCTATCGCGTCAAGTTTTTGAACTATAGGATCCCCGTTTTCTTAAAAAATACTTAACAGATATGTGCTTGTTTTTACTTAAACAAAAGTTAACAGTCTGTGCAACGATCTTTTTGCTCTCGCCAAACCATGGGGATACCAAATGCCAACTTTTCACGTGCTCCTTTGGTCCATATGCGTAAACTCTCCACACAATGCTTGCACAGTTTGTAAGGGGCCCATGGCTTTGTCTTGATTAACGAGTTTTACTTTAAAATATGCACTGATGTTTGCTTTCCTCTGACTTGGAATGGTGAAACTAGCACAAATACAGCAAAAGGAGACAGGGTTGTTTACGACGAGAAGTATCAGGAGAAGACGTGATCTGGAACAAAGAAAATATATACCTATGGAAATAAAACGCTAAGATGGAATAGTTACAAGCTTTGAAAACTACAAAAACAGCATCAAACCAAAGAGAACTTACAACGGTGTGCCCATGGTTACTAGGTTAAGAGAAAAAACAGCACAAATCCTCTTCATTCTACTATGCTGGCTTTCTGTTTGCAGATATTGATAGTACATACGACATTACAGACAGTACACGTGTTCTGTTTCTGACTGACTTGACTTCCATGTCCATGCCATCAATCCATTCGCCCGTGGTATTCGCCCAAGTGTTACTTACACACAAAAGGAGAACTACGCCTTTATGTAAATCTCGCACTGATGTGTATGCAACATGATTCCTTGCTGATGGACTTGTTATATTCCCCTGATCCTGACGGTGACACTAATAGAATTCACACCTCTTCTGTAGGTCTTTCATTTCCATACTAATGCGCTGCCATGTCTCATGGTATTCCTTTGGGTGATACTGACATTACAAAACTGCCCCGACTGCTCGTACCACAAAGGAAAGAACTGCACATACAGGTCCACCATTCAAAATAAGTCACAGGAAGACATTCATTCACTGCTTGTTGGCATTTCCTTCATGCTTTTGTGGAACTTTTAATTGATTTTCATGCAAACTTTTCTCAATGTTTGGGCTTATTTTGGAGCTTGAGCAGGTCCAGGAATATAACATGTTGTAGAGATGTGGCATACAATGATACAATGTTGACACATGCAGAAAATGGCCTCCACTGTCCAAGGTGTGGGCATTACTAGGGGGGCAAGCTATGTATTACTCCATATGTGCTGAAGTGCTATGATGAGGTGTCCTATGATCCACCAGGGGAAAGATATTGGTGTGTATGAAAATGAAAAAAACTGAGTGACAGGGTCAGTGCTGAACTTTTTCTGCACCTGGTCCCCAGAGAGAGACATAAATATATGAAAAGGGAGCAAGGGAGAGAGTGAAACACAGAGAGAGAGTGATGGAAGGACTCAGAGGCGGATCACGGAAAGACATAAAGTAAGGAGAGGTGAATATATTTCCTAATCCACCCAGATGGGTTTTCTCAGCTGTGAACCTGCCCGGCTTCTCACTCTGCTTAAGATCTTTTTTTGTCATGTTTGTGGTTTGATATGGTTTCATGCACCTCTGACAGCTACAGAGAAGCTGCTTTTTGACATACTGGGAAAAAACACAAGCAGTGGTCAAAAAGGACTATGCAGGTCATGATCAGGCCAACAACTTTAGTCAGATTATTGGATCCTTAACATTATTTGTGCACTTACTTTCAGTTTTTGCAAAGCAGCAACCTCAGTAGCTGAGAAGTGAAGCCTGTGCAAAACCGACCTTGAACGTTGGCTACACAACAAGTTGTAGCTAATTTCTTTGTACTGTACAGAGTCTGAAATTCCATTTAACTCATTCAAATTATATTAAGGCTTAAAATTAAACAGGTGGAAGCCATTACAGATGGTTTGTTTGAGCACCCAGGTGTCATTTAGCCAACTTCAGGTCCACAGATGATCGGATGTAGTAAGAACCCAAAGACAAGAAGTAGCACATTTTTAAAAAAGCAGCTGAAATAGTCTCTCTGGGTGCAGGGAGTCCGGGGGGGTCTGGCTTGGGAAACCAGTCCGGCAAGCAGGTAAACAGGCGATGAAGCAAGCTAACCAGGAACGAGCTGCCGGTAGTCGAGCCGTCACCAGCTGTCGGAATCTAGAGGGGCCAGCTGAACTCGTGGTTGGGAACAGAAGGCAGGGTCGGTTTCCGGGATTACAGAGAAACCGGTTAGTCCAAGGCAGGCAGAGTCAGCAACAAGAGATCAGGTAAGAGAGGCGCAGACAGTGACATGATCCATGTCTTTGGATTTTTATATTAGCAGAGGGCACCGCTGCCAACATGGCATCGGCCATTTGAAACCTGTGGGTGACCGACGTCATGGATCTGACATTTATTCTTTATACTGTAATTTAATTGTGTTTACCTCCAAATAAAGTAGTGCTGTATCAGAAAACCGTGCTACCAGTATGGCAAGTACAGCAGGTCAAAGTTGGAGCATTCATTCACCCTGTTATCTAGTGGATGTAATACATTGGCTAAGGTAATTTACCCACTGTGTAGTGTTATGCCATGTACTGTAACTTCAGCAGTTCAGCAAATGAAAAAACTTAAATGCTGCTGTATTTACATTTCACTTCTACATCACCACTCTACACCTTCTTTACATT
Source organism: Collichthys lucidus (assembly GCA_004119915.2). Classification (NCBI taxonomy): domain Eukaryota; kingdom Metazoa; phylum Chordata; class Actinopteri; family Sciaenidae; genus Collichthys; species Collichthys lucidus. The sequence continues at coordinate 31,028,035 of CM014083.1, read as the reverse complement.
ATTGTACTTTTTACTCACTACACTACATTTGACAGGTATTTTCGAACAGTCCACTGCTGAAACTTTAAAGGTAATAGTCCGCAGTTCTCCTGGAGTTCCTATTTTAGTGCTTCAATGAAATGTAGTTTTATTGCTGCATTTTTACAACAAATAGAAATGACAGACGGTATGAGCTATATTTGGATAAAACTGTGGTCTTAAACATAAAAAAAAAGTTTAATTGACTGTTCAAATAACCTTGAGGTTAATGATAGACCTGCCAAAAGGTCTATGGGCTGAAGAGATGGACTGATTATTAAAGCTTCAATGGTGACAATAAGAACAGGGCAATCACTATACTATTGTAACGGTGCCAGCTGCGCACCATTGCTTTTATGAATAAATAAACTTTATAACCAACATGTATGCACTCCTCTGTAATCTAACTCTAAACACAGCAGATTTGCTGTAAACAGAAATCGCTTTATGACCCATTTGCTGTCGTTACGATGATCAGCTGCTCTTTGAGGAAACACTAATGCATGTTCACGTTGGTTTGTCAGCTTTCAGAGTCTGTTCCGATAACGTGAAAGCCAAATGATTAACCTTGATGGTAATAATCTATAGTTCACAAACATAGTGTAACCTGTGACGATGCCAGCCATCGCTGTGTTTACTTTTGGCTTTGTTGCACTTTGCATAGTGTTGCTCGTAATGGAATTACACAAGCATGATGAGTCATATCTGCAGGTTCAGCTGTATGCTGATCATCACTGATGATGATATACTTTATTAATCCCTCGATGGAGAAATTCTTATTTCACTCTATTTTATTTTTTACATACATTTTAACACGAACACACACACATGCAGTACAAGGGCATAGACATGCAAATGTGGAGGGAGATGGTGGAGTGATGGGCAGCGAGCCAGACCAGCGCCCAGCGAGCAGTCTGGGTGGGGCTAGTGCCTTGCTCAAGGGCACCCAGGAGGTGAACTGGCACCTCTCATTTTTGGTCCATGTGGGCCACCCTCCGGTTCCCAAGCCAAGTCCCTATGGACTGAGCTACTGCCGCCAATGATCGGTGTTTTGTAGATGTCATCTCAGTCAGTCATCTATGGAATCTTTGGTTTATCCAATGACCCGTGTCGAACCATTAGAACTTATAATACAAACAAAACCAAGTGAACCCAGTAACATCCTCTACATGAAATCCAGACAAGTACTTGGGCATGAGCACTGATGACTGGACTTTTAAAGTGAGCCAATCAGCACTTGGTTTAATCAGCAAGCTTGAGGAGCTTTGGCGTTTGCCAACACATACTTGAAATGGCATTCAGAAGCCTGGTTTGAAAGCATTTTTGATTTTTATCGTTTAACGTAACAGCTTGGTACAGCATCTTGAGTGTGAAGGCCAAAAACAGGCTCTCCAATTTTTTATTTTTTTTTAACACTGCGGGGAAGGTGATTGGCAAGTCATAAACACAACTTTGCAATATATTTGACAGTGCTGTACACATAAAGGCTAAACACATAACTGCACACATTTCACACCCACCACACTCCGAGTCTGAGCTGCTCCCATCTGGCCCACAGTTTGTATTTACAGAAGTCGTTTTATTCATTATGTCATACAGGCATAGACAGAATGACTGCATTAGTATTAAGATTTATTCTCTGATATTATTCATATAACCTATTTGCTAGGTTAGGGTTAATCTAGGCCTAACCCTAACTTGCCCATTTGCACTATTACTATAACCCTTATTACTGAAGGAGTCGAATCAAGCATTTGTATTTTTTTATTTTGAGTTTTCAGCATTAGTGTCTTGTATACAGAACTTCCTCCATGTTTTATTGCATATTGTGCTCGGTACTCTGGCGTGGAGAATGAATAAGCGACATTTATGAGGCGTTTCACAGAACAAGGACACAAGAGTCAGGTTTCCATCCCGAATGCAGCATGACTTAACGAAATATTCTGAAAATCTGCCACTATTGTTGTGCAACTATTACAGATGAGGTGTGTTGAGATCAGTCGATGGAACATTTGATTGAGATAATTTTCTAGGTGGGTGCCATTAAAACGTCACAACAAAATGTCATAATTAAAATCTGCTCTTTTTTTAATGTATTCATGGTTTATGAGATTCATTACTGAGGAGGCTGCAGTGGTTTCCATTTGGTGTTGTTGTTGCTGTTTTATGTTTCTTGCACCATGTGCTGTAATATACATCTTCACAGGATGACACAGTACATCAAAAGTGTCATTTATGACTCAATTTAAACTTGTTGTATTATTTATATAATAATACCATGTGGCGCATTTTTGGTGCCTCTCTCTGTTAGTATAAACAGAACCAGTCATGTTTCCCCTATCACTCTCCTTCTCTGCTGCTGAGACTTTGATCCATGCCCTCATCACATCCAGAACAGACTGCAACAGCATTTCATATGGCACATCATCCCAAAGCACCAAATAAACTTCAGCATAACAGAACTCTGCTGCTCATATGCTCACCCACTCCTACATCACTCCCTGTCCTCCAGAGACTCCACCGGCTTCCTGTCCCACAAGGGATGCAAGTCAAGCAAGTCCTGATCCTAATTCTCAAAGCCCTCCATAACCAGACCCCCTGCTACCTCGGCGACCTGCTTCACCACCACACTCTGTTCTGCTCCTCTAATGTCAACCTTCTGTCTAAACCACTAAGGACCAAGCACCAAACCTGGTGCAACAGGAGCCTTCTCCCTTCCTGCTCTACTCCCTTCCCAAACTTCCACTCAAAATGCCTTTTTCTTTTTTAGAATTGCTTACAATGCGTGATTGATTTTTGTAAATTTTCAGTGTGTTATTAATTATTATAATTCCTACAAAACACAACACAGCCAGTAACAATGCTGTTTTGACTGGGACTGTCAGATTTCCACATAAATGAAAACAAATGCTGTTAGATTGAGTCAAAGCAACCCCTAAGAAATCTACATGTTGGAGCTTTGAGTAAAATATCTTCAGAGAGAGCACGCCTGTACTGTCAGTGTATACAAACATGAGAACAACGAAGTTACACAATTTTTCTACAAACGAAAAAAGAAAACTGTATTCCCTTACTCCCCTGATCAATATTTGACAAAGAGCTCCTGCTTTACAACACAGTACAATGTACAATGATCATTATTTATCACACTCCTCTAAAGGACACTCATTCCCCATCACATGACATATTTAAGATGCATGATATCTGTGCTTATGTAACATTTAAGTGCTCTCATCCGCTCGAGAGCACCATTAATCATGCATGAGGAAACGTGTGATTAGATTATGTTTGTATTTCTTCTGAGTTTCATGTCTTGAGAGCGTAGACGTGCTCTATGATGTATCACCACACATGGACTGATGGTGGTTTTCATGTATAACAGTATAGAGGTCCCACAGATTAACCTTTATTACTTAGTAATTAAGGTAGAAAACGCACAGTAGCACATGTCTGTATGTGTGACACACTGATGACATTACATTACGCCACTGTGCATGTTGTTTGGGCTGCTTTAAGTAAGCCGTGTGAGCGATCTGGTTCTAGAGTGAGCCACGAAAAAAGCTGGTGATTCGGCTCCCTGTGTTTTGGGGGAGTCCGTCCTGAGTGAACTCGTTTTCTTCCTTCCTCACATCGTTTCCTTGTTTCCTCCCTTCCTCACATCGTTTCCTTGTTTCCTCCCTTCCTCACGTCGTTTCCTTGTTTCCTCCCTTCCTCACGTCGTTTCCTTGTTTCCTTCCTTCCTCACGTCGTTTCCTTGTTTCCTTCCTCACGTCGTTTCCTTGTTTCCTCCCTTCCTCACGTCGTTTCCTTGTTTCCTTCCTCACGTCGTTTCCTTGTTTCCTCCCTTCCTCACATCGTTTCCTTGTTTCCTCCCTTCCTCACGTCGTTTCCTCCCTTTCTCACGTCGTTTCCTTCCTTCCTTCCTCACATCGTTTCCTTGTTTCCTTCCTTCCTCACGTCGTTTCCTTGTTTCCTTCCTCACGTCGTTTCCTTGTTTCCTTCCTTCCTTCCTTCCTTCCTTCCTTCCTCACGTTGTTTCCTTGTTGCCTCCCTTCCTCACGTCGTTTCCTTGTTTCCTTCCTCACGTCGTTTCCTTGTTTCCTTCCTTCCTTCCTTCCTCACGTCGTTTCCTTGTTTCCTTCCTTCCTCACGTCGTTTCCTTCCATCCTTCCTTCCTTCCTTCCTTCCTTCCTTTCTTCCTCACGCCGTTATTAGTGTTATAGTCTTCAGAACCACACACATTTCTATACTGAATTGTTGTGATACGCAGGTTTTGGTCACTGTCTGATGTAGCAAATATATTTTGTTGTTACAGTTCATTAAATATTTTCCATGAGAGAAATGTGTGAGCCATAACGCTTCAATTTGATTTCACGGACCGTTAGTGTGTTCTCAAAAACATTCCAGTGAGCATTCTGCTCGAGTCAGTAATTTACTTGAAACTTGAGGTCAGTTTAAATGTGAAGGCCGAAACATCGGTTCTTTTTTTTGTGTGTTTCTTCTGTCAAAGTTCTTCAGCGCACACGGATAAATGGCCCCACTCACTGTTTACGATATTATGTAAACCGTATTATGTAAGGAAAGTCAAATTTATCTGGTAACTGGGATGTGTGCACAGCAAGCAGAAATCTGAGAAGAAAAGGCGATGCACAAGTGCCTGAAAGTGCCATGCTACAGAACGAGTAAATCTCCATAAGCCCACATGTTAAAAATTCACAGGGGATACATTATAAACATGTTTACACCCTGGTGCAAAGCAAGTAAGGTAACTCAAGCCCGAACGCAGATGCTGCTGGATACAGAGCGTCCGCGAGTCTAAAGGCTGCTGAGGCAGGGCAGAGGTCAAAAAGTCTAAATAAAAAATCCCAAAATACAAGAAAATGTAAAAAAATCCAAAAGTGCAAAACACAGGCCTGAATGCTTGGCATGGAGACAAGCCGACGCTGAAACCACAGAACACACAGACAGAAGGAAGGAAGGACAACAAGACACGTGAAGCTAATGGGGTGGAACAGAAAATCAAAAAGGGGTTTTGAGGTCGGATAGGCAGGTGCACTTGTCGCGGCTGCGATCCTTTCCTGTCCGTTCTTTGCAGGTCTGCATCTGAGGTTCAGAGACCCAACAGGTCGGGTGAGAGCGGGTTGATGGAAGAGCGGACAAAAACAAAGGGTGACCTTTGTTGACCAGGTTGGGGTAAGAGTCACAGGAAGTGACCTCAGGACAGGTGCGACTAGAAACGTCATAGCTTAGTTTTTTTTACGGGTAAAACTTACAGTGAACACAGTTTAAACACCACTGTGAATGTAATTCCTTGTGATTCTGGGCAGGTAATGCCTTTTTACTGTACTGTAAGCTCCATTCACTGAGCATTTGACAGACAAAAAGACAGAGCAGGGAGGACATTTCAATGAACCGAAGCCCAAACACATCATGGCAGACAAAGGAAACAAGTCCTCGGTCCTCCAGATCAAACGAGGATTACATCCAACATGGCATGTTAATGCTTCCCTGGAGTTATTTCCATTCTGTCTGGTCCCTCCCAGCCCTTCATGACTCTGAAATGTTATTCTGAATAATTCCTCCCCTCAGGTTCATGGTTGGAAGAATCCTTCAGGCGTCATGGTGGTCTGTTGGCCTCAGACACATACGTGGAACAACAACAGCCCCTGGTTTAAGCCTGGACTGGGGACTGTTGTCACTTGTCACCCTTACGGTGGCCCTGAAGTGCAAACCACAACAGCAAATCGAATAACACAACAGCAAATTCAAAAACACAATAGCAAATCGAATAACACAATAGCAAATCAAATAACACAATAGCAAATCGAATAACACATATCGAATAACACAACAGCAAATCAAATAACACAACAGCAAATCAAATAACACAACAGCAAATTCAAAAAAACAACAGCAAATCAAATAACACAACAGCAAATTCAAAAAAACAACAGCAAATCAAATAACACAACAGCAAATCAAATAACACAACAGCAAATCAAATAACACAATAGCAAATCGAATAACACATATCGAATAACACAATAGCAAATCAAATAACACAATAGCAAATCGAATAACACATATCGAATAACACAACAGCAAATCAAATAACACAACAGCAAATCAAATAACACAACAGCAAATCAAATAACACAACAGCAAATCAAATAACACAACAGCAAATTCAAAAAAACAACAGCAAATCAAATAACACAACAGCAAATCAAATAACACAACAGCAAATCAAATAACACAATAGCAAATCGAATAACACATATCGAATAATACAACAGCAAATCAAATAACACAACAGCAAATCAAATAACACAACAGCAAATTCAAAAAAACAACAGCAAATTCAAAAAAACACAACAGCAAATTCAAAAAAACAACAGCAAATCAAATAACACAACAGCAAATCGAATAACACAACAGTAAACTTAAAAACACAACAGCAAATCGAATAACACAATACTAAGCTACACAAATTATTCGATTTGCTGTTGTGTTATTCGATTTGCTGTTGTGTTTTTGAATTTTCTGTTGTGTTTTGCACTTCAGGGCCATCGTACACCCTCACTCAACATTTCCTGCCTGGATCGTATCAAGTAACAAAGTAAAAAAAAAAAATCCTTCTCCAGATCATCAGCATTCCTCTACGCCAGGCTTACCTGTGTAATTAGAGCGTCATTGTCTTCTCTCCAGCATAGTTACTGGCACAGGAAGACAGCCAGTAATAATAATAATAATAATAATAATAATAATAGCCCCTCGTTCTCCTGGTAATTATTACCCACCAGTATTTCAGTCACTGGCACTATCAGACAAGCCAGTACAAACATCTAAATATGGACTCCGCTGGGAGAGAGAAAGACAAGACGGTTCTGTTCCAAGAATACCGCAGTGCCTGGAATCATTTTAATGTTTCAAAGTTTTAAGCATTGAACATACTCATCTAAAACTATTTGTTTTCACAGCACCACCCCTGTGAAACACCTTTTCCAAACGGCACACAACGACGGACCACCATCAATTACCACCCTGAATCTTGTTGCAGAACTTATTGGTCAAAAACAAAAAGAGTTCCCTGGGTGGGGATCAGTGATTGGAACACATTCGCGGCTCATTCACAGTTCGGGTTGACAGCTGTCGGGTCGACTGAACATGCTGCTGCTCTCCCACACACAGGAAAAAAGCATCCGAATGTATCACAAATTTCATTCCACCACTTCTTCTTTTGGGTGACATTATAACATTGCAGAAGAAGGTGCAACAATATACATATTTAACATGATCAATCAATCAATCAATCAATCATTAATCATTAAATTAATACGTGTAACAGTTTTCTGATCACCCCACAATAATCTATATTTCACCTCTTCCTCGGATGTCACACGGCTCCATGTACGTTCCATTTATTGAAACTTTTCCACCCCAGCCAAGCGTAAAACTTTCTGACTTCAGTTATCTGTACAAAAATGAGAGTGGTATCAATCTTCGTATCTCACTCTGTTTGTCCAGACATGATATTGTACAGTACTGTAAAAGTTATCCAAGTGTGCAGCGACAGAGGAGCTGCAGTTCCACTGCTGATGATAGTTGTCACAGAAGTTAATGTGGATGCTGGAATAGCTGATTTGAGACTACAAGTTGCGTTCTTGGGTTATTTTTCACCGAGAGCACGCTATGCCCCAGGGCCAAAACTGCACAGCTGAAATGACTCTGGAGTGCAAATTGTTTTGAAGAGAAGCCGCATTTTATTTCTAAATGCATTTATTCCTGTTATAGTTTAAGTTTTATATCTTGGGTTTCAAGTGCAGGGACCCAAACGAATCAGTCTGACGGAGAGGGAACAGAAAGCTGTAGATATATTCTGTCATTTTTACAGTTTGGGATACATGTTCAAATTTAGTCAGCTCCCAAAACATGTTGTAACATAAAAAGGCAAAGCGACAAAAAAAGAAGGAAATCGACTTCAAAAATCCAGAATAAGTATATCATGTCTCTAACAAAAATTAATTAGTTCATTAGAGCTGCAACCCCCCTGCTGTGAATCTGTATGTACTGTATGGCTCAGAGGTGAAGCGGGATAAATACCCTGTGATTGACTCAAAGTCACTTTTACAAAGTCAAACGTGATTCTTCTAATGAGCGCAGTCAAAACAAGAGGCCTCCAAACACAGGGGAGGGTGAGATTAGGAGTTTTTGTTTTGTTCCGTTTTAGAAAGCGTAATTGGATGAACAGTTGGGGGCTGAACACAAAAGTATTGTGTTGTATGAAAGCAGAAGTAAACAAATTAATTTCTCGCTTTGTTGTTTGATTTTGATTTAGTTTTTGTCTTGCACATTAACATTTAAATAAACCGTTTTTTCTAAATCATGAGATTTTATTTTGTATTTTTTTAGAATCATTTAGATGCTTCAACTGCTGCAATTTTGACGCGTTCAGCTACCATGGCTACATGTCCTGATTGCACAGGTACTGACCCAAAATGCAGGCTCGGACAACGGTTGGTGAGAGAAGGGATTTATTGTAATGTGGGAGAAGAGGGGAAGGAGAGGGTCCGATAAGAAGGTGAAGGGAATGGCTGAGGTGAAGCAGTGGTTGGAATGGGTGGAGGAGACACAGAGTGTGGACTGTCTGGAGATGGTGGATGGAGAGCAGGCAAGCTAGTGGGAGGAGGTGAAGATGATGGTGGACCTGAGCACAACAGGATCGGTGATTAGAGGTCAACAGGAAGCAACAGGAAACACGAGGAACAATAGTTTAACGCGGTCTGATGGTGAACTACCACAGGGGCTGAACAAACGATCTGACAAGGAGCCCGCTATATGTACTGTATATTTAAATGGTCACATCTCACAAGGTGTATAACATTACAGCATGATGTTTTCCAGCAACGCCCACTGCAGAGGAAGTCGAGTGAAGGAACACTGGCCACATCCAGCCCGAGACAATGGATTGTTATGGATTTCCCATGTGTCTGTTCATACTGATGTAAGTGACGAAGAATGAAGAAAGGGAAAATATCAAACAATAACGTGTAATTAATTTGAAAGTCCAACCTCACAGTGTCTGCGTAGAAACGTTCTGGCTCTTGGACAAGTTGAAGGTCCTCGGTCTTGTGGCCTTTTTCCACGTTTTTCGCTGTCAGTACCACTGCACCGGTACCTTATCACATAGTAAAAAGTAAATATCCCACTTCCTATGATAGAAAACTCAGCTGTCATTCCAAACTCTGCTCGCTTTCATTCTCACTCACTCGGCAGCATTGCCTCACTGCGGGGTGGCGTGGTGTGATCGTTTTTTATTTGTTACAATATGGAAAGCCACACTTGTTACTTAAAATATTAACAACCGCTGCATTCCATTCAAGTCCCTCAGTAAGATATGAAAGTATTTTGAACATTATGACACTTATATTTTTGCCGTGGGAAATCCAATATACCAGATAAAAGAGAGGCACAAGGAGGGAGGAACAACAGGAGGAGCGGAAAGAGATGTGGACAGACTGCGGTTCACGAAGCGTCAGAAGACAAAGATGAACATAAGGTGACAAAGGCGGAACCACATCTGTTATCAGAAGTGCAGCTGGACCGCAGATTGAAGGCATAATGATACAGTCCAGCAGTTCTGACATCACAGCGTCTCAATCACATCCACAGCACCACGCACACACACACGCACGCACACACACACACGCACACACACACACACACACACACACACACCTTCCTCCTCTATATGAGGGGACATGACAGTGGTGTTCTCTGGATGAGTGGGCACCGTGTGGATGTGACAGTTCACACTCCTCTCCAACCAGCCACAGCAAACACATGACACAGCACAGTGGACAGCTGGCTGTGGACGCCCACTGCCCCACAGTAGTCGCAGAGAAGCCCACCGTACAGGCTTTGAAGTCGCATCGCAGTGTCCTAGCAACCGCCACCAGCATCATCACGAGTAATAATGACCATCATAATAATATCCTTCAATTTCTGTAAATATTTTGATAACCTGTTTTTCTTTCAGCTCCTCTGCGGCTGATCTGTGGTTGGAATGAGCAGTTTGAACTGATTTTTCACTTAATCACCCAACACCCACCTTTTGTTTTTCTATTCTAAACTTTAAACAATTAATTCCCAGCTTGTTAGAGGTATTATTGTGCACTTCACACTGAAACAGGAACCTGTTCCAGTTTTAATTCTGCGCAGATTGATGCAAGGCTTCCAGTTAATTTCACCAATTCTTATATTAAGTGTCGCTCAGAGGAACGTGTTTCTGGCCTTTTAATTGTCAATCTAGTTGAACCATTGTGCTGTATTTAATTCTCCATGTACAAAACATTTATATTTTACAAACCCAAACAAAATGACATTCACCAATTATTCTCTACAACCTAAAAGCATAACCAATTAAAAACATATACTGGAAAAGTCCTCTGAGCCATCTGACTGTGGCAAACATTTAGTGTAGACTTGACTTTCTGTGATGTCTATAACCGGAAATGATATCAGTCCCACCAGGATTTTGCGGCCTTTTTTGAAATAGTTGTGGCCTAAAATCCCTGATGTTGCATGGGGTTTTCAAAAAAAATTCCGGTTAAAGTTGCGGTGCTTTTTACATTTTTGTTGCGATTTTGTTGCGGGAGAAGGTAAAAGTTACGTTACATTGCGATTTCACAGTCGCGGAGAGGGCGCAGCGAGCACTAAGTCCACAGCCCCGGGAAGCGGCAAGATCCAGGCAGGAGGGCACTGTAAAGCTTGCAGCCGGAGCCATGAGCCACCTTCTCCCCCAAGCCTTTCCAAGCCGACCCAGAGCCGGTCGCGGCACACCGCTGCGGAGGAAATGCGCCGGGGAGAGGTCCCACGAGGGGATCCTCCCGCACCGTGCAGCCGTCCCTGAGCCGCCGAGTTGAATCCCCCGGACAGACTGCGCGGAAGTTGATCACGAGCAAAGTCACGTCGGAATATACCATTGAGGGTGTCCCCCAACCCATGTGAGGGGATGAAAATTAGATGGTACTGTAAATAAGGTAGATTTTAATTAGAATACCAAGCTTAATCATTAAGTGTGGATATTTTATAATAGGAAAATGCAATTTTGAAAAATAGGCCATGTTTAGAAGGATTGTTTGGGAAGTGGGCCACTCCAATTGTTTAGGCGGGCCGGATGTGGCCCGTGAGCCGTAGGTTGGAGACCCCTGGTTTACAGGATCAACTAAACAAACAAGATTCATTCTTTCAGACCAGGTGTGTCTGAACTCCAACCATCCCTTAGCCCTGTCCATGGTGTTCACAGTATATGTACTGTACTTAAACCTGACTAATAATGTTATTCCAGCACCTGCTTTGTCATCATCACCCTCCCAGTCAGTGATAGTTATCCTCATTAATCCCCAGCCATCACATATCAGTGAGAATTTTTACTGCTTATTTTCTACAAAGCAAATAACGGGCATGGTATTTTCAAACGGTATCTCTGATAATTGGCACTGGCTTTTTTTTTTAATAGGCCACAGAGTCAAACAGAAACAGTGGGAGTAAATTTCAAACAGTTCCAGCAGGGAGGAAGATGACAGACAGGGAAAAGGATTACAGACCGTACTAACACTGATGCAAAGATGATAATATTGCCTGTGTCAGAACGTAGATTTGTCAAATCCTTCGGAAGCCAAATCTCAGTGGAAGTTTAATACCTCCACTCGCTTCATTGCAATAAGTCACTGTGAGTTCTATGTTTTACTCAACAAAAGTTAATAACATGAATAAGCAGTGACAAGCTTCATGAGGAACCAGATGAACCCAGTTCAGGTGTAGGAGACAGACACCCTCTCCATATTTAAAAGTAGCCCTAACTTAGAGTTAGGGCTACTGGAGACACATATTCAAGTGTCTCCAGAAAATGGAAGTGACATTGCTGTGTCAAAGACCAACTGTCCACTTGAGTGTCACAGCTGAGTCTCCAGCATCATTAGGTCTCATCATGTGGATAGTACACATGGCTACTGAACACTAGATTGCACCGAATCAACTGCACTTCTGTAACCGCTCTCAGTGATTTTCAAAATTACTGCAAACAGGTAGTGACCATGTCTTACGGTACATAGTGACGGAGTGACTCAGACTCGAAAGTATGGATTCATTCGTCATCTGGGAAAATACTCGCAGTACCGTCCAAGCTGAGATAAATGTTTTAGCAAAAAAACCTAAAATATAGCAATTTAATGGACTAATGGAACTCTTGGTCTCTCAGTCCAACTTGGTCCCACTATGGACCCTAATACTGATTTCTTGACTTTTCTTTTTCCACTACCAACAATCTGAATTCTGTAATTCCCCAGCTTAGGATAAATAAAGTCTGTCTGTCTGTCTATATCTATCTATCTCATCCAATAAGTTGGTTAGATTAGTTATTAGTATCCGGGTTTAGCCTTGTATCCAGGTTTTTTAAAGCTGCCAAAGTCTTTAGTACTCTTGGTGGTAACCAGAAGACTCATCTAAAAACTACTTCAGTCAACCAGCTTGTTAGTCTGGTCCTTTAGGTGGGTTTAGTGTTTTTTACACTGCATCCATGTTTGACCCCTGCACATACAGTTCAATATATATTTAATTTTCTAGCTTTTAAATGATAAACACTTTGACTTTACTGTCATGTTGAAGTGGGTCTGACAATCAGCCAGACTTGCTAAGATTCAACTGATGTTATCCGAAGCCATGGGGAGCTCTCAAGTCAACTGACCAATCACTGCAGGGCACCTGCCAAACACAACACCCAATCAGACATGAGACAAGTGAACTTAGTGTGGCACCTTGTCAGACTCAGTCTCCCCCACAGTCTGGAACCACCGGAGACAGCGTAGGCGGAAGGGTGGGGTGCTGTTTCCACAATACCTTCAGGGGCCAAGGGGCACTGGGATGAACAAGAGTAAGTGTGTGTGTGTGTGTGTGTGTGTGTGTGTGTGTGTGTGTGTGTGTGTGTGTGTTTGCTGTCTACATGGGTGACTCAGGGCAATCAAGAGTAAATGTGTGTGTGATATTATTTTTTTTTTTTTTTTTTTTTTTCTCTTTGCCCCGATGGGAATTTCTCAGCTTGCCATCTGTGATACCTGTGAATGAACAGCGAATTGCTTTGAAATGAACCAAATATCTTTCCACTCCAATCCATCTTCCATGCAGCGCCGGTTTGGTGAAGCTCAGAGGCTTTATTGTCATACGGGCCAAGAGAAACAGGTCAAGTCGAATTGTTTACCTCTGAGTGTCGTGTATTTTGACTTTCAGACCATCATAGGATCTATAATATCATGATCCTCAACACTGAATGTGACTTTTTTTAAATAGGTCAGACCCAAGACAATCACTTATTTTTGGATTGCTTACACTACAACATATTTTCTGTGCGTTGCTAAGTGTAAATACTGTTATTGTATTACAGAAAATGCACACAGCCTGTATATATATCTCTATGTGACCTCTACTGGCCCATGTGACTTTCGTTATGGTTCTTTGTTCTTTGTTCCAAACACCTTTTGTAATTACTTTTGGTGGGTTCAGGGTTATCATACCATTCGAAATGGAAATCAAAAAGAAAACAAGAAATAATGCAGAAGAAAAAACAACCAAGTTGCAACAACAAATCATAAAAAAATAAGTAAAAACACAAAAATGAGAAAGGAACAGAAACATTGCTGAATTGAAACATATTTTTCTTTGTCACTCAAATTTTGGAGACTTAACAAAGCTGATAGAGCGATGACCATGTACTCCTGAGGTTGAAAAATACGCAAGGAGGGATAAAGCTTTCATCCAAATCCAAATGTGACTCAGATTTGCTTTGCTACTCCAAGTTGTGCTCGAGGTTTTATTCTTCAAGGCCCTTGGGATTTCAGGGTTTCAAGTGCTCTTATGCAATGAAATTTTAGTAGAGGGTCTCTGGTACAGCGATAATATAATAATAATGCTAATCCATTTCATGTACTGTACATTGCAGGAACAGTGACCGCATTACAAAGGCTTTTGAAAAACGGAACACGGTCTACATGTTTGCATTAGTTTAATACAACCGATTCAAGTTCAACCCAGTTTCCCGTCTTTGAAGAGAAGTTCTTTCTTTTTTTCACTTTCTACTATATCAACTGTATCTAATCATAAGTTACGCCTGAGGCGTGCAGCACAAACATGAATTCAAAATGATATGTGTGTTCAATACGACGCTGTGAACTTCAGAATTAGTGTTTACTAATTTAATTAGCAAAGCGCTTATGAAATCTGATGAAACTGTAGTTTCATAACTGGTGACATAACTGCAGGACTACTGTGGGCTTTGCTTTGTTCCATGTTACGCTAATTGGTTCTGAGAAGGTTTTGATTACTGCCGAGACTCGCTGCCACACTCAACTCCATTTCTGCTTCTTCTCTTTCCATCTTCATAAATGCTGGTTACGTTTGAAATGTATTTTCCAACAGTACCAGCCATCCTGCCTCCTTACTCTCTGCATAACCAGCTTTTTAATACACAGGGCACAATCTTTATTTGTGGTGCTCTACCTGAGCATATTTCTATAGCAGAGGGTTTTTTTTGTTTGTTTGTTTTATTAGTTCTTGCAGTCGATACTTCATGAATTACAAAGAGATCAGCAATTCTGGAACCGTTTGGGGTTGAACTGAGGTTGGGAATGTGCAAAATGAGAAACCTTTTGTATCTTCAGTTGTGCTAGGTATACTGGTTGTAGTGTCATCCAAACAGCTGGCATCTTGGCTTTCCACACATAACCACTAAATCTGATCTGTGGTCAGTGATTCGGTGAGTGAAAATAGCTTGATATCAGAACTGCAAATGGAAAGATTGGCCGGATAACGTCAGAGGCCCAGGTATCAGCAAACAGCTGAGGATCAAGGTGGCCAATCAAGTGTGAACAGAGGCTGTGGATCCATTGTTCCCAGTAGTTGAGCTGGTGGGGCAAATAAAGCACTGAATCCCACCCACAGCAGCCCTGGTTTGATTCCAGTTATTAGGGTTTAGGTTGATATTAGCTACCGGAATACTGTTAAAGTTTACTAGAAACTGTAACTCGTGTCTTCCATATTACATTACATTGCATTTAGCAGACGCTTTTATCCAAAGCGACTTACAGAGGAGGACATAAGCTGACACAGAGTAGTTGTTAGTTTTAGGCAAGGAAGCATTCTCGAAAGAGAGAGATTTTTACAAGTTTTTTAAAGGTAGAAAGGGATGTTGCAGTTCTTGTAGCCGTTGGTAGGTCATTCCACCATTTGGGGACAACCACAGAGAAGAGTTTAGAGTGACCTCGCTTTGTGAGAGGCGATGGTACAACTAGACGGTTTGAATGAGCGGAGCGTAACGCCCTGGTCGGGACGTGAGCCTTTAGTAAGACGCTGAGATAGGCAGGGGCAGATCCAGATTTGTAGGCTAGGGTCAGAGCTTTGTGTTTAACTCTGGCTGCTACAAGCAGCCAGTGCAGGTCGCTGAAGAGTGGGGTGACGTGTGACCTTTTGGGTTAAAAACCAGTCGCGCTGCAGCATTCTGGACCATTTGCAAAGATTTGATTGCACAAGCAGGTAGGCCGGACAGGAGCGAGTTACAATAATCGAGGCGAGAGGTGACTGTAGCCTGTATCAGGAGCTGAGCGGAATATTGGGTGAGGTATGGTCTGATTTTTTTAGTGTTGTACAGAGCATAGCAACATGACCTCGCTACGGAGGAAATGTGCTCACCTCTCTTGATAACACAAATGACACAACTGCTTGGATTGTCCAGCATGTTCAGAGAGACCGATGGAGAATGGGCAGCAACAAGAGAACACTGGAGGTAAAAGGCAGAAAGTGCTGTTAATAAATAAAGGACCTTTAAAAAAAAATATTCCTTGAAAAAATATGGACGTAAATTCAACAGAAACAAGACTTAAGCTTGAGTGTATGAAATGTCTTTGTTATAAGCAAAGCCACCGCAGTCAGGTGAAGGATGCTTGCCTGGAAGCTCTAATAGTCTAATACTTAAATTTGCAAGGCCGTCCTTTAAACTGTCATAATGCAGCTGCTGCTTTGTTTCCCTCCACTTGTGTCCTGCCCTGCAGCGTATCGTTTTAAGTTGTGCAATCTCCTTTTCTTTCTCGCTCGGGCTCTTGGTTTATTTGTGACTTTTATTACTTTTTTTGTGTGGAGCGACAGAGTCAGTGGTTGTCCTTAGCCCTGGGCTAAGTTCCTACTCAGTGCAACTGAGGAGTAGAAGTGAGGGTTTCTCTCTTTGAAAAGGAATACCATTTTCAACATTTATTATGAAGGTACGGTTGTATTTAATCTGTTCTGAAAGAAATAAAAGTTAAGAATTAAAGGAGAAGTAGAAATAAAATCAGATATTAAAGCTCAGATTAAAGTCAACAGTTGCAAGTAAAGAAACGAAGGCTGCAGAGAACGAGAGCTATTTGTGTGATTGGAATTCAAAAATAGCATGTGCTCAGAGAAAGACCCCAATGTAGCAATCCACACGACAACATGACTGAAAAAGCGCGTTTTCATGAAGTCACGTTTCATTGCTTTGAATCGTGCAGACTGAAAGTAACCGACATTTGTGCAGTCATGGCACCTGACGTTTTCTTGCGTAGGTTTTCTCTGCCCATCTATTGAAATGAGGAGCGTAATTATAGCCCACTGTTAGTGGGTACGCAGGCAGCGAGTGGTTTCCCGTATGAAAAGACCTTTATACCACAAGATTGGTGTATCCATGTAACTGTGTTTCTGTAATTGGAATACATTTCCTGCATACGAGGTCACAGGGAATGTGGATATCTCCCCTTGGGTTTATTGTTAATTTGACATTATGTACCCTTTTACATTTCTGGTTCCTGCTTGATTCTGCTTTTCATTGAAATTCCAGAGGATCTTCCCAGTATAGAAGTAGAAATCTCATTAAGACTTCAGCACGGCAAACGGCCACAACTCGCCCACGATGATTTGTGAAGTAAAACTGATTGGGTCCTTGATTTCAGACAGAAGTAGACAAAGCAAGCATTCGTTTTTCTCTTGTTAGCAAGTTTATTAGAGTATTTAGGTTATTAGGTTAATTTAACAGCTGATTGGAAACTCTGTGGCAGGATAACATCATCAGAGAAAGGTGAAACTAATCAGGATGAAACAGACAATCAAAACTTAGCGGGAAACACAGGAATCAGAATCAAGTTGATTGCCAAGTAGATTTGCACTTTCAAGGAATTTGACTTGGTGTAGTTGTTGCAGGATGAACACTGAAGTAAAAAATATAAATAAATAAAAACCTTGAAGGCTCGTTGTGGTTGGTACGGCTGGATTCAGACAGAATCCGGTGCTCTGGCGAAAAACTGAGGTTTTTCCCATTCATTTGAGTGGGGATGGTCCATTTCAGCACGGGTGGTCCGTGCTGCGGGTGTGTGCAGAGGGAAGGTTGATTCAGATTCAACTTTTGGGAAAACGGAGCCCGACGTCACATTCCACAAGCCAATCAGACACTCCAACCTCCACAGAAAGCCTGAAATGTCTCTGAAACTGAGACTATCCAGGTGGATTTATGGACTAAAACTGATAATCTACCTGTGTTGTGACCTCCCCTTCTGCTACGACCCTACACAACCCTGCTACGACTTTCCCCAGTGCCTGATCCCCGGTCTGAATGCACACTAAGCTTTGTTCTAATGATCTCTGATTGCCGGAGGGATTTGACAAATGGTCATTGGTACAAACACTATTGTGTTATCTAAATTCAATCTATATGAAAATGTGAAATTCCAGAGAAAAGCTTTCTCGACTGTGGCACTTTTGATCTACATTTGGTTATTTAGAGTCATTTCGTTGAAAATTGAATTGTTGTTCAAAGAGAAAGTTTCAATATCAACAGCAAACAGAAGTGCACTTTAGACACAAAGTGCTGACAGGGTTAGATTTGCTGTGCGTGTTTGTGTGTGTGTGTGTGGCGCTGTAGCCTCTCTGACCTATCTGCAGAGCAGTAATTTTATCTCGGCGCATACGTTCTTATCACTGCAACCAAATAACACACACACACACACACACATACACACACACACACACACACACACACACACACACACACACACTCACCTCAGTTGCCACTGAATAACAGTCTCCTGTGATTACATTGTGTTGCTCTCCTAGGACTTGCACACACACATACAGCAACACACACCTGACTGCTACCAGGTAATCGCCTCCTGTGATTACATTGCATGTTCCCTTGAGACCTACACACACACACACACACACACACACACACACACACGCACACACACACACACACACACACGCCACAACACACTTTCTCTCACACACACACAGACGCACAAATACGCACACTGCCATTTTACCCAGAGGAATAATCTTTGTGACTGCTATTCGGAGTGAGTGAGTTTCCTCTAACTGGATTACTGCGGCCACTCCTGCTGCTGTCACAGGGGAGATAGAGCAGCTATAGGGCTTGGAAAGCTTTTGCAGTGATTGGAGAACATCCAGAAAAGGTGGGGCAGCTGTGGTCCAAATCCAAACCTTGATCTCAAGTCTCACATTTGAAAGATCATATTTTAGATATAGGGTATGAGTTTGGTCTAGTGTAGGGCATTTACAGAACCATCTCCTTTTTTCTTTGCCAAAAGAGGAGGAAAGAAAAAAGCTGCGTCAATCACATTTTGTGCTGAGCGTGCAAACGGGTTAGCCGAGCGTTTTCTCTACATGCGAGGACAAATGTAGCTGCCATACCTGCTACGATCAGCAAACGCTATATGTGCAACTTCTTAACCCCCGCCAGAGCTCTCAGATACAACAACTCAGTGACTGTATTGCCCGAGTACAAACACTGCAGCAGTTGTGATTTTCTTTGTTCTTGTAAACGAATTCCTACAATACTCAGATTCTTAAAAGACTGTATTCTGACACCCTCTCCCATCTAAAGGCAATGTGTCAGAAATGGTTTTAGATTTTGCACATACTGAGGATCTTGCAGAGTCACTGTTTACTAAACTAGATCTAGATCCATTCTGGGATTATTTCCCATCCTGCATCGGGCAGAATTTTTACAAGAAATGAATGCAGCAGAAACAAAAGCAGCTTTTGGCCAAAGATGTCTTTGTGTTTGCATTCTGAGGACATCAGCATTTTTGTCCACTTTTTTTTAAACTTCTCCACTTTATTGTGGTACAAGAGGGTGGACATGTCCACAGGATGAACTCTATTGACTTTGACTCCTGGATCACCAATGTTTTCACTCATTTGGTTGAGACATTCATGGTTTCAAACAGGGTCTCCTAATGTTGGTGATTCCATGATGTTCCATCATGAGCTTGATTTTCCTGGTTTTAAGTTAAATGAAGTTGGGTGCACATATCTATAATTAGCTGAACATCAGCACAGGTGCACTGGGAACATCTCTTTATGTATATATGTTAGTTCCAAGTTCCCCCAGGTGTGACTGAGGGTGATTTTGCCACAGTGCATCTTTACCTCACCTCACCTCTATTCAATTGCTCTCAATAGTATAGAAAACACCATTGCCACTGTTTAATTAAGGCAATAAAGGACATCTATCTGCAAGCAGCATTTTTTTCCCCTTCACAAATACAACTAAAGACTGTTCAGTCAGGACCTTGAGGTTTCATGATAACCATCACAGAAAGTGAATGCAAGAAGAGAAGGGAAAACTTTACAGCATTGTAACAGTATTGCGGACATCACCTTGAATCTCATTTCTTTGTGTATTGTTGAAAGGTAGCAGCACACAGTGTCGTAACTTTGTGGCATTCTAGCAAAGATGAGGTTTTCACACGTTTAGTCGGACCTGTCTGTCGTTTTAGAGCTAGAGGGAAAAAAATCTGTATCCTAGTAATATAAGTGAAAACGCAATACATATGAAGATACATAACAGTGTGCTGGTTGCAGTGAGAGTCTACAGCCATGCTAGCAACTCGGAGAATTGGTGGCTATGCTGAAACATGCTTTCACCTCCCATACTGAGGCATACTTTGACTAAAACATCAGTGAGTTGACATGCTCAATGTATGTGTCAATGTCTTATTATGCTGACATAAACCACTTTGACATATGTCTTTAGGGGGGTAAATTTGGGCAGTTGGGACTGCAGATTCCAACATTATGTGACTTAAACTTATGTGACTTGACATAATTTGCAGAGGATATGATTGTTTAGGGTGAGAAGGCCAAATGTGTCCTTCATCGAAAGGCTTTTATTATGAATGAAGGAGACTGGAATTGCAAGAAACTGTAAAATACAGTTTTCATGAAGCCTGAATCCTTGACCATGTGAGGTCTTGGATGTCATGGAGCCTCACAGTTTCAAAAGTTTGGACTCCCACTCTTAGCGGGTGTCACAGCCACAGTGAGACTGCGGTTCTCTGCTTTGACTGCACCTTCTCCAGACTTGTAGGAGTGAACTTTAATTCACCAGACAGGAGCTCGGAACAGCAGGTTTTTCACTCACCGAGCTATACCCAAAATAACTTGTCCTGCCTTGGTACAGTCTACAACAAGGCTCAAAGCAAAGACGTCAAGAGAACAAGAGAGAGCTAAGGGCTCCGCATGACAGTTTCTATGACACGTTCTAAACAATTGTTGGATCTCCGTTGAAATCGGAGTGATGACGACGAGCAGAAGACACAGTCAACAGCAGCCCAGCAGGAACAGCAGGGGGTGATTGGGTAACCGACAACACAAATGAAGCGGCTTGTTTCAAGTGTCAAATGTGATCGCTGTCTTTATCTTTAACAGGTGATGTGGTGCCAAAGACTTTCGGATTTTGCTTCACAAAGTGTAGAACCATAGTCTCGGAAATGGTTGAGTCGGAGATTTAAGAATAAGACGTCTCAAGTACCCGCTTTATTAAGGGTTTAAAAAAAAAATGGAATATAGCAAATGTAGCAGCATGTGTGAACGAGTCCCTTACACCTGCACGGTATCAAAAGCATATCCTATATTCAGCATTTTATATGCAAACAATGGTTACCTACTCTGAGGTTTCAGACAGCAGAAGCCGGCTCTGCATTCATTCATCCTAGCTGGATTTATAACAACCTCCGTCTGGAAGGGGGTATTAGGATTGTGTGTAATGCGCATGGAGGGAAAGAAAAGAAGAAGAAAGCGGTGAGGATGAACAGAAATGTGAAGGAGAGAGATGCCGATACACACCTGGAGAGGGAGGAACAGAAAATTATAAACAGCAGGGCGAGACAATGAATGCGATTGTGACGGCACCGAACAAGATCCTGGATGTAGTTTGGAGATTATGATGACCCCTATTCCAGACCTCATTTATTTTTATTTAAGGTGTCACATCCCTCCTCTAAGCACCTTTCATTGGTACCATCTTTCATTTCAGACTGCCTCGTTGCCCTTTCTCCCCACAGGTCCTTCTCTGTACTGTTTTGCATAGCCAAACCTCTCTTTATCTGATTTTTTTACAATGCTTCTTCCCTCTCTCTCTCTCTCTCTCTCTCTCTCTCTCTTTTTCGTTCTCCTTCCTTGCCTCCTCCTTGATAAATCACTGTGTGCCTCAATCGCAACCTCGGAAAAACACCGACTTCATCTTCATCAGTTCATGCTGCATCTCGGCCTTTGGATTCCAGCCAAATTGCACGCGATTTTCATTTACGCTGGTCAGCAGTGTGCCAGTGAGAACCTTTGTTGGAGTGTGTCGAGAGCAGAGAACAGAAACGGGTAATGTAGAATACACGTTTTCTTTTGAACTTTAATCTTTTTATATGTTGAGGCATTACCTTTTGATTAGACTGCACTCAACAAAATGAATCGAGATAGAAAATAATTAATTCAGAACAGAAAGCACAAATTATTAGAGATTTGGTCAACCAGACGTTACGACATGACGCAAATCACGCATACAGCTGCTTCCTTTATGCCAACAGTGCTGCACATTCATCCATGTGCTTCCAGTCACAAATAGTGGGTTGATCAGACTACAGGGAGAGAAATACATGACACACACACACACATAATTTTTTGGGTCAAGGATTCATTTTAGCACACAGCTGAGTGCTTGTTCAGCAGCTATGTTTCAACACTGCCAACCTTCTGGCACAGTATGGTTAACTCTACGTAACAAACAGTGTGAAAGTGATTTTGTTCTTTTATTGTTGTTGTTGTCGCTCCACTGTGAGCGAGAACTGGAGTCACATGATCTCAGACGTACAGTCACAGGCGCCACATAAGTACACCCATGTGCAGCTAGCAGCAATATGTGTTGTTTAGGGTGCCCGGTTATGTAATATATTCATGTATAAAGCACATTAGATGTTCTAGCTTCCTGGTTGGCAGTTCATTCCAATCCACTTTATTTATATAGCACATTTTTTAGCAAACGCAGGGTTTCCAAAATGCTGCACAACAAGATAGAAAACAGAACAACACATGAAGTAGATAATAGAAAGATAGAAAACAATAAAAAAGGAATAAAAAAGCACTCCCCACACACGATAAAATAAATAAAACAGACAAAAATAAATACGTAAAAACCAAAATGCATGTACAGTGGTCCCTCGTTTATCGTGGGGGATACGTTCTAAAACTAACCCGCAAGAAACAAATTCCGCGAAGTAAGTTTAACAATAATTCTACATGTTTTAAGGCCGTAAAACCCCTAACCACACACTTTTATACACATTTTTACATGCATTTTGTTCAGTACTCCCTTAGTTAATTTAGGACGCAGAACAAAATGCGCGTTCATACTGTACAGTACGCTGTTAAAAAAAAAAAAGCATGCAAAATTATACAAAAAAAAAATCTGCGAAACAGCGAGTCCGTGAAAAGTGAACTGCGTTATAGCGAGGGACGACTGTATACATATGAAATCAACCATGTACATGGTGTTAAAAGCCAAAGAGAATAGGTGGGTTTTAAGAAGGGTTAAGTTCAGACTGGTGTCCAATAGGTAACATCATTTAATGTGAATTAAAACCAATACATGGATTTGAGTTGAATGTATTATTAAATAAATCACAATGTGAACGGTGTTAGTGTGCAGACTTGTGAGCAGGTTGGTACAGATATCTTGGTCTGGCAGGATGGGATAAATAACAGGTTTGGGTTTGCACTGTAAAAACTGTCATTTTTTATTTAATTGTTTTGTGGGGTAAAGCATTTTACTTTCCTTTTCTTTTGGTACTCCTCTTTATCCATTCCACTCATGTCCTCCTTGTCTAGCCGAGCTTCTACTGGCACCCTGACATGCGACTGTAGTTATTTTCTTTTTTGCTCTCTCAGCCTTTCTTTCCATCTCTTCTCTGTCTCTATCGGTGTATGTGGTGACATATGGTCAGTGGTTGAATGTAGGAAACCTCTTAGCTTTCTGCCACTTCACATTACCACAGTTACTGACAGATAGAAAGAGCTACACACACACACACACACACACACACACACACACACACACACACACACACAGACACAGGCATATTGTATGCAATACACATGGAGTCGCGTCAAGGCAATTCAATAAAGACACACATCCAACACACACTCGTGTTTGCAGCTGGCTGCCAGATTTAAGTAGCTGCTATATCTAGTGGTGTGTGTCGGGACCACCATACATTTCCCTGCTCTTGACATTTCAGTGAATAAATATTGGTGTGTGTGTGTGTGTGTGTGTGTGTGTGTGTGTGTGTGTGTGTGTGTGTGTGTGTGTGTGTGTGTGTGTGTGCGTGTGCGTGTGCGTGAAAAGACATTACTCTGGGCTCACAAGGGTCAGTTCAGGGAGAGCTGTCTATCACACACACACTAAACTTTGGAACGCAGTGATTTTTCTTTTTGTTGCCACCGCTGTCCCAACTACCATCAAACAATCAACAGCCATAAATGCTGTGAAATATCTCAGTGGCTACGTCATCTTTTGAGCTTGCAACAAGGGCTGCGGAGTCCGTTCAGTTATTTTCAATTCAGGAGTGCACGTCAAACAGAAGCATAATTTTACTTTGCTCATATTTTACAGATTTTTCCAAATTATGTCCCCAATTTGCAAATATGCAATGAAGCAGTTCCAGGCGGTGGAGAGCTGTTGTCAACAACAACAAAAAATAAAAAGTGAGACTAGGTGGTTACAAAAGTGGAGTATTTAAGAGCTAAAGAGCGGTGATTATGTAATTGTAAATAGTTTTTCTTTGAAAAGAAATGTCAGGAAAAAAAAAACTAAATGAAATAATTTGCGAGCAGCTTTCCAATACAAGACAAAATAGAAAACAAGGGGAAACAATGTGCCAAATATTCTTAGAGTTATAATATAGTTAGTCACCCGCAGATCAGAGACAGATCAAATGCAAGTAAAGCGCTTTACAAGCGAGCGATGGATTGGAAAATGAATAATATTTTTCGGCTATAACAACATAATGAAACACCTCACTTACTCGGCTGTTAAGCCCTATTACAACTGCAAACAATGAGCTACACAGTTCAAATGAAACATATGTGAATATAGAGTGTGTACAGTAATACCTGTCTGCCAGTTTACCTTGGCCTCTGAGAATATAAAAAAGAACCACGTTACTTTTAAATCTGTTTCCTTTTAAAAGTGAAATTTTTAAGGACACTGCAGAAACGCAAGAGACAAGAAGCTGCAGAGAGACTGTAATGTGCTCAGCACCAAGGACACTCCTGACAACATTCGTCTTTATGCCTCTGTCACGACTCGACCAACCTAAAATAGTCTCTTAATCAAGAAGCACGCGGAAGCAGAGAACTGTCGGCCTTGTGGACTTTTCAGCAGTAAGAGGGGAGGTTAAAGATGCTTCAGTTTGAGTTGTCTGTCTGGAAAGGAATTAACACAGTGTGAAAACTATGAAACAAAAAAATCTAATCAACAATTACTAATATACCCATTAAAAGTTTGGGTACACATTGTCCTTCAGTATTTTTTCTCGATTTCTTTTTTACTTTGTACGTCGGAGATCAATCCAAATTAAAACAACCATCATTATTTCAGTGCTTTAGTTCAGTCTGGAAAATATCAAGAACATCAAATGTTGGGATGTAACTGTCTTTCATGAGGACCAAGAATTACCTCTGCTGCAGAGGATAGGTTCATTACAGTTAATCGCCAATTCAAAGGCAGCTCAGATCAGAGCCCGCGTGTCAGAGTTCAAGCAGCAGACACAACATGAACTGTTTGGATGAGACTGTGTAAATGAGGCCTTCACGGTGAAACTGCTGCTACAACCAGAACTGCACCAACAACCAGATAATTGATTTTGTCAAGAACGGCAGCTACATCAGTTGAAATCTGTATTTTGATCCAGTAGGTCAAAATTTGGGACTTTGTGAGGTACAGAGAAGGCAAACAGATGGAATCTGCATGTGTGGTTCCCACCCTGAAGCATATAGAAGGAGGCGTGAGGGTGCTGGTGGCAATGTTGGCAATTTATTCAAAATTATTCACTATAGCATTATTCAGTGACACACCATCCCATTTGTTTATGGTTGAGAGATAATATATATATATAGATATAAAAGTTTAAATAAGTTTACATGTATTAGTTTGTAGTTTTCGCCTATTTAGCCTGTTTCAGATATGTTTTTTTTTAAGACTGGTTCTTTGAAGAAACTCACAAGTGGATCAGAAAAACATGACGCACAGAGTTACGAATGCTGCCTCTACTTTGCTCTTTGTGTCAGTGTTTGAGTTGAAGTGTATCAGGATGGCATCTTAATGGCAT
Organism: Collichthys lucidus; assembly: GCA_004119915.2. Taxonomy (NCBI): domain Eukaryota; kingdom Metazoa; phylum Chordata; class Actinopteri; family Sciaenidae; genus Collichthys; species Collichthys lucidus. The sequence goes on along the minus strand of CM014083.1, from coordinate 31,002,281 downwards.
CCATGGCCGTTACCGTAAGTGCAATAAAACCTTCAACAGTAAAAGGCCAGTAAGAGTAATTTATCAAACACCTGCTCAACAAGTATAAAAAGAAGAGTGGTGTACTCAGCTCCGATGTTTTCCACCGCCGGTATGTTATCTAAAGAGCCCATCCTTCATCCAATGCCAGCCACTGAATCCACATCAGTAGAAAGAAAGAGGAGATGATGATGAAAAGGAGCTGGTAAAAACAATCTTAGGTATCTTTAACCTTTTTTCCATTTGTGCTCAGAGTAAAGCTCCAGTTTATGACCAGCAGGCCTCAGTGTGTTTCTGCAGCAGCCTGGTACTGTATGCTGGGATTAAGTCAGTGATTTGACTCCCAGACATGAGCTGCAATATATCTCCTGCTCAGGGAAGACTGCTCTTGTGATGCGTCAATCCATAGTTGACTTTTTCCCTCTTATGGGAAAGCTCTTTGTTCACTTTACCGGACACTCTATGTAAGATCAAACAGTAGCAGTAGCAGCCACTTAGATTTTCAGCATTCAGGTCATTAGGCCACCATTATTCTCCTGTTTAAAAGTGGACAAGCCAAAACCGAGCGCAACTTTGAATTGATAAGATTTTTACGATTCTGATTCGATTATCGATTCTGCTTAACGATTCGATTCTTTATCAATTCTTATATCGATTCTCATTTGGAAAAAAGGAGAACAAACAGTTTGATCAGGATCATCTAGAGGAGGTAGTGAACTGGAGTGAGTACTAGTACAGTTGCCAGACTCTTTCTCTCTCGTCATGGTCATCTTCTAAATGTAATGCAGAAGGCATTTCTTTAATGTTAACTGCATGTTTTACAAAGAAGCACGTTACGCTAACATGGTAGGCAGTGTGTTATTTACCTTCCGCAGTAACGGCAGAGGTGCTCATAGCCTGGCTGCTGCTGCTGCTGCTAGGTTGAGATTCATCTCCAGTCCGAAGCGTGTCAAAAACACAACATTCATTTCAAAATATTGCATGTTGTGTGTGCAAATGTTTCTGCTCGATCCCTCCCGACGCTGTTATCTCCATTTTGCAATGATTGAAAGTTGCCCTGTTGCCATCTTTTTTTGGTAAAATGCAGCCAAACTTTGGAGCATTTGAGCCGAGTGGGTACCATTGTTTAATACTGATTGCACTGCACGTGCGAAACTTGCATAAGTTACGTGCCATAATTTGTCGTGCTTGCTGGAATCAAGCGTGCGTAACTTCTTGCGGATGTTACGCGACGTAATTCGTGCTTTCTGGAATCGATAAGAGAATCATTGGATACACTGCCAAACGATTCCATGGAATTGAAACACAGAGCGGGTTCTCAACAAGAACCGGATCTCGATTCCCATCCCTACCACCAGCCGGTGGTCATGTACACCAATCCCCCCCCCAAAAATATTTGGGTCAGTCTAACTATAGTTTAATGAAAAAAAAAAAAAAAAAACACATCTCACCAGCAGCGGAATACACCATGTTTGACATACACCATGTCATTTGACATAGCAGCCAAACTGTGTCATTACAGCAATGGCATCCATTACATTGGCCCCCAAAATACTTTTCCCCCCATTAGTTTACATTGTGAAAGAAGCAACTGTAAAACAACAGATTTTTTTTTTTTGGGAGACCCAGAGAATGGAATCTGATCAATTTGGTCCAATAACATTTGGAAAGTCTCAAATAGCTGCACAATTCAACACAGGGTTAAACCAGATGCAGACCAAATCTGCTTTCCCTGTGAGCAATTGTGTGCCTAGAAATCAAACTTTTTTTTTGGCTTCATGAGTCACTGAACAGCTTCTCTAAGAATGAACAAATCTGTGCTTCCAATGTTATATCCAGTTCTCTTTACACATCCATGATGGAAGTAGGCGAAAGAGCTGGCCTAGCATTCAAAACGTCTGCCCCCAATGAGATGGGTTTTATTCTGCAACTGTCGGAGCAGCCTGAACAAAGTCATGTTTTTCTTATGTGTGTGTTCCTGTATGTACATACTTGTGTATAGTGCAGTGACATAAATCCAGGGATGTTGCACTCTGGGGGAGCAAACATCTTCTGATCCACGACACAGAAGCGAAACCTGGAGCGAACTGAATAAACACTTTAAAAGGTAATGCATAGTTTACTGCCAGTAAACTGTATGCGCGCATAAATAATGTTGTGCTAACAACACAAACAAGGAGGCGCTAAGGTCAAGAGACAGAATATAATGTGAGTGTGTGTGTGTGTGTGTTGCTGCCCTCCAGATGTCAGCTATCACACAGATCTAGTAAAAAAAAAGGATTTAGTCTTTGTCAAGCATGCAGGCAGGCACGCAGACAAACACAGAGTCACGCAGTCATATTTATGCTGTTAACCCTCGACTTAACCTCATCTCTGACCTTTCTCTAAAGTAACGGCCAATAATTACTGTGGAGGATTTCCCTAATCTTTCAGTCAGGACTAGAAACGCTCTCACAAAAATGCACACACGCCTGTTTTTATGAGCAGGGATTTCAGGAGAAGGGGAGAAGTGGCTATTTTTGTACTGCAGCTTTTATGTAACTTCAAAATATTTACTACTTATAAATAATGTAGTAAAGACGTGATTTTAACTGTCTGCTTACTTGTTTGTCATGAAGGGTCAAACTTTATCGCCTTTGGACGCATGAGTCATCATGATGGAGGTAGAACTAAAACCATGAGGCAGCTGTTTACACTTCAGAACATTGACACTGATGTTTATGCATGAATGTAGATATATAATTTAAAGGTGCAGTACTGTAGATGGTCCAATTCTTGGAAAGGGTTTGGAAGTGATCATCATCTGGTGTTCATTATTAAAAACTTTCAAACCTTACCCACTCTTCACTGATCTGTAATTATAGAGTCAGGCTAGATGAGTCTCCCCGACACTTCTTATCTTCTTTTGTAATAGAGCAGAGATGACTTGTCAGTCATCAGCACAAAGGGGCCTAAAGGTTAAAGAAGCGGGCTTGAGGATAGAGCTGGATAGGTAAAGTAAAGCATTTTTTGTCACTGTGTCTTTCAAATGGGTTCCTGACGTGTTATAATGCTTATTATTGACTAAATAGTCCCTCTATTGAGTTGAGGGTCTGTTCTGGGTTGTCCACCCAGTTGGATATATCTTGAACCGCCAAAGAAAGGTTCCCAGGGCACTTCCTAATCAGATGCCTTAAACACCTCAGCTTGTTCTTTTCAACGTGGTGGAGCAGCAGCTCTACTACAAACTTCCTCCGGATGTCCAAGCTACTTATCTTACTTCTAAGGCTCAGCCCAACCACCCCACATTTAGACTACTTGTATCCATGATCTCATTCTTTGGGTCACTATTCAAACCTCATGATCATAGGTGAGCGATAGGACGTACAACCGTCAGCTACAACATCCGCAATGCTGTTGACACTGCCCCAATCCACTGGTCCATGTTATGCTCCATTTTCATGAACACTCGTGAACAAGACCCCAAGATATTTGGCACTCCCATTCTCCGCCATTTTCCTGCAGAGAAATGGCTTCAGACTTAGCAAGCTTGGCTTGGCTGCACCTTGGCATCCCATCCATGAATATCATGGACAGAATCTAATACAAGGGGCAATCTTGTTTTCCATTCTTTATACAATCTATGGTAGCAACAGCTCTGGTACTGCTTACTCCTTCAGTGCCTCCCATACGATCCAACTGGGGACATGGTCATAAGCCATGAACCTCCCAGCACCCCTGTGAGGTGAAGGTCTAGTGCACAGGGACAAACACTCGGTCAGAGGCTCCTTTCTAGCATCCTAGAATTCCCAATTATTCTAGAATTATTACACAAAACTATATAATTAAGCCCGAAGAATGCTTTGAGGCATGCTGCTTATGTTTTAACAAAACAAACATTGCCTCTTCAGCACACTATGTAACTTGTTTTTTCTTACATAACTTGAAATCTTACTGCCGTTAGACTCAAACAGCCTTATGTAGAGGAAACACAGTTCATTAGAACACTTTGGCGATAGATGCATTAGTTTGAAGGCACCAAAACACAGCACAGACCTTTTCTCCTTTTCACATATCACTATAAGATTGAAAGTAAGCCAGTACTGTGATAAAACTACAGCAGGGGGTCAGAGAAATCAGATTACTGCATGGAAACGTGGGTTTCTAACCAGGTTACTGAAGTGCATGCAAGCAAATTCTCCAATTTCCTCACAATAACCTGGTTTACTCAATCAAGGATGTAGTCTGTGATCGCTTATTCCTGCTCCATGTCCTGTTGAGGTTTCCTTTTGTCAGCATTATACTTTTGTTGTTAAAGCAACATTGCTTAACTTTTCCCCCATCAAATAACAGGTTTTAAATCATTTTGATTTGAGACTGACTTGGAGTCAGGTGAATCTACGCCTGTTCTTGCACCATGTAATTTTGTGCTTCGTGGTAAATACGTAACGCTTCATGACACCAAGTCACACACCTCCAACTATTTTACTGATTTTGGGAGAACTTGAGCATGTTTTTTGGTTTTCCATCTGATGTCCTCCGGCTGCTTTGACTCACCTTTCCTGATGGACAGTAAACTGTAAGTGCTGTCAGCTGATATCAGCTCAGTTTGTTAGCCGGGTTGCCCGGGCCGTGAACTCAGAGTGTTAGTGTTTTTACCACTGGTGTTTTGGACCAGGAGAGCAGCTCTGTAGCCTCTATGAACATAATGACAGAGGGTGAAGAGAGACCAGTGGTTTCCAAATGGGAGTTTTTTTGTTTTTATAATTAAATTTTTATTATTATTTTAAATATGATATTGATGATTTATTGATATGATATCACAGTCTTATTTATTCATAATGCATCCTCAGTATTGACTTGTTTTCATGCCCTGAATCTTAGATTACAAACGAAAACAAAACAAACAAGAAAAAAAAAAACTATATGAATTCAGCAGAGAGAATAAATATAATGTACTATACCACAACACACAGATATGCTGAACTAATTCTAAAACAGGCCTTCGAGACAAATTTTGGGAGTAAAAAAAATATATTCATGCAAACTACAGAGCGAAACGCAGTTTGACAGGAATTGTTACTGCTGGAGGAAGTCATACATCACTTTCAGAGATGAACTTTTCAGAAGAGTTTTGACATTTGAATAGGGTTACGAGGTCACTTAGGGAGGGCGTAAACATTATTTAAAACGCTTTCTCTTAATCACCTTCTTTTACTTGCGTGTGTGTGTGTGTGTGTGTGTGTGTGTGTGTGTGTGTGTGTGTGTGTGTGTGTGTGTGTGTGTGTGTGTGTGATTCAGGCATCCGACTACAGGGAATTTATTGAAAACCAAAAGAAAAGCAGCTATTATCACAGCGGGATGCAGATCTGATTTCGTTCACATTGTTAAAAGAGAAAAACGAAACGTGACATCGCTCGACAGCTGATGTATTTGGGGTGCACATGGTTGCCAGGGATTGTGTCACAATTTCATATCATTCCTCAAGATAAACTTTTTCCAAGGCTGTGACATCCATTCAGAGGCATGACAAGAGTGCCCTGTGGACTAAACTTTTGCCAGGTTCCCGTTATGCACAGTGACTCTGTATGTGTGTGTGTGCTTTACATAAGTCCAGGGCCTGAAATGTGCAATGGTTTGCATAGATTAAAGCCTGAGATGCACGGAAGCTCCCATATTTATTCACGTATTTATACAGGGCACGCACACCTCCTTGTTATGACTCACAGCATGAGCTAGTCAACATAGAATTATGCAAACACAAACACAGTTTATGTTTACTGCATGTTGATACACCCTTAATCAACCTGTGTGGTATTAATATCCAGCCCATTGCCATTTCCAGGTCTCTGTAAATATAATATGTTTTGTCACAGCTCTTCAGCATTTCAAATAGACGCACAACCTGCCAGTTAGTGACCAGATGAGATCCATGTTTTAACTGCATATGAAGGAGGATGAAGGAATGGATGGGCTGAAAAACAGAGGACATTGAGAGTTCATGTCTTGTGTGAAAACAATAGTCAGCAGTGACTCATTGAAAATGACTTCACATAAAATGCTGTTTTGACCCAGACCACAACCGTGTCCAAAAACCTAACCAAGTACTTTTTGTGCTCAAACCAACCAAACTGCAACCGTGTAACAATGTTATACAATGAGATACTGAAGGGAGTAACGCCAATGGGATTTGATGACCTGTGTTGACCTGTGCAAGAAGAAAAAAGAAAAGACAGTGAGGGAAAAGTCCAACTTCATTGAAAGTGAAGTTGCAGCCTTATAGTAGAGAGAACACAAAGTCTACAGCAATGCTAGCGACTGTACTCAGCTTTGAGCTAAAGGCCTGCTAACATGCTCACAATTGCAATGCAAATACTAAATGCAATCTTTGTTTGGTATAGCAGGTGTTCGATGTCTGCACTATTCATGCTGATGGGAACATAAACGTCTGGATGAATTTGTCACAGAAATCCATTAATAAGGAGTTTTGGGGACTCACTGCAAACCGAGTTATGTTGTGTTTGTTTCTGCCACTTGAGATTCAAACTAGCCTCCGTGTCAACTAAATATTAAAGTGAACTAACTTTCACTTTATTTGGCAAAGTGACAGCGCCTTGTTTGCTATTTATTTTAGCAAGGTGCATTAACTCTCCCGGAAAAAAACAGCAGTTTTATCACATTAGCTCTTGGCGTAACTTGGCTGCTTTACCCGCCTCTTCTGTCTGTTTAGTGCGCGCTAAGAGGAAGGGATTTCGTTGCCAGCCACTCTGAAGTGCAGCTGAGAAAGACAAAGTTACAAGACGGAGGTACATGACTCAGCAGTGACAAGTACTTGAGATCTTGGCCCTGGTGATGCAATTGAACACAATACCCAACAACACCTTCAATTAAGGAAAACAAAACAAACTCCATTTTCATCTCACTAGAGTTCTACTTTACGTTAAATTGAATACAAATGTCAGGAATGACAATAGCTGATTGGAGTGGTTGCAGAAAGAAAAAGCCACATAACTAAGCAGCAAAAACAAGTGCTTGAAATCCTGGTTTAGATCATGAGACGGAAAGAATTGATGCACTTGAACTAAACTACCAAGCATGCGGTACTGTATGAGGTGGAAAGAAAACCTTGGCCGGCAACCGTCGGATGCATTAAGCTGTCTTAATGATTTTGTATAGAATCGATTTTTCTGTGTGAGGCAAGTTCAGAGAGCTGAAGACAGCTGATCACCTAAGATTAAAATGGACACGATACAGCTGTTTGCACTTTTTAATTCGGCTTAATTAACAAGTCTGGTTGGATCACTTGCATGTTTGGTCCAACGGATGTCCAATAAACCTCCCCTGTAGGCTGCAGATGGGAATTTTTTTAGGCCAAGGCATTGCAGTAAAGCTGAAAGAAGCGTTGTCTTTTCACTGTTAGTTACATCTGCCAGGTCATTGTCCTATTTCATTTACACATCCTAAGCTATTAAAGTTGGTGCATTGCAGTAAAACACAGTTGGATAGCTGCTGTTGGGTTGGAGCTCATGGGGGGTCATCAAGCCTTTGGCCCTCACTGGGATCAAGAAAGCCATTTCTAATAGTGAGGGCTGCACGTCCTATAATAATGCTACAGGCCCTCGCCGGGTGGTACAGCCTCCTCCCTGTGGCACTGAAGCAAACATATTTCCCCTTCAGTGAACCACCCCTTTGCTCTACCCCAGAGGCAGCCCAACACTGCTGTGTATTACAGTGTCCCCGCTGTGTGCTCTGGGGTTTTACAAACAGTAAGTAGCCAGGTTTCCCTGCTATCTGTCATCACCTGTGGGCACAACACATGTCAGCTGGGGTTAAAAAAAAGTTGCCCATCTCGGCTTCATAATTCACGCTAACCAGGCAGCGAGCCAGTAATCAAACCCAACAGCATTCCCAGAGTGTCCTCACAAACTTCATGACTTGACCCGCTGGCCAACATTTCTCTTTTTCGTCGTCACTTGTAGAGACGGAGCCAAGCAGACACATCACCAACTGATTCTATACAGATCTGGCTGTTGTAATTTAAAGGTGGCGTCATTGACACCACGGCAGAATTTAAAGGATTGTGTGGATCATGGGTGGAGCTGAGGCAGGTTGGTTGTTGCTCAAACAAGCCACGTATGACGGAACCCACCTGTCAATCAAAACGGGCACTTTAAGCCTTGATGTACAAGCTGTGAATTTGAGCTCATGTAGATTAACTTTTTTTTTTTTCTAGCCAGCTCCAAGTGGCTGTTTGAGGAACTGCATTTTTTATTCTCCTCACTCCCTCTGATAAGCCACCAAGTTAACGTCTTTAACACGAACAATCCATCTGCTCGTGCCATGAATTACAGCAATAGTAAGAAAAACGTCTGAATATATACGCTGCATCTCGAGCACTTAGGCATTTCTGCATTTTATGAATCTCACATATTCTCTGTATTCCTGAGGGGACCTGCAGAGGAGGGTGATAAATTTGCATGGGTTCATAACCACAAGTACTCCTTACATATTACACGTGTGATTGATTGTTAATATGAATATAATGCAGAGGTTTTAAGAGCGTGCAGGACCGTATTGCACATACGACTGCAGAGCAAAGTGAAACGGGTTATTAGTCACTAGTGTGAACCATTACACAGATTGATATGATCATGCAGATGAAGCCAGTGTCGTATGTTACCATAACGAGGGGCTGTTGGAGCCTTAGAACATATTTTACTGTCAAACAAGCAAAAGCATAAATATATATTATTGTCTGCCGTTGCCATGTGCTTGCTCCTGGTGGAATTTTTGTGTCTTTGTAGATAATTATCATGAAGAGTACGGAGTACGCTGCTCTGTATATGGAGTGCCATGAGGTAACTCTTCTTATGATTTATGATCATTTTGTTATGATGCAGCAGTGCAGTGTCTTTAACATATATTCTCATTTGTGTAATTCAGCTCTATTAGAGCAGGGGAAATATAAATGTAAAAGGTTTGCGGTATGTCAGAAAGCTTTGAAATTTTAAGTGCAACTATATGATTTTAATCACTGATCATTGATGAGGTGATCACACTGATCTCAGGTCAGGGGAAAAACAATCAAAATCCAATTAACCTCTCAAAGTTACATACGTCTTTAATTCGAAACCAGCATGTTTGATACTAAAAGAGAGTTCATGAGAGAGCAGGTGAAAGAGGGTGCATCCATTCTGATCTGCAGGTCAGATGCTACAAGTTCAAGCCTTGGATCCAGTGTATATCTCAAATGTACCAACACACACATGTATGTGCACTCTCTCCTTCTCACACACACACTTCTTGCTGTATCAGAGGCAGGGGCAGTGCAGTGGCATGCATATCAGTGTGTTCCTAATAAATTATGAACCAGATGTAGAGAAAGAAAGAACATGGCTGTGTGTCTCGCCCTGTGGCCAATATTTCACCCCGGAACAAAAAAAATATTGTTAGGCAATTAGAAACTTATTGACTAATGAAAAAAATCTTTTTTTTTACATGATGCATATAGGATAGATAGGAGGATAGCTTTTAATACATAATATTAAAATCATAATTACAATCGAAAATAATAAAATGGCTTTAATGAGGCCAATGTAGGACACCCTTGCTATTGATAGTTTACCAACTGAGGTAGGCATGAACAGAGTAGAGGCTCTGAACCACCCACACGTCGTTAGAAACACATAGAAAAATATGTGCATATCCAAATTTAAATCCATTTAAGATATGACAGATTTTTTGCTAACTATGTGTCCTCGGTGTTCTAGCTATATATTTTTAGTTTCTATGGAAAAAAATAATATTTGTTTCCATCCTCCTGGGTTTTTTATACATGTGGTTTTCATTGAATAGTGAAAATATATTAGATTTTGGATATTAAAATAAGCTATTTCCAGACTCACATCTGTTTTTCTCCTCACGCGTCCACTCGACAAGCCCATTTTAAAATAAGTGTGTATTCCAATGTGGTTGCTCTGGCACAAAAACACAATGCCAATGCTACAGTATATTACTAGTGGTATTACACAGCTGCTGATCATCTCTATTTAAAATGAAGTGAACTGAAGTAAGATGCTTTTTATCCTAGCATCGTGTAAACCTGATGATGCATCACATGCTTAAGGCTAAAGTACAGTGTGGCCTTTGGAGTCCAGTCGTTCACTATTGACTGATTGGTCTTGTTAAGCATGAACAGCCTTTGCACTATAGGAAGCAACCTGTCCAGGTGGTGCAGGGCTGGTGGTGACAAATCTGAAAACTGGAGCAGAAAATGAGACGGAGCTGGACATGGCGGGGATCCTGAAGCACGGGAAGATCAGGGTTAGTCAAAAAGCACATGAAAGAAAATGAGGTTCAAAGCAGCTCGTTGTGTGTTGTTACCACGAGGGAGACACAAACGATCTGACAGAGTCTTGAAGGTTGGAAGGGAAATGACAGGAAATAAAATGAACCAAACTACAGCTGTGTCTTAAAGCAGAGTGGGTTTAGTTGTACTAACTGATTTGAATTTCTGTCTATATGAAATGCCAACAGATATATTACTCTCTAATAACTACATGATTTCAGATTAAATAGGACTATCCTCCCCAGAGATCTCCCCCCATGTTCATTCATCTCATTACTGGGAGCCTAATGACTGCCATGATGGCCCAGAATCACACTTTTATTTTGAGGCCACGATGGTCTGTTATAATGTATAATGTATAATGTGTTGGCTATGGATTCTGTAAGTTACACCGTGCTACAACTTGAGTTGTGTTGTTTTGTAGCTGTTGTGGAGAAAACTCTAAAAAACACGATGAAATAAAAACATGTTGCTTGTGAATCCGAAACCTTTTAATATCACTGTTACATAGTCAAAACACCAGATATGGACCCGACCATTAGTCAATGTTCTGAACGTCACGCAAGTGCACTGATGTATGTGTGTTTCCCATGAGTGTGTAAGGTGTGTGTGTGTGCGATGCTAAAAACAGACTGACTGAATGTTATCTGGCGGAACAGGAACATTTAAGACTTAGGAGACATAGACATCTACCTCATCTGTGTGTTTGTATGTTTGTGTGTTCTGTGTGTCTGTTTATTGCATTACATTTAAAAGTATATTAGATTAGATTAGATTAGATTAGATTCAACTTTATTGTCATTCCACATGTATAATTACAAAGCAACGAAATGCAGTTTAGCATCTAATCAGAAGTGCAAATAGAAAAGTGCAATGGATACAAATAAATGCAGTATTTACAGTACTGCAAAAGTGTAAGGTGTGTATGGCTACGTGCAGAGTATGTACAGATAAACAATGTGGGCAGTAGTTATGGGCAGATTATATACAAATAGGTTATGGGAGCATAATGTACAGGTATTACGGTTTTTGTGTATCACTCAAAACCATCATAGCCTATATTTGTTTACACTCTGGCTAAATTACACCATTTACAGTATGCTGAATTAGCTATTAGCATTTTCTCTTCTCTATGACTGAAGTGCTTGAGTACTATGGAAAACTTAAAGATGAATCTCAGGTACGTACCGGAGTTAGAATGATGGTGTCTGAGTGGATTTGTAGACAGTCAACACCAGTAAAGCCTAAGGTAAAGAAAAAAAGCCATTAGACAGCTCAAAATACAAATTCTTTATATTAAAAAATATACTGTATATACATATATCTGTGCATGGGTCCATTTGGTGTTAAATATAAAACATCTACAGCAGCTATCTGGTCTTTAAACACACCAACACACACACACACACACACACACACACACACACACACACACACACACACACACACACACACACACACACACACACACACACAGCATTAGATGGAAGAATAGGTGACATGCATTCTTTGGCGCCGCTGCCAAAAAGCTACTCCTGTAATTGAAACAACTCATCAGATTGAAATAAAGACAGAAGCAGGTGTACAGTATGAATGGAGTTTCCAGTTGGCCTCCAGTTATTCTCCTTTAATGTGACAGCCTCGCCACACATGTAGCCTCGCCTGCCATCTCCACCATTTAATCCAGAGCAATTCAACATGATAGCTCCATCGCGCTGCCAGTGGATCGGCTCCCCTTTTGTTATTTTTAGGTCAGTGTTTTCTTGGCCCCGATTCACCTGCTACAAACTGAACATGATCCAACAACAAGAAACCCATAAGCTTTGATTAATTCATTAAATTGTCATAAGGTTGTTTTGCAAAACCACAACCGGACGGCGCATTCACACCCACGCCACACACTTGCACCCACGGAAACAGATTTAGCCACAAACATTACCTCAAGTGCATGTTCACAGGAGCTGGTTTCACACGCACAAAGCCCTGCTCGCACACACACACACGTGTACACGCACACACACACACACACACACACACACACACATTACATTTGATCTGTCCATCTACTGTTTAATTGATAGTTATCCTTTACAGTGGAAGGAGATCCAAAAAGGAACTGAGCTGATCACCTGTGCTTCCTCTAGTATCATGTGATACTGTCGGAATAGCTTGTGGGTGTGTGTGTGTGTGTGTGTGTGTGTGTGTATTTGTGCACTTGTGCATGTGTGAGGTGTTGAATCACATCGAACAATACGGAGGGTAACTCATTTATTTTCTTATCTTGTACTTTTGTAGCCACACGTCTCTGATGTGCCTGTGTTTGTATGTGTGTCTGTGCATGTGTGTAACTCCCTCTCTCTCTCTCTCTCTCTCTCTCTCTCTCTCTCTCTCTCTCTCTCTCTCTCTCTCTCTCTCTCTCTCTCTCTCTCTCTCTCTCTCTCTCTCTCTCTCTCTCTCTCTCTCCCGCTGGCCCTGTTCACAAACCTCAATCTCATTAAGACACCTCTGAACTTTCTAGAATGTCACGGCCCTGTTACCTGAAGCCACCGTGGGCACACACTCTGGAGGTTTACTCTACTTTCTGCTGCGGGCTGGTGATTCATTTCAGTTAGGAACACAGTTCACACATCTGGACACTCATATTTATGTATTTCCGCATTCTTGTTGGGTTTATTTACTTCTCTTAAATTGCTTCAGTAATTTAAGCATAGCCCTTTCCAGCCTCATTAGTGTTTTAGGGGCATGTACTTTGAAGTATTCCACCCGAAAATGCTGTTGTGTTTTCCAAAAAATCCTCAAAATGAAAAAAATAAATACATGTTTTTATTCAGTCTGATGTAAATATTATTGTTTCTCTGTTCGTGAATCTCAGTTCAGATGGTTAACTTCTCGGATGATCGGCGGCTCCTCCAGTCTGCATGTCGAAGTGACCCTAAATTGCATGAATCCCAAAACTGATGAGCAGTCGGCACCTCGCATGGCAGCCAGTGCCATCAGTGTATGAATATGTGAGATATGTAGTGCAAGACTAGAAAGGCGCTATATTAGTACAAGTCTAAGTCCGTTTACCGTAACCTTGTACAGCAGTTTTGTAAAATCCGAGCTCCTTTTCTCAGTCATGACCCGAGCTCAGACTGACGTAGCTTCCCACAAAATCAATATTTCAAAATAGTTCAAATAAAAACACCTGTTGTAAGCCTAAGCCTGTCCAAAAAACTTTATGAGCAGTCAAACACACACTTTGATTTCCATCCATGTGTTTTCCAGAACCATGGGGTTCTAAACACAGGTTGACCATTTCTGACTTCCTGCTTCCAGCTATGAATAAATGCAATATTAAAATATGCTACTTTTTAGTGCACTCGTTTTTTCTGTGCCAGGTTTGTTGATTTTAGGTAAATGCCAAAAATATGTAATTGTAGCCATAAGTCATCTTTCATCACTGTTTTCCAAAATTTCATCTTTGATTTTGTCGCAGAACCTAAATAACAGAATTGCCTTTATTCATGAAACATGTGCACACCTCCTGATTGGTTCTCATTCATGTGGAAGGGCAACAATCTTCTGTATCGTGTGAGAATGGCTGGTGCTACTACAACCCTGACAAGGACGAACTACTGACATGGTTGGTCTGCTGCTTTGGAGTTTGGATGTGATTTCTGGATGAGTTTAATGACTTCCTCCTCAGATATCAGGATTCTAACAGCTTAATGGGGTTGGCACTCCGAAAGCTCAGAGGAAGGATCTGTTTTGTTTCCCTTGATTACTTGATAATTTATTCACAAGATCCTCAACAACTTTTATCAGGACGTCCAGGCAGTACTTGACAAACTCAAGTAATATAAGCTGACACTGAACATGAGCAAGAGTCACTTCTGCCCCAAAGTCCTTAACCTCCTCAAGCATGTAGTGTCTGCTGCTGGCGTTAAGTTGGACCTTGAGAAGACGGAGACAGCCGAGGAGGAGTGTCCTGTGGCAGACAATCTGAAAACTCTGCATATTGACTGGAAATTGCAAATAGCACAGCCACTCAATGTCCCGAAGAATAAAAAAAGTCCAGGTGGACCATGCAATGTCTAACTGCCTCTGAAATCCTCGAGGAATATCCTGTGCATGACCGTCCGAACTTCAACCTACCTTCACTGATCTATATGGATGCCAGTGAAGTCAGCCATGGCGCTGTACTCATGATCCAGGACGGGATTCAGAACCTTTGCAAGTGGGAGCCTGAACAAAGCACGGGCTCTAGAAAAGTGGTAACACACCACTCTGGTTTTGCTTTTCAAGACCCAAAATCCAACTTCAGACTGATCTGGCCCTGCGGCTGCAGGAGGTCATATTTCCTGTCAAATGTGTGGACAGGCATATATAATAGCGGTCCTTCCAGACCCTGTCCTTTGTCAAGAGCCCCATACGAGACAACAAGCCTCTCTCGGCCTATCTGTGTAATGCACTCAAGAGCTGACCCCAGTAAAAGGTCTACCAATCTCAGATGAGGTCATACTGAAGGCCAAGTAGGAAGGTCCTCATATCTAGGAGTTGTACCAGTCTGTTGTTGAGTGCATGCACCAGATTCACTATCCTGAAAGACATGTGGTCCCATAAAACCATCTACCAGCTGTACACACCTGAGCTTTGCATTTGTCTTCAGGTACGTCAGAGGTTGACATGAGTAACTGTTATATAACAGTAAACTGTTGACTCTGTAGTCAGCACAGAACATCCCTCCTTGATGTTTCATACTGCTGAGATTTGTGCTGGTAAATCCCCAGACATTTTCTGAATTCTGAAAAAAAGATGAGTCAGACAAAAGTCAGTTTTGTGCATCATTCATTTGACCAATAAAATAATTAAAGAGTGCCTCATTGTCACTCATTTCACTATTTATTTCTATTTATTCTACCAATAAAGTAGTTCATGGTAGAACATCTTTTTATAGACGGGGACTTTGTGTCCTGTTTTGAAGTTGTGACAAACAGCGTGACAATACTGTGGTTTGTTGAGGAGATAATTTGCTGTGCTGCTGTCACTGATAAAATACACAGAGTTTCTAAAGTTTGCAGCCTAAACAGACGCACGGCTCGAGATGAATAAACACTGACCTCCTCGGCGTGCTCGTCATAACTCTCGGTACTTGCAGAAGATAGAGTTTTTCTCTTCGGCGGCGCCGTTCCTTTTTTTATTGCAAGTACGCGGTATTGAAGGACAATATCTTGAATTATCTCAAAACTTTCCAACGCATTCCACTGCAGCGTTTTTCAAAATCTTCAATTTTTTCATTTGTGCATTCTCTTTCACTTTGCTGCTTGTTTGTATGAGTGCCTACTTCGATTCGGTCGTGATTTGCTGAAGCAATTTGAGATTGAAAGGAAGCTGCTCCTCGTTTAAAAGGAAGCACAAAACACGACAGGGATCGATCGTCTGTTCTGATGACAGCTGTGTTGAGAGTTTAACAGCTTCGGATTGCAATTTGTCCGCAGGAAACTTGACGATAATGATATTTATAGAAATACGTGAAGGTACAGTACAGCTTCAGAATGTAATTTATTGTCAGGCAACGTAACTTCAGTGATAGAGATAAGGTGACAGTACAGTACTCACTCACACACACACACACACACACACACCCCTCCCTGCCCTCCCTTTCTTGCCGGTGTAAAAGTATCCTCCCTTTCAGAGCAATTCAAACAAAACCTGCACACACACCCTCACAATCTATCATCACTCTGTAACCCTGCACTGATCATGTCAGCTGACTCCTTCACACAAACGCACACACACGGTTTTGTTCACTTGATAGTTGATTCATGTCAACACAACACTTGTTGAAACACAAGCTGAGTGTGCGGACACGTGCGCGTGTGTGTGTGTGGGGACATTGTGTTCATTAATGATGTTTATGTGATAACTGGATGTACGCATTGAGCTCAGCATTATGACCTGAATGTGTGTGTGTACGTCTCATACCACTGCTTCGGATAACGTTTCATTGTAAAAGTAAAAGTCTGAAGCTCTAAAAATGGATCCAAATTAACTATAAATATGACACATGATAACAGATTGTGTAAAAATCACAAATATACAGTACAATATACAATTGTTGCTGGTAACTGTTGATGTTGACGTCAATTACTTTTACAAGTTGCATAACATTCATTTAAATATGAATATGTCTGCGGCAGCAGCTGGTAAATCAGCTTCCTGACAATCACTACGACGTTTATCAATGACGGCATCATTCCGAACAGATCAGTTGTGAATCCACCTACAGCAGGCACATGTCAAACACTGTGTCTATCTTTGTTAGAATGACAGTGGTGAAGAAGAAAAGTGTTTTTCAGACCGACAGGTGTCTGTGTTTCTGCAGCAGTGTTGACCGAGGCCAATCTGTATCCAAGACTGATGCTAAAACCGAAATGCGGTTATGCTGGTGATCACTGTGTTCAGGTGAGGAGCTGCTGAAAGCCACAACAGATTGGCGTGTCGGCACTTGTAAGTTAGCCAGGTAGTAGCTTGTAGGCAACGTTCACCCTCATATTAACAGCACTGACGTTTATTGTGTGTCAGCAACTAATTGTACATCGTTCCGATGCTGCAAACACCTACTAGAACTCCAAACTACATTAATACGCAGGTGGAAATAGTGTCTGAAAAAGTAATTTCTGAGAAACCATCATGCCCACATTTTCAAAAAAGGATATTTTAGATCTCTTTTGGTTTGAAATAAATAAATGAAATATAAATGTACTAGAGAGTTTTAGAATTAGTTGGTGATCAGTCGTTGACGAGATTTCTTCCAGCTTCTCAAAGTGCGATGATACGCTTTGTTTGTTTTGTCTCCATGTAAAAGAAGATAAGCCACTTCACAGGCTACCTCACGTTGTGATCCGAGTTCAGTAGCACATTCATTATCCCCACGTTGGTATTCCATCTGGTTAATTAGGAGAATAAACTTCTTCAACCAACAACCTGAGGATCGTGCTGCTTTAAAAAAAGTTCACATGGTGAGTTTGAATATATTTTTTTTAATAATCGGGATAATTTGGAAACTTTGCTGGCTTTTGGGTTAGTCTAAATCTGGTGCATTAAGAAACACATTTGATCTGCCGCTGATGTGATTTGACTATGTCATGCTCTGCAGACTGCACATCGTCTTTTGGGCGTTCTGTCTGCCGGTCGGTTATATGAGCTTATTTGTAGTAGTACTTACTTGCTCTGGACAAAACAGGTTATATATAATTAAAATAATAAATCATCTGCAGGATGTTTTAACTCCTCTTTGATATCAGCCCATCCACAGTTAACCAATTGGTTTAGCTTCTGTTTGCACTTGCAGATAACACTGACATTGTTAAGCAATGCATTTCTGCAGCCAATCATGAGCCATTTCAAAAAGGCGGCTTTGAGACGGCTACCCCGAGTGAGTCATAGCGGGATGAGTGACCCTGTAGGTGTTGACGCCTTCACAACGCGGACGACATCCCAACACGCCGTGGCTTTAGATGTTACGTATCCTTCATTACTAGCTCAGCCCCAGCTGGCTCAGGGGAGATGTGATTACAGGGCTCTGCAATACGCCTGCAATCTGTAGTGGAAAGTACAAGGGCTTCAGGGTAAATAATTGATGAAGATTCACTGTTTGAAGGATTGAGTGACCGACTGACTGATTGTCTGACTGTCATGCCGCATAGAGGGAGAAAAAGAGAGATGGATCCAGAGAAGAAAGCTTTAGATTGAGGTTCTTTAAGTCGTCTTTGTTGACTTTATTCTCCTGCTTTATTTTCCCTGATGCCCTCACGTCGCCTGTCGTATCCTTTCTCATCTGCGTTTGCATCCCCCCTTTTCTCTCTATGCCTCCACGGCTCCTCTCCGCTATTTTGTTTCCTGCTTCTCTCCCCCCCTTCTCAGCTCAGGTGATATAAAGGTATGGCGACAGCTATTGAAACCTGAGGGATTAAGCAAAAGCTATTTTGGTACCTCGGGTGAACACCACAGTATCTTACACACATAGCACAAACACCGCAGACAACCGGGTGATATAAGGTAGAGAGACAGAGCTATTTAAACTTAGAGGCGGGGAGGGAGGAAGTATGTCTATTTTCAAGACACGGGTCTTCCAGGCAGGCATAACAAGGACACAGCGTACACACACACACACACACACACACACACACAAGCTCGTATACTCCACCCACACATGCAAAGAGACAGCGAGGTGTGACACAAAGCCACTGTCAGGTCGTTCTGCAGATCACCTGATGTCAACACACACACAAGACGAGGCCGGCTCGAAAACATCTGCAGACCCAGATTGTCGGCTCAGAGTAAAGGGATACATTCTTTTTCTGTTACGTAACGCTGAATACAAAATACTTTGTGACTCTAGAGATGACGTTGAGGGTTTATTCGTTAGCAGTTCTAATTTGGCCCAGACCAAATTTTGTCTCAACAATTATTTGCCTGATATTTTGTACCGACATTCACGGCCCCCAGTGGAAGAACTTATGACTCATAAGAACTTTAAAAGATACAGATTATTGTCTCTTATATTGATTCACAAATATCGTCAGGTGTGGTTGTGCAGCAACATGGTGCAACACTACACTTTTGATTCCAGCTGGAACTCTGAGGACTGTATTGTAAACGTAGTTGTTGTGACACCTGATCAATGTCACCAGAAAACAACAGAACAAATGTTCATCGGGCCGAACATCTTGTTTCATAATGAGTCACTGAGAAAAGTCGAGTTTACCTTATTCAAAATGTCAAACTTGTCGAAGGTCTGGCTGAAACAGTTTCAGTATGTTCACTCATTCATTGTTATCGACGGTTTACAAGGATGCGATCAAAGGTCAAAGGCAGACGTTCATACCGGGGAAATGGGACATGCATTGCTGAGGGTGAGTGCTGCGAAAGCTGCAGGCCCTGCAACTGATTTCATCAGCTAAATTTCAGGTAAAGGGGGTCATCAATGCACGTTGCCATGGATACTGTAAGAAAGGGGTACCGATGAAGGGAGGCAGAGGACATGAGATGCTTTTGTCCAGTCATCCATGGCAACTCTAAATTCTCTTTTCCAATACATTCATTATTATAAAACACCATAACAAGAAAAAAGAAAATGAAGGTGGGTCAGATGAATGACTGAGCTGACATTAACTCGACTTTGAGATTCAACAGTTGGATCAATAATAGCATTAAGAGGCTTGATCCTGTCTTGCGTTCCCAGTTTTTGATCACCTGATCTTCGACCTTTAGTTCGCCTCTACACTTTTGGTTTTCCTAGCTTCTCTAGTAAACTTTTTGAACCTTTACTTTTGTCTCTGAGTCTGTATTGTGACTCTTTCAGTGAGCCCCTTCTGATAAGCATGAACTTCAATCATCTAGGATTATTTATCCAATAGCATGATGATGATGTCAACTGACATTCACCTCTCCGGCTGCTCTTAATAATAATGAAAAAAAAAAGACTTTTCTTTATTTCATTTGTTTCTATTAGTACCACGAGGAATGCATTGTTTACTTTTGCTGGTCCCATGAAATATTAATTTGACATTTGTGTAGATAATTGGTTCCAAACACAGAATTCATAACAGTATCGGACACAGGGAAATTTTACCATTACAGGGGAAAAAAGCTTTAATGGCAAACCATTTGATACTTGTTGAGACTTAATAAAAATGAAAAATGTCAACATAATGGCAACTGTAAAAGTCAGAAGCTCACCAAAACAGGATTCCTCCTGTGGGCAGTACATCACTAAAATACAACTATAGAACCATTTTCCATCTAACATCTCATTCATTGTTCCTTATAGTAAAATACTGAAGGGTCATGTATGGGCAGGGGGTGAGGAGGAGGGGAGTTCAGGTGTGGAGGCTTGGCAGAGGGAATCCCAGGGATGAGCGCTGACTGACGGGCAGGGAAGCAGATAATCCTGAGACAATGAAAACAGGTATACGTCTCAGACAGACAGGAAGCATAGCACATGAACAAAATTTGAGTAGAAACGCGATACAGCCGAGGACTGACTTATGGAAAGAGGTGACTGTCTGATGGCAGACAGGTGTGCTGGTTACTGATGATGGGTAGGTGTGTGGGGAGCAGAGTCGGGAGGCAGCAAACACAGACAGAGAGACCACAGTCGAATGTTAATTTGAAAACAAATGGATTAAAAAAATACTTAAATTACCTTGTTTGGTTTTGGCCAAAACACATTTAGTCCATTTGCCAGACTATACTTGGTGGAAAAAATGACTGAATCTGAGTCCAAAAACTCTTACTGGTGGGGTTTGAACTGAGAACAGACCAAAACAACGTGACGTAGCAGAGCCTCCCCGGTGGGGTCCAGGCATTAGGAGAAGATCGCTATAGTGTTGTGCTGTGACTAGTGGAGCTGATAGTGACCTTTCTAGTTTGAGATTCCACCAAAAGCACGACGGCACATTTCAGCATCTTTCCGGTCTGCTCCCAAAGAAAAACGGAGCATGCTGCAACTGTGCGCCAAGCAGCACAGAGTAGATGGAGCAGGTTCTTTTAGTATAGGTTGATATCTTATGTTAACAGAGATTAGAAAGAAGCACTGAAGCACACTTGCTTAGCATTTAGAGAATTTAAACAGCTCTAATCATGGCTGCTACATAAATACCTAGAAATACAGGTTGGAGGAAACCCCTTCAGCAAAAAGAGCCAGAGCTAGAGACAGCCAGGGGACAACAGGAGACAGTGGGGAAGAGGCAAACGCAAAGGAGAAAAAACATAATAATGTGTATGGAATGGGACAGTTTGACTATGTTCCTTTCATCTACAAATAAAAATAACTATTTTATCAAATTAAACAAAGTAAATTAACCTAAAAGCTTCTTTGAGATTTCAGAGATGATAATTTGACATTTTAAGCTGGACACCAAGAAATTAAAGCGGAGGTGATATAAGCAGCACTTTCATGTTGATCACAGTGTGGCTTCACTTACATTTTTCAGTAGCCTAGCAACAGTTGCAACAGTAAACTTCAAAGTAGTAGCTTGTCGTCCGCTCTCTTTTAAGCCTCCCTAATGTGCTGTGGACACTGCGAGACACACTGTATTTAAAAGCGGAGAAACAGGGCTGCACAAAAGCATTGATGAAGTGGAAACACTAACAACCAAAATATTGCAGTAAATGCATGGGTATCTGCTTAATTATCTGCTTAAAAAAATGTTTTAAACGTCTTGTCTCGTCCATCCTTCCTTCTCCTCTAATCTCCAGGACCTAGATGCTATTTTTGTCATTTATTTCCATTAGGATCAGGGGCAGGCAAAGCACTGTGTTCTTCTGATGGCTACTTTGCTGATAGGTGGCCCGTTGCAGGAACACAATGATGTGGGGTTGTCACGAAGAATACAAATGAAAGCAGTGGCTGTTCTTGCTGAATATCAATGGCGAGACCCACATATTCTTTAATTTCTTTTTTGTGTGTGTGTGTGTTTTTACACTCTCAGTACATACGAAACTGGGATTATTTACTTAGGGAAAAGCACGACTTGATTTTTTAGCTTTCTTAAGTTAAGCAGATTTCTCATGGGGATTATTCACGTACAGGAAAAAGTCACTAGTGGGAGTCGTCCCCTGCTGTTTTTCTTTGTTGTGTGGATTTCTTGGTTATGCATCAGTCACACCATTGAGGCAATAAAAGCCAGTATTTTGGCACAATGAGATACGATAATGTTAAATTAATTGTTTCAGCACATAAGGACGCTGCAATGGAAATGTTTTTAGATGCTGTCGAGTTTACATGACAGTCGATCGTGTGGTAGATCCTGTCGGATAACTATGCTATACTATGGGTGGGAAGATGTTGAGGGATTATCTCATTGTTTTTGCACAAATGTGCAACCCTTAATGGTTTGTTAGGGCTTTCCTGCAGAAGGGGTTGATATCTGGAAGATGCACAAGATGTTAAACTTGCTGTTGTTTTGGTGGCCCTGAAGTGCAAAACATAACAGCAAATCAAAAAACACAACAGCAAATTCAAAAAGTTAACAGCGCTCATATTTTGAAAACATGTAAACCATGTCCTTCCAGTTCAAAGGACGGGCTACCAGTTCAATCAGTGACGATTCATGTCTCCTGACGGTACTTACCTTTTCCGTTTTGAATTTGCTGTTGTGTTTTTTGATTTGCTATTTTGTTTTTTAATTTGCTATTGTGTTTTATGATTTGCTATTGTGTTTTATGATTTGCTATTGTGTTTTTGAATTTGCTGTTGTGTTTTGCATTTCAGGGCCACCATAGTATTGATACTTTCTAACATGCAAACTTACTTCATGGCTCTTCAGCTAAGTTGGATAGTGAGCACTAGATCAGATTTTACTCTGACTCAAACGCATAAATTCAGCATAGCAACCTGCTACACAGATTCATGCACATCTCAGGCACTTGGATATAAAGAATCACAATTACCAACCAACATGCCGTGTAGCCAGATATATCCCGCTGAAACACGTGTCTATATTTACTCTAATGAACTTCCCTTTTGAAAACTGCTCAATCTCACATGTGAGCAAATAATGTGCTTTCACATTTACATCACATTTATGCAACCCCTGGAGGAAGATAAATCGGAAAGTCAAAGGTGAGCGTCACACTTTCTATTCCTGTCCTCAGCTAAAGAGCCGAGTTTAAACAGACGGTTATGTTTAAAGAAATATACAGTCTGCACTGCCGGCAGCCATGACGGTAATAACACTCATTTACACAGGTGCTGAATATACTGATAAGTTATAATGACATGTTTTTCACACCAGCGCATGAGCTCTGCCATGTGACATATGACACACATTTGCACATCTTCTCCGAGCTGCTGCTGCTGCTGCTACGGCTCGAGGACATTTTCATTCATCATTTACTGAAAACTGGTAATTAACTGGTTTTCATTTTTCTTCATATAAATATATTTTAATATTATATACTATATATTTTTTTCAGATTAAATGCTTCCTACATTTGCCTTAGCTTCGACTTAACACACCACAGCTGTAAATGACACCTTAATAATGCACTTTAATAAACTGCTGGATTTCATTTTGCTTCAGCTTCCCCTTTATTAAATCTCGTTCCAAGTTTGTTTCCTTCCCCTAGAGCCGCCTCTTCAGTTAAGTGAAATGTATGAATGGGGAGTTATTGGTGGAATCTACGTATTACAACAGCCACAGCAGACATTCAGTCACAAGTGGAAACTGTTATCATATCGTTGCTGTCCGATAAAAGAACACGTATGTTTAAATGTTTAGTTTTATCCACGAGGGTGAGTCTCTCAAAATAAATCCAAAACACTCTAATGAGATGCATTAAGAAGCAGAAATGGAAAGCTATGTTTTTACAGTCATGACTGTCACAGTTAAATATTTTAAATGGATTTACATGGATTGTGAGTAAAAGTGGATATGCACTTTTTTTTTCTCTTCTATAAATGGTGCTAACAACATGTGGGTGCTTCTGAGCCTGGACTATTAATATCAAGGCTGCCCTACATGTTTCCACACAGCACATTGGCCTAATCAAAGATATTTCACTATTTTATAATCCAGGTTATAATCCAGGTTAATGGCCGTCTGACACTGAATCGAAATGTTTTTATCCAAACTATTCTCCTTCTCTCCATCCTACATATATGATGTAAGAAAATATCTTTCCATTAGTCAATGAGACTTTAAATGTTGACCGGAGATGGGAGAGAACACGTTTTTTTTAATTTTTTTATCTCCATTAGTTGCTACAGTGTAGCATATTTCCCCAATAGGATCATTACGGTCTCATGCTATGTTAACAAAACCAGTATTTTGCTTGTATTCCCTTTTATTGATTGGCGGGACTTAATTTAGTGAAAGCCACAGTGGGTCTGGGACTCTCACCAGTGTGTTCTAGCTGAACACTGTTAAATGATAGTCGGTAATAGATGGTAACTTCAGCAGCTTGGCAGGCCAAATACCTGCCGGACATCCCGGTGACTCACCCTCCCGGCGTACTGTGAGTGTTTGCTGCAGTTCTCCCCGGGAATAGCCCAACAGCAGCATGATGCACAGCATGCTGTCAGACACACACACACACACACACACACACACACCCTGCAGGGATTTGTGTGCATGGGGGAGATCTATTTATCTCTCTGCGTGTCTCTTGTTTGTCCTCTACATGTGACGTGACCAACAGCTAGTTCACCCTGACAAACACCCTCATGTGCAACATGGCTTTTTGGAAAACAGTTGCTAACATGCTGCTTTTATTGGAAACGGGCGAAGACCATAAGGTCAAGTAAAATGATGGGGAAAGATGAGCGGCAGTTTCCTGTTTTCAACTGTTGCAGAATGGAGAATAAGAATTAGAAACTTTTCAGATATGAGCACCTTAAAACTGCTTCAGTGAGTTATGAAGACTGTAGCTATCATGTTAGGTAGATTAGGATAGATGTGATGAAATCATAGAGTGGGTGAACACACTGAATGCAAGTATGTGTGTAATATGTCCTGCCATGGCAACTATCATAAAATAGGTCATGCATTACTAATATTATATTTTGATTGTAGCAGCTCCCTTTAAAGCTGCTTTAAACTACTAAATCATTTTTTTACAGTAATGGATGACATTGTTTTCTGAGATGTTAAGGAGCTAGCAGTGATTCAATTACAGTTCTTGTTTTGATTTTACAGCTTGTAGCATTGCTTCACTAACCTTGGTTCCAGCTGCAGCAAGCAGGTGTTTTCCACCAAACCAGCTCTGATGAATGCACCGTGTGCAACATGGTCAGCAGCAAACAGATGAGGGTAAACCACGTGTAAACAAAGTGAAATGTTTCATATTTTAGATTTTTTAAAGTAGCTTTGACTTTTATGACCACTTTGCAAACTCTTTCAATCAACTTCATGAGGTAGTTTTCCAACAGTCTTAAAGGAGTTTCTGTACATATTGAGCACTTGTTGATTTGTTTTTCCTTCACTTTGTGTTCCAACTCATCCCAAACCATCTCATTCAAGTTCAGGTTGTTCTTCTTGGTCAAATAGCTGTTACAACATAGCCCGTTGGTCCAACTAATGATGTCTCCTTACGCCTTCACATCTTCTTGTTTCACGGTGGGAACCACACATGCGGATGAAAATCTAAAATTTGACAGATCAGTACTGATTTCCACTGATCATCCACTCCTCGTGTTTCTCGGCACAAACGGTTCCCCTCTTTGTCTCCCTCAGTCGAGGTTTCTTTGCAGCTAGTTGACCACGAAGGCTCGATTCTCACAAACATTTGATGCTGCAGTGTGTCTGTTACTTGAACTCTGTGAAGCATACATTTAGGCTATAATCTGAGGCTGGAAACTGTAATGAACTTATCTTCTATAGCAGATAGCATTACTGTTTGAACAGGTGATTGTTACCCAACACCATTGCAACTTTATAAGACATGACAGGACAAGAAAGAAACTGTACCTGTAAGTCAACTGTAAACTCATTAACATCACGGTTGCTGCTTCTGTCCTCTACACCATGTACCTACATACCTCCATCTGTTGTTCACAACATTGCTTCGGTCATATTAAACAAATGAGTCAAACGATGTCGTGCAGTTACAGGGTACCCGTCGCTGCAGTGACCAAACGGTATGCAGCGTTCTTAAATGCCACACACTCTTAATACTGAAACCAAAAATAAAAAAGCTCCGCTTATTGGAGGCATCTTATTTAACATGCAAATTTATGCAAATTGACTTGGAGCAAATATCTGAGAAACACCAGAGGATTTACCATCACAGGCACATACTGGCACAACATGCCAGATTTAACTACAGGAATTAATTTGCTCCTCTGGGCTGTTGCTGTAAATACGGGCATATCTTTAATCAACGCAACAGAAAGTGAAAGTGTTAAATAAAGTTTTCACAGAGCTCAGAAAAAGCAGTATTCAGATAAAATGTTCACCACCAGGATGCATGTGTAACACGCCACTGTCCTGCAAACAACACTAAACCTATTTTGTCCTAAAGCAGCACCCTTTCCGTCTTTTCATGTTTGCAGTGTTCACATCGATGCAGGATCACAGTTATCTCCTGAATTCACCTGCTCTGTGCCGAGCTGGCGGTCCTGAAATTCTGTATATGTGACTAAAGTCCTGACAGGATTAGTTTAACTGAAATATAAGTGAATGTCATTTATTGTGTTTTTGTCCTCTGTAAATAAAATGACCTATGATTCATGCACGAAGCAAACTGATGTAAATTGAACCTCCCTCTGAGCTTCTTTCTGTTCGAGGTTTTTCAGCGTTACACACAATTCAAGTAAATCACAATGACAATCCAAAGGTGATGAGACGATTTAGCCTAAAAGCATGCATTATACAAATGCACATAATCATCAGTGTCTGTGCATTTGCAATGGCACTCAAACAAATCTGCTCTTCAGACTCCTCTACATCGTCCGAGCAGCAATTTGAATGCCGTGTGTGTTTTTTTTTTTTTTTTTTTTTTTTTTGCTGTTTCATTTTCACTGTTGTGGACTCCCTGGAGGTGAAAGCTGAGGCTGTCCCTTCTCACATGGGACTGGAATCATATGGGGACTTTGTGTAATTAAGGAATTACCATAAACACAAACAATGGATGAATATTGTCTTGAATGGCATGCTGCAATACATTAAATATTTACAATTCATTCATTCTTGATGTAACAAAGCAAAATCTTCATACAGAAAATCTAATTATCCATACGTTGGCTGACTTCCTTTATTAAAGATTTCACACATGCACTGCCAGCAGTCACTGTACAACTCGAATCATCCTCGATGCATGTGCAAAACTCATCATAGTTTCGACAGTATCGACTTCACCTTGTGTTATGTAACTGTAGCAGCTGAGCGCAATGCAGTCAGTGGAGGTTAATTTCCTCAGTCACATCACTGCTCCACTCCCAGGTCACACCAAGCGTCTGCAGTATACAATATAAGGAATAATGCAGACAGCAGCGTCGTCTCCATGATCCTCTCTCCTCTGCATTCATAACGGGAGAACTGGACCAAAGCAGTCGTCACAGCCAGGCCGTGACAGAGATGTGCCCGGTCGGATTCTGCCATACGAGTCCTGGAACTTTTTTTTAAAGTGAGATTTGTGGGTTAGACATCTATGTTTGGGCTCATCTCAGGTTTTCTTGTGTCACTTCTTCAGATTTAGAAGTATATTAATACCTAGCATGAGGAAATGCAATTTTTTACACAGAGGGTGCTACATAGTTAGAAGTTTAGAGCCATAAGGTCACTGTAATCTATGATGTTGTACAGAATCCACCCACTGTTAATGCCTGATCCTTCTCTCTGTTTTTTGTGTGCTCCACATATTCATAATACCGTATTTTTCAGGCTATAAGGCACATTTAAAAAAAATATATTTTCTCAAAAATCAACAGTGTGCCTTTATGTATTAATTCTGTTTGTGTTTTCTAACCTCTAACTGATTTTATGTGGTACACATTACCATAGGCTACCCTAGTCAGGAGCATTGTGGAGTTATACAGATTGCTTTTTCCACAAATCTCCATCCCTGTTGATCTAAGACTCCATTACTGTCAAAACAAACTAATTAGGTGCTTGCCATCATTCCAGGTGGATTTACCAAAGAACTCCAACCGCTAGATATTGGTGTCAACGGGTCTTCCAAAGTTAAAGTGCGAGCTGCATGGCGTTGGATGAAGAAGGCCAACACACGTTCACAAAGACAGCGAGTTACGCCGCTATCTGCCAATGGATTGTGGATGCCTGGGCTAAGGTATCAGTCTCAAGTGTCGTTCGAGCTTTCACGAAGGCCGAGTTATTGCGATTAGTTGAATAAAGTTCAACCTATCGACGCATGTTTTGTTTCGCTTATTGCGCCTTATGTGTAAAAGTTGACAGTTATTGACATGTTAATTGATATTGCGCCTTATAGCCCGAAAATACGGTAGTCTGTTAATCAGACAAA
Organism: Collichthys lucidus; assembly: GCA_004119915.2. Taxonomy (NCBI): domain Eukaryota; kingdom Metazoa; phylum Chordata; class Actinopteri; family Sciaenidae; genus Collichthys; species Collichthys lucidus. Next base: position 30,973,966 of record CM014083.1, on the reverse strand, counting down.
AGAGCAAACAATACTCCACACATTTATGGATTTAGCCTTGCTTTTAATATTTGTAAGTTATCGCTAGTCTTTCTAAAGCTTTTTTTTTTCTATTCTAGATATGCCATTATTTTATAACCTAAAAAAAGTCAACACATAATTTATAATACAGATAATACAGGCCGCTGGACTGAGGCCAGCTACAGTGAATAGCCAGAGACCAACAATAAGATAACTCAACTGTGACATTATCTTTAATTACCGTTGATAAAATGTGAGTTTGATACAAAGACTAGGATTATCTGATCATCTGTTTTTTCTTTCTCTTTATCTTAGTTGCATCCATTTTTTTATGGATGCCCACAGGGGCCATTACACTTTCATCTCTCTCTCTCTCTCTCTCTCTCTCTCTCTCTCTCTCTCTCTCTCTCTCTCTCTCTCTCTCTCTCTCTCTCTCTCTCTCACCTGCTGTCTTTGGCTCTTTTAAACACCACAGAGGAAAATGACCGTTATCTACCGTATCATTATCTCCACAAATTGCGATGACATTCTCACATGCGGTCACACACATACGCGGCACCATCCCGTATCATCATCCATAATTACGGTCCATACATCAACAGGTTGGATGCCGATCTTGTCTCTCAGGAAAACATAGAAAACTCATCACTGTGCTGGGTAGAAGCTGACTGAGAGAGTTTTATTATGATAACGGTGTGTGTGTTTGTATGTGTGTGTGTGACGGTAAATTATATTGTGTCTACCTGCTTTTCGAGCATGTGCACTTGTTAATACGCTGCTTTAAAAAAAAAAAAAGATAAATTAATGAAATAAGGTGCTTTGTAATGTCGTAAGATATCCCCTGCGTGGGTGTGTGTCTGCAGTGTGCTCGCGGCGGTTATTGTTGCTTGTGTCCGTGTGTATGTATTAATAAATGTGACTTTATTATGCTCCTGACAGGCTGTGATTACAGGCTGTTTTGGTGCCTTGCGTTGCCGGTGACGGTGGATGTTCTCGTTCCCTCTGCAGAGGATGATGGGAAAATAATAATAATAATAAAAAAAAAAGGTCTGTAAACACTTCCTCTTGTTATCTCTCCTTGCCTCCCCTCAAACACCCATCCGCCCTCCTACGTTCCACTAACTCAGCATCATTTGTGGCCTTCATGATATAGAGATCTATCTGACACTTTCTCTCTTCACGTCTTTGTTCTTTGACTTTAGTAGCAGTCAGCATTCACTGCAGATGTGCCATCGCCCAAATCGAACGGAAACTCCACCATAATTTGGAGGCGAACTCAGGTCAATGATGGAAATTTTTAAGTAATAAAAAACAGTGAATGCCAATATCCCCATCACCTCCCTTTTAAAAAAGTAGTTTACTCACTAAATTCATGTCTTCATCAGTAGTCCACATCTGACAGTGGACACTGGATATTTGGGTGTTTATGCAAACATCAATATCAGTAGCAAACCAGAGTACACAGTGCATTGCATGAAAATATGTTCAGACTAGCCCCACATCTTTTTTTGTCACACATCCATGCTCTATTCAGATTGACACAAAAGTTGGTTTGAAACGGTATTCCAATCAGACTTCTACAGATGTGTCAGTCCGGATGCTCTGGTCGCTCATATTGGATTTTAAAGTGTCAGTCGAACCGCAGCAGACAGTGGACGGCATCAAATTGGCTGAGCTGCCACTAGTAAAGTGGTGTAAAGGACAAGACAGAGAACAATCTGCTCGCACTTTGTGCAGAGGCTCCTGTCCAGACAAAGCTGCTTTCATGTCGGAAAGGTGTGTCACGCGGCAACTCATGCAGATAAATCTGTGATGTTCGGACGTGGAAATTCAGTCTGATCACTCGCAGAGTGCAGACAGTCAGTTGTAAAGATCTGATTTGAAATATAAATGTGATAAATCTAAAGCCTCAGAACAAAGGAAACACAGTCGGACGTACATGACATGCATCATCACATTTCTTCTTCTATTGTTAAATCTGTCTCGGTGTCTGTGTCAAAGTGACACTAATTACATTTAATTGCCATCCGGCTCAGAAATTGCCTCTGATACCTGAGAGAATGCCTCATATTTGCCTTACTGGACCTTGATGTTTGCTACTGGGAGATATATACATTTTTTATGATGCTCTTCACCTCAGCAAGGCCAGATGGAGGATCTCAGTGGTCTCATACACTTTTCCATCTTGGCTGGCCTCAAGGTGTGATTCTTCAGGGTGAAACGAAGAATCCAATAAGCAGGACATGGACACATGCCAAGTCTGCATACCTTGAAAATAAGTCAATGTTGACTTTGGTTTGTTTTCACATGGGGCATAGACCCCTGGGTTTTTCTTGACCTGTTTGACCTTCTTACATGGATTCTCTTCATACTAGAGCTCCAAACTTGGGTTACCATGGAGTAAATGTAAACCTGGTGCATTTCATACACAAGAGTAGCATGTGCATTTGTGTATGAGATGTCAAGGAGCGTGATAAAACTCCTGAGTTTTGAGAACAGACTGCACTTCCATCCTGTCCAACAAACGCCTCATGGAAATGGCTGGCTGGGTATCAGCCTTGATTGCCATAGCTGCACCACCCCCCCACCCCCATATACAGGACACCGCTGACTTACTCCCCTCTTCAATCTCTTCCGACATCTGCGAGCAACTCTTCAGGGCCTTGAGATCCATCAGCTGTCGTAAACCTGGCACAAAGTCGTAGTCGATGGTTGCCAAATTGCATCAATGGGAAATCTGGGGAAGGATGATGCCACTGGGGCTTTCTTGTGGAGAGGGATAAGACATGGGATCCAGGTGGGGCATGTCTTAATCTAGAAGGTGTTAGCTCTGTGTTGGACAAGCTGTCTAACACAAGAGCCATAGGAGGCCAAATATGGGCCGTACTCAGGTAGGCTCCAGATGGCAGGATCAGGAAGTGGCCCTTGAAAAAGAAAGACAAGAGAGGGTAATACAAAGCTTTTGGGATGTGTGCACTCTTTCTAAAGTCAAAACTCAAGTTTCTCATGTCATCTGTAGCATCTAGCTCCACCCCTCTCTCCCTCCATGTTCCCTGTCTATCACTGTGCTTCTATGTTTGTTTTAACAGCATATTTAATTCCCACCCCATGTAACACAAGCTTGGATGGGAACGTATGGTGGACAAAGATTTCAGATTGAAATTAATCAATCTGTGTTTTCTTTTTAAAACGAGACGGAACGCGAACGTTCTCAGTAAAGTCAACTTTCTCGTTTCTTTTAATAAAAGATTATATTAGCAATCTCTCAATTCTCTCTACCTCCCTTCATCTTCTATTTGACTTTCATTCTCCTCCTCCCTATGTATTTAAATCTAATGGCAGCAGTCATGTGACCATTTTTGCACCATTGAACTGCTAATATGAACCATCAGCAAGTCATTACAGAGCGATGGTCACAGACTAACAGAAAGAAACTGAGCAGGAAGGCAGATATATGAACAGATAGAGAGATAATATTTTGTAAAAACACCATAGAACACTATATATCATATGCAGTGAATGGGCACATAGAGCACAAAATGCAGGCCCTATGTATTATTTATTTGACAGACGATGTTGGTGCATAGAGAACATGATATCTCCCACTGAGACACATGCAGCATATCACAAGTGCAGATGTACATTATTGAATGATACATATCCAATGTGAGCAAATATGACATGGTCAAACACAGAAACAGTTATGAAAAGAGAAACTTCTGCAGAACAACATGGTCACCACACTCTTGGTGTTCTGCTTCAGTCAGCCAAACATCCTTCAGTCTTGTTAAAAAGATGCACTTATTAATATTTTCAATCCATGAGCTATTGTCTGACCACAATTGGGGCCAACGTCCAATGTGTATGCACTTCCGGGGTAGCCAGATATCCCTGCCAAGACTTCCTCTTCCATGCACCTGTCCCAGATAGTAACTTAAAGTGTAAAATGGAGTCTGAGTAGGTCTGTGCAGTATTTTCGGTAATCTCTATGAACAGATATCTCATCCATCAGTGCTATTCAAAAGCTTCAAAGCCACTCATTTTATCGGGGGAAGACACGTAATTTGTTTCCACAAGAAAGCGACGCGAAACGTATCGAGACTAAATAGCCGCTGCATTGTCTCGCCTTTGTCGTCGTCTCCTCTTTTCTCCAACTCTCCTTTCCATCTGACGTCAATTTCACATTTTTCAAACGGACAATAACCTGCTGAAAAAAAGGTTCTTATCTGCAGTGATTTCCAATAACCATTAACTGACCTCTGCTCATTGGCTATTGTGCATGTTATCGCGCAATTACGAAATCAATGGAAAATGAATTCTATGAAGAGTTCCACCTGGCCGAATAATTTGTATTGATGACAAAAATGCTGTGTTGTACCGCATGCACACAAATCAATGCTTAATGAGTGTTTGCCACAAAGCAGTGAGAATACGCTACTATACTGTTTACATACCCCCTAACCCTAATTCACCATAATGTCTTCAATCATGGTACAACATGACAATCTCCTGCGAACTCTTACTGGTGATTTGAGATCGGATGACGGGGATACCGTCTCCTTTGGCAGCCGACTTACCAAAATGCATTCCCCTCGTTAACATGCATTCTCCATCCGCCTAATAGCTCAGAGAGTGCAGGGGCTAAGGGGTTATTTAGCTGAATGTGTCTGTCTGCTCTGCCTGACTCATCGATCCTTTATCTGACTGGGGTTTGTGCACATTGAAATCTTTCCACGGCTCTGCAATATCCATGATATGGAGTGTCAGATTCATCCCGGATCTATTATAATCTCCTAACTATATACCACATATAAATACTTAGTCCTATACCACACCGTACACTCTATTGAGTAGTGTGACCTTCACGATCAAAGTGAGAAGCAGCAGCAGTGTGTAGTCACTGAAGAGGGAAAGGATCATAAAGGGCACACTGCTGCCTGTAGTGTTCATCCATTCCGTGCTCCTGATGATATACGAGGCCTATTTCAATTTGTCATTTACTAATGAACCCAGGAAAAGGAATATTTGTATATACGCTAGTGGGAGGTACAATTAGAATGCTAAAGTGCCACTAGGTCTGCCACATCTATTTCACTTTGAAAGCATTAAAATGTCGTCAGATTTAATATTTAAATCCGTTGTATCTTGCCTGAGTATGTACTGTAACAGGGAACAGCAAATGTGTGTGTTTTTTAATGCCTTGTTTCCCAGTAATCTAGGCTCGCTAAAAAAACTCATTGTTCATGATGGCAGACCCACAGAGGAATACTAAACGCTGCAGCTTTCTTCAGCTCGGTGACATATTTTAGTGTCTTCCGACTCTTTAGGCAGCTGTAAACGAGCACTGAAGGTAGCTGAGAGGAAGTTGTAGAGGCCAGATCAGATCTTTAAAAAGATTGATTGAGTCCCATTTGCTCGGTGGACAGAAACACAAAAGCTGGATGTTTCACAACAACTGTTTATGTTAATAATGTGCTATGTTTATGTCCTTAAAACAAATTCATACTGCGATAACCATGATTAAACTTATTAATAACAGCTGCTATAAGAAACTGTAGAAAATATCTATAACAAAGCTCCAACCTGCTGTTCAGAGTCAGTAAAGCTGCTCTGAAAACAACCTTGAAGCCTCACAGTGTGGTTGAGTCTGTATTTTTGTGAGTTTTTCATGGTCACAAATACATACTGCACTCAATGTACACTGGATAACATACAATTAAGAACAGGAGCAGAGCGGCTAATCGTTTTCCATTCATGTTCCTGCATTTCTGTGGGTGTTTCAGTGAAGGTCAATCAGCTAAAACCTTGGCAGTGTTTTCTATCAGCTCATATGAAAACTGCTTCGGGGTGTTTTTATCTTGTTTCTTTTCACTTGAAGGTAATATTCTTTGGTGCAGAAATATAGAAAGGTAAATTGTGGGCAGGCCTGGTGCTTGTTTTTTTCCAAATGCCACACTCTTTCGGTCATATTATTTCATATCCTTTCACTTTCCGTGTGTGAGAATATTACTATTCCAGCCCTGACACACAAACCGCATCATCTCACACTCTTCCACACCAAACCTTGTTGGTATGTTGGCCTTTTTGCACCATAAAGATATTACTTATTACATCCAGAGCCCATTGGGGCAGAGGAAAGGTTGAATTAAGGATTTGATAAGATGGGTTGTGACACGCTAGCATTTAGCAGAGTATCACCAGTCTTCTGCGTTAGGCTCGGCAGGATCTGCCCAGCCATTGGGGAAAGGTCAATGCTAATACTGGCTGGTTAGCTCACATGCCTCACTCTATCACCTGCTTCTCTTTTAGATTTGAAGTTCCTACTTGCTCTTTTCCAAACTCTTTCACAGTCGCTGGCAATGGGTGTGTGTACGAAGAAATTTCCAATCATACATTCCCCCTGCTTCCTATTATAAGGGGAAAACCGAGGTCAGAAAAGCCCCATTGGAGCACGTTTCGACTCCATGTTTTGCTCAAGGACGCTTCAGCAGAGCAGGAGTGTGCTGACACAGAGGTTTGAGTCCTACTCATCCATTCGAGGAGTCTCTCCAAACCACCGCAGCGCCAGTGCGAACGGGCAGATTCATTATTTTTTGCAGAATCCCTGGTTTTCTTTCCCACGCTAAGGTTATTACTGTTGATTAGGCTTTAGCGCAGCATTGCTGACAAACTCATTGCAGCCTGGCCGCCTTGTTAGTGCATCCAGAAAGGTCACGACTAATACGCCGCAGTTATCTCATACATTTCAGACTATAGATGTCATACTGCACAGTGTTGCTTTACAGATAATGACCAGAAAGTATTTTTTTCGGGTCAAAGGTCAAGTCTTTGAGATAGAGTACAAGTCTCAAGTCTCCTATGGTTTTAATGAAGTGAGGTATTATATTATCTGCATGGAACCTGCTCTGCTCCAAACACAACATATCTATAACTAAAGAATTCAAATCATCACTCCTTAATCTATTTGCATACAGAATCTGATTAGTGCTTGGGTATCTGATCACTTCAGGCTATGCAATATGAAAAGACAAATGACATAGTTCTCGTTTTAAAGATAACATTAATTGCTTCATCAGTGGCGTTTGTATGCCATAGTGTTTTTTGGTCTGGTGCTCTAGTGCAACATTTCAATTGGTTGTAGCCACGCGCTATGAGTCAGGTTCTGTTTGTGGTTTCTGCCTCTTAAAGGAAGTTTTCCCTTGCCACTGTTGCCATGTCATGGTGAGAATTGTTGAGTCATTGTTGTTGAGAGCATGAACTCTACCTGCTGTGCTATGAAAGGCATGATGAGATTATGTTATGATTTGGCACTATATAAATAAAACTGAATTGATTTAAGTAACAGTGAATTATGTGTTGGCACACAAATGTTCTACAATAGTTTACATATGATTTAAACAATGTATCATATTCTCTTCTATGCATCGACCATACTGTGGTATAATTTCCACTAAATGCTATGGGAGTGGAGAGTTAAGTCAAACCTTGGTGATGGTGTAGATCTACTGGCTTCAGCAAAGACCTTGACCACATGCTGGGTTAATATATAGGTAAACACATCAGGTTGAGAGTTAAGACCTTGAAATTTGATGCCATGATACAAGGGGGGAAAAAAAAAAACATTCAAAAACCCTTGGTATACTCCACAAATTATTCAATGAGGAACACGGCAAAGCATACAGGTGTCATATATTGCGTATGATATGTTGGGACAGCAGTGGAAAGACGGGTTGTCGAGCAATAAGAGGATCATTCCTGATGAGCAGTTGATACCTTGCATGGAGGCAGTTAAATGCAGAGATATGTGTATGAATGGGTGCATGTTACCTTTTGTATGATACATAATTATGTTTTGGTGACATGATAATTTCTGCCTAGACAAACTGCAGGGTCAATGTCAATAATGCCCTACACTGTCAATGACAACTATAGATTGGTAAAAATTTACCAATGCGTTCAGTATCAACAATTTTATGACTTTCTAGGTAGGTCCGGTCAGCGTTGTGTTTCTTTCATATTTTCCTGATGCAAATTTCTTGCATATGAAAGTCATTTCTAGGAGACAGGATGTTGTTCAGTGGTTATGTCATAGCTTCTCTAACAGCCACCAGCTTCTTATCAAGCTAAAAACAGAATCTACAAGATCGACTGAGAGCAACAACTTTCGCTTTGATATCAGTTCGCCTCAGGTTATAGTCAGCAGAAGTGCAAAATTAGTCCTATACATTAATCCTGGATTGGGGCAGCTGCTGAGTGCGAGATGGAGTGGATCTGAAGAAAGTGGTGTCCATTTAAAACTGATTAAGCTCCACCAATCACTGGGAAACAGATGGGATTTGTTCAGCATTTAAAGCCGCGCCATCCAAACTCTTTTGACACCACTGCGTGATTCATCAAACTATGACTCAGATGTGAAAAGACAATCCTAGAGTGCACTGTCTAAAGACCTTTTTTCAGCTTGTGACACAGTTTCCTGGTAGAGATGGCTACGGAAGAATTTCTTGCAATACTTTAAAAATACATTCTTTACTAGATTGTACGTATTACAGTTATTATCTTGCAAAATGTCGACATTAGCACAAATTGTGGCCATTTGTTTGTCGATAGAGGAGGTTGGTTGGTTTCCTTCAGCACTTTCTCTGCCTATTTTCTTCCTCTCTGCCCTTTTACCCAATTCTTCTGCAAAGAGATTCTTATTCATGCAAATAAATAATCTCTACAATTGATTAAAGTTAATCTCGAACGTCCTCTCCATCTCTGGCCTTCACCTGTAACCCCTTTTTTTCTTCTCTGTCTCGGCTCCTCTCTCTTTCTTTTGTGTCACTTTCTTTATCTCTGTTAGCAGGTCAGTGCAACGTGAGTCGACTCTGTAAGAAGGATGTCCACAACAGAAAATGATTCTTAAAGAAGTCCAAAATGGATAGCGATACACAAATGTATTTGGAAATAGTGTATAATAACATACAGGCAGCCTAATCAGAAACAGTTTCGATCTGTCAAAAGTAATTCTAAAGCTCTCATTCTTGTATCTGCTTGAGGTCAAACCACTCTACTTTCTCATTTTAATCAACCTTGTGTATTTTATAAAAGGCACACCGCTGGAAGCTCTGACAGAGCACAATCATTTCATAATGGACCTCCTGTTTTTTTTGTTGTCGTTTTTTTAAAGTGGGTACTACCTCACATTCAGGACATGTCAAAAAGCTAAAATGGCTCAGTCCACTAAATTAATATTTGTTTAGTTTTGTACACTCTCAATAAGCACCTGTGGAGAGTTTGAAAAGTTCTAAATCCAACGTAATTAACCTGCCCATGACAGACAATGTTAATTAACAAGTAATGGAGCGTTCTCATATTAGCTCTGTTTTGGTCTCCGCCAACTCTTGATGGTAATAGCGGGCTCTTTACCATTTTAACCTAAGAGACAATCACATGTCAATGTTGTGATCATAGCTGGTTTCCTCTGCCCATACGTGGCTGTGGATTAAAATGCTTGAAAAGTTTGTGAAGTGTAATCGTTCCAAAGTTGGAGTTTCTTGATTTGCATCATTTACACCATTTCCTATGCCATAAAACACTGTTTACTGTATGCAAGATAATGCAAGCTAATGGTAAGAAGAAAGTATGGATTTTTTTTATTTGAGACATTGATTGAATCTAAATTTCAAAAATCAATGTTACATTTGAAATAACTATGGAGTTTGGTCATGCCCGACTAAAGCTGTTCTGTGCTGAAGTGATCTTAGCAAATCACTGCAGAATCATTTTCAAGGGAATCCTGACTTCTTTATCCTGAAGCAGTCTCGGGAAATATATATATATATATATATATATATATATATATATACATAAATCTGACATGAAATTACAACAGTATGGTGAAGCTTTTCAAAATCATGAGTCAAAATGTACTCACGCAGTAGCAAAGCACAGAAAAAGAAAATAGCTGAGCACTGCAGCTATTAGGAGTACTAGAGCTCAGGATGTAGATATCAAGGAGGATCCTGTTGAGTATTTTGGCCAGTGTCAAGCTCAGTGGATGCACTTTTATAAGGATGTGGTGCCAGTTTAAGTAATGGGTTGTTGGGAGGTGAGCGGGAGCTTTTTCGAGGAGATTTGTGGGTTTTTGATTTGGTGCTGTGCCAAACTGTGTGAATTTCTGTGCTCTGTCACCGCTGACAGGGTTTCTGATGAGTGTTTGGAAAAGCTTCTGTGGAAGACAGCAGTATTTCTGTAAGCATACAAGATATGTGTGCCCTGTTTCAAAAATCCTGCCCCTGGTTAGTTTGATTGATTGTTCTGCCGTTGCAATTAACAAAAAAGTTAAGCTCCTAAACCCACGGGGCCCTGACCGATCTCTATGTTTATAAGTCTATATTTATTTGTAGCATTTGCAAATTTGTGTGTTTAAGAAATGTGAAGCACAACATGACAACGACAAGTGGGTATAATCCGTTATAATTGCTAATACTGATGAACCTACAGAGAATTATCTGCAGAATGTGAAGCTCCCCTGGGCTTTGTGGAGATTTATAGAGAGTTTCAGCTTCATTGTTTAGCTGTCCAGCTGTAACTTTACTGTATGAGTTTGCTCAACGAAATGCAGAGCTGTTTCTGGCTGCAGCAAGCAGCTGTTTTCAGCAAAGGTTTCACTAGCAGGAACTGTTCACTCAGTACTGAACCACAGACATACACAATTAACTAGGTGGTGACCATAGTGGAGCATTTAGTCTTTCTTTTTCCCTTAATCAGGTTATGATGAAAATGCATTTTTGCCCTGGATCTTTAGGAGGGGTTAATCCAGGGTTATTTCTTTTTGGTGTGATTGTGGTCAATGGTACCTGCCCCTGCAGTCCAACACTTTGCCTATAAGAAAGTGTTTCTGCAGTGTGTGCACATCTGGATTGTGTTTGCAAAGGGTGGCCCTCAACACCAGATATTCTTGGACTGTGGTCAATCTTCACTAGAAGCAGCTGCCTTTTCATGGACACCTCAATCAAAGTGATAGTCCGGGGCTGTTAAAACGTAAGAACGTTCAGAGTGGCACTAAAAAAGCCCTGTCGTAATTAGAAAATGGGGATCTCTGTAGTTAGGGACTTGGATCAATATTTTTTTCCAGAGTTCTTACTTTGATGAGGCCTGAGTGGACCTCTGAGAAGTGCCATAGATAGTACAGGTACATGTGAAGGGTAAAACAGTTAAAAAAAAAATATATATATATATAAGACATTTGAGGAGCTCAGGCTACATTGGTTTGAGCACCACAGCTCCTCCACAAGAACAACTCCAAGTCTTGCTTTATAAAATGCACCATTCCAAAATACTTGGCAGATGATTGGGTGAACGATCTTTTATTACCATCTAGCACAGGAAACTTCAACCAATAAGATCAAAAATCCTTACAACATATCAAACGAGGGCAAAGACATCTTTTACATCTAAACAAATCACTAGTTCTTTACTTTACTGTTAATTTTTTTTGTTGCTAGTTGATTGGTCAAACACCTTAAACCTTAAACCAATGCCATAGTTACCAGTAGTCCTTCACGGATGGCCTATTGGTCCATAACTATTATGTTTAGATGTGAGCACATACTGTAGCTTGAAGCTTGAAAATGGATTCTGGTGTAATCTCATGATGTTGGATCCCACAATGTTGGGGGGGGGAAAGACAAACAAAGACTTGATTTACAGGGGGCAAGTGTGGAAGACAGGGAGATCCTAGGGCAATTGGCACGTCTATTGGTGCATAAAGCAGTTCTGATGTCAACTCCCTCCACCTCCGTCTGCTCCTGCGAGCATCCAGTTAATTAGCAAGCCAAGAAAATAAAGCACAGATCAAAGCACAGTGACAGTCCAATGGAACCATCAATTTAGCTGGCAAACGCTCCAAGAAACAATCTAAAAATCAAGTCTTGGTCAGCGTTCCACTTGCCAGCCCCTTACCGTACATCCTTTGGAGCCAAAGCTTGCCAAACATCTTTGCAACCAGCTTTCTTTAACAAAGACGGACTGAGTTGGCTGGTGTGAAACTGTTTAGACCTGACTGCTGATGATCTGCAGCTGTCACCTCCACACCTGCCAGTTCAGGGAGGAGAAACTGACCCTGCTACAATCTGCTCACGTGAACTGTGCCTCATAATAAACCTCACTGGAATAGTTAAGCCCCGTGTTCTTGGATTCTGCGTTTCCAATTGACTATTATTTTTTAGTTGTAATCTATCTAGTTCATTCAGGGACAACTGTGATTACAGGTTGTAACAGTAGATGCAGCTCAATACTAAAGCTAACACTCTTTCAGTAGTCTGGCGTAGCCCGGTTTATCTCCACACTGATTAGTTTAAATCAAAACAATCATCTTGAAAGGTGCTAAGGATGTAGTGCTCCAGCAAAAAACACTGACAGATATCTGAGGGGAGGGGAGTGCCAAAGAGCTGGCAATGTTGGCCAATAAAAGATACTACTTTTGGACTACTACTACTTTGACACATATGCTGCTCTTCTTCTGTATTTTTGACAACCAGTGGACTTCCATCGGCTGTGAGGGCTGTTGTTTGAATAACTTGATTGTGCTTCTGCATTTTAACATGCCTCCCTCCATGTCTGGGCCATGGCACTGTTGTCAGTACAGTCGGATCAAGAGATGGTCCAGTGTGTCAGATGTAGGACTACTTACAAAATATGGCAGAAATGGAATATAATATGCATAAATATGCTTTCATTAGTGTACAGTATAGCCTCCTGACAATGAGAATCATTATATTTATACCTAAAGACACTCTCTTGCATGTAATCTGTCATGTTGAACAGTTATGTTTGTAGCCCAGAAACTGGTTCTACAAATGTTTTTTTTTTTTTTTTTGCATTTTGTGGTCAGGAAGGAGCGAGTGATGAGAGGGTTTGCAATCAACGACTGTGCAACTTTCTTTGACAAGCAGAAACCTTGAGCAAAATCTAGTTGTTCAAGACATAACCATGTTTTCAATCTCGGCCTTTGTGATGTGTTCAAAACCATTTACTATCAGTCCAAGTAAAATACTCCACTGCACTGATGCACCATCACACTGTACCTAGGTTACAAGACGGAGTAATTTCCAGCCACTAGGTTTCTCATTTTTTACTATTTGCTCCTGAGCGTAAGGTCAGCGTGCATCACGCAGTGAACCTTTGGAACAGAGGAGATGATTTGTTGTCGACATTCTGGGTTATTACCACCGGGCCAAGTAGTGAGATGAAGGGGAAGGCGGGAGCGTTGGAGAGAGAGAGATACATACAGAGAGAGAGAGAGAGGGTAATAAAAAGGAGGAAACAGAGTGTATGAAATTGGACTCAAAGCTTTACAAGCCCCCTGAGAGAGGAAAGGGACGAGACAGAAAGATAGAGAGAATAGGAGGTCTTATGGAGGCAGATTAGGTACACTGAAAGGCACCCTTGTTAAAGAAGAATAAAACCCACCGCCTTAGCTGGTTACATATCTTTCCAACTTATGTAACAAGTCAGGAAAAAAGGATTTTGTGCACCACAAGCTCCTCATAGGATAAAAACTTCAGGCAGAACTCTTGAAGAATGTGAACTTTATCTTGGACTTAATGTTGCTGTGACTATGTTAGGTAAAGTGCTGTATGACCATGGAGCCACTTCACCCTGGTACAGTAATTATCCATAGAGCCTGCGGGAGTTGCACATATTTGTGGGGTCATCAATACCATTATTTTAATTAAAAAAAAATGCATTTTTAATGTAATGCATATTAATAACATTAGTAAATATTAGACCACATAATAAGCAGTAAAGTCTCTGCAGTTTACCATGGGGAGCACACTATTTTTTGGCCAAAATCAGGCGTTTGCAGTGAATTATGGAAGGGTTGTGCAGTGATTGTGGTTGTGCGTTTTTGTGATGAATTTGAAGTTTTTATCACATTCACGGGCTTTCTCACTACTGGCGCTCCCTCCCTCTTATTCACTGTCTATGTCACTCAACAATTCACAGACTATTTTGCAGTAAGACACAGACACATAAAAGCTGGTACGAAATACACTAAGCCAGAACGCAACAGGTAGAGTCTCATATTTTAGTTTAGTTTGGTTTGCAGCGTGAAGTCAAGTCGCACTTGTCCAAAATTTGATCTGTCAAATCTGCGGGGATTATTAACCAGCTAAAATGTTTAAAATTTATTTATCCATCCATCCTTCTTCAATATATCCTACATGATGTAAAAAAAATACATGATGTGGTCAATAAGATTTTAAATACTGGCAGAAGAGAACATGCATATTCCATATATAGAAAATAAGATAAATCATAAAAACGTTGAGATATATATGGGTATATATAATATGTGTAATTAAAAAATTATTTGTATGTAACAGTCCATGTTTTTGTACTGCAAAATGATCGTTTCCATTGTATAAAATAAACATATCATACAATAAGATTTTACCCAGAAACAAGTAGTCTGGATAGCAGAGACACGCACTCATTCATGTGCATGTATATATCAAAAGTTTTGCACAAAACATACTCTAACAAAACATAGGAATTGAAATAAAAAGAATATAAAGGGGAAGATCATGCTGTGATTCATGGATCTTTAATAAAGCAGGATATCATGACAGTAACGAAGCTACCACTGATGTCACTAAGACAACAGAGAAGCTGAATGGCTTGTTTTGGTAGTTTGGGGAGAATACACACACACACACACACACACACACACACACACACACACACACACACACACACACACACATACACCTTCACAATGACTCCACTGCATGCAGAGATATAATCTGGTGAACATAGATCAAAATAAGTACTAAATAACTGATCCATCCTGCAGGTGTTTTACTTACTTCACATCATTTTCAAATTTCTCTTGTGGGAGGAAAGTCATAGAGCAACAGTCAATGCAACAATTGTGGCTCTTTTAGATAAATGCGGCTCTGGCTGAGATCAAATTGACCAAAGTGACACACAAATTACACAAGAACAGTCTGCCAGAAATGTAATGGCAGCCCGCAAATCTGTGTGTCATGAGCTCTCTTTTAAAAAATAATAATAATAATAATGGAAACATGACTTGTTCACAGGTTTTTCAGCCCCAGCTCAAAAGTCGACCAACAGCAAATTACTTTAAAAGCAAATGTAGTTTGACTGACAGTTGTTTACAGCTACAGTAAAGTAAGATCCAAAGCAACAATATAGCCCACGCATGGCGCTTTGGTAACTGCATGTCGGTACCTACAATTGTCCAATAAGTCTGAATGCAAAGACTCCATTACGACTACATTTTAACAATTTATTATATCACCAACCTCTATAAAACAACAGCCTGCAAAGCATCCATGAATAATACATGAAACCTTAAGGAAAAAGGATTTAAACATTTAACAATAGATATTGGAGAATCAACCTAAAAAGAGAAAAACCAGGCATGCTCGTTTGTCTCCGCGATGCATTTTTAAACATACAGTGAGTTAAATAAGTGTAATTCTGCATTCTTGTCACGTCCAGTAACAGACTTCAGGATTAAAAGCCAGTAAAAGATATTATAATTCTGTCATTCTGTGTTTAAAAAAGATGATTTCCTATCACATATCCCTTAAATGCCTTTTGTTAACAGAGATGTTGGCGTTTGGTTTCTGTTAGTTGTCATTGCGGCCAATTTGAAATGGAGTGAAGCCCACCCACGGCAGGCAACCCAAAACCGAAGTCCACCCACAAAACAATGCCCTGCCACAAGTGGGGTTAATACCGGAGTGAATGGACGGCCAGTTGCTCTGTCTCATACAGATGCTCAAGAGTACCATTGTTTGTCTGTATATGATGGCAAAGCATCTGTGTTTGATGACCCAGGAACAGGAACCGGTTGGGTACTCAGACTTTTCATCAGCCTGAGGTTAGTCACAATCATCAGAATGAACCATCTGCCACATAAACATCTCTGTAGGTGAAATGCACGGGAGCTTTATTAGCAGTGTTACTGATGCCTCAGATGACCTTTTAAGCTAATTGAACACTTACGCTTTATTACTGCTGAATTAGAGGCAATTATGAGGCCAGGGTCAATTATCCTCCCAAGGATTTATATGTTTAAAACCTTGTTACCGTCATGCATGTACAGTATCAGTCATACAGACATGAAGACATGCAGGAAGATTGATGATTTGTCTTTGAAATGGAGCACAAAAAGGTGAAATTGTCATTTCACTTTTGAATGAATGAGTTGATTTCTGAGTCCTGCTCCCGGAGCACAGCCTAATACAGGTTGTCCGTATCCCCACCTCCCCCCGTACTGGTAGGAGGGCCGCATGCCAAGAAGAGCAATGAAGATACGACGCCATCTGTCCTATATGTTGCTCGCCGGGAGCTTTACAGTACAGATCCTGGATCAGGGCCCAGCGTGGGAGAGAACTGTAAATATTCCAGAACGGCAATAGAGAGATGCACGATATAAAACACGCGAAGTCAAACACGGTAATCACATTAGCTGTGCTTTTGGTGGGAGATACTTGTCAGCTCATTGGATCATACAACAAATTGTGCATTTTGCAATGAAACCCCAATGTGGACACGAGTGTATTTTCTTTTTTCACAACTTGAAATGACTCATTTCAGGCTAAAAGGTAATGAACATATGTGACTTTGTTGCATACTCCTCGTGCCCCCAGCCAGCAGTGTTATAAAACTTGGCACGGGGCCCTCGTGTTGGAGATAGTGGAGCACAGCAAGGCCCCGCGATGTGGAACGTCAGAGAGATTAATCCAATAATGGAAAATATGAGAATTAATCAAGACACTGTAACCCAGTTTCTCCATAGGGCCTAATTACAGAAAGCTCGTCTGCCACATGGCAGCGGTCCAGATGAGTATTCCTGAGGACTTCTGTTCTCTGTCAGTTGAGTTGACTCTTGAATGTACAGTGCCTACGCATACTTAGAGTCAATATTTTACTGATTATAAGCCTGCGCAGTCGAAAAGTCAAACATAATATCTTTTCATTCAAGTAGATGCTGCATTTATATCCACCAGTGTTCCTCAGTTATGGATTATGGAACCAGCCGGCCCGTGAGACGCTGGGCTGGATGTTCTGTACGAATATGATTGATGTAACTGGCAGAATGGATGGATGAGGCGGTGATGTTCTTGATTCATAGAGACAGTAAATCAAATGTTTCTTGTTCTTCGTGCAACGACTGTTCGTCTGTCAAGAACCTTTGCAACAAAAAGATAGATGATAGATAGATGACATGCACATGCATGTCTGACAACCATGTTAACGCTGTTGTTATGGCGGACAGCACCAAGACGTGCATCGGATCCTTGCAAGTCCTGTAAATTGCGAAGTTGGGCCTCTGTGGATCGGACTTGTTTGTCCAGCACATCCCATAGATGATCGATTGGATTGGAGGCTAAGTCATCACCTTGAATCAATTGAATGACAACAATTATCTTTTCTGTATGGAAAAAAGAAAGAAGATACAATGTGTCAATTATTTATGCTACGCTAAGCTTTGGCTCCATGCTTTATATTAAACGGACGGTGGTCTTGATCTTTTCAGCTTATACTCTTGCCACGAAAGCGAGTATGTGCATTTTTCCGTAATGCTGAGCTGTTCTTTTCATCATTAGCACACCAGTCTAAGTTTGTAAGTTTCAAAGCAGATGTGGAATGAGTAGAAACATTCTTTCACCACAGAGTCTAACCAGAGGCCTCTCCCAGAATGTTTCCAAAGCTCTTTTGATGAAACCGACAAAACTCTGTCAGTAATGAGGACTTTGCATCGGCCCGACTTGCTTGCCTGCTTTTTTTTTTGATGAAAGGTCGTGTGTATTCCTGTTGGCTCTTAACGGACATCTGACTTGCATCTAAGTACAGTCGGGGTTGCTTTAATTTATGGTTCATGCTCTGAACAAATTGAGTCTTAACAACAGATGGATTTGCATCTGATATGGGAAGTGAGCAAGATATGTAAATATATAGCGATGTGCCCCTAGTTTACCAACAGGAATGAAGTGAATATGTTTGACATCTGTCAGACTGTTCCAGACTTCATTCTTGTATCGCGGTTAACCCTCTAGACCCTGATAGAAATGCAGAACATTGCTGCAGTTCACTGACAACCATCAAATGAGCATTTTTCTACTCAATCCAAACAAACAGCTCTATCTCAAATTGACAATCACAAGGTTTTCCTTCACTGGATGATGCTTTAAAATAGAAACACCCCACACTTCAACCCACACAACAGTAATATCAAGTAGGTAGTGTTTTAGGCAAGATATGAAAAAAAGACTACTAATCTAAAGCATAAGTGGAAAAGTTGTCCAACCGGGTCAGTTGTCCTTACCAACTTTTCAGCACACTACCCCAGTTAAAGTGTCTGGTGTCTGGCATTAAGAGCTGAGTAGGTTCTGCTGTATACCAACTTGAACTCACAATCTTCTCACAGTCTATGTAGCTTTTTCACAGCAACGTGGTAGATTCAACCCAAATGCGGAAGTCAGCTCGACTTGCTAGTCCTCACTACTGATGCTTGGGCACACTGCTTCCTATAGAACAGCCTCCCATGTAAAAAAGCAAAATTTGGTCATTATGAGATGTGATTTGAACAAAAGAAAATCTTCTTCTAGTCTCTTCATCACTATCTGCGATGAGCTGTGGGGTCAGGATCTCCTTCACAATGGAATCTCAGAGTATAAGGACCGGATTGCTTACGAAGAAAATGTACAGAAAAATTGCAAAACTGATATCTAAGGGGGGCGGCAGTAGTCCATAGGGGCTTGGCTTGGGAACCAGAGGGTGGCCGGTTCAAGTCCTGCATGGACCAAATATGGAAGGTGGACTGGTAGCTGGAGAGGTGCCAGTTCACCTCCTGGGCGCTGCCAAGGTGTCCTTGAGCAAGGCACCGACCGGGGGCTTTCAGGGGGGCTGCCCATCACTCCACCATCTCTCCAGAATTGCATGTCTATGCCTTGTACTGCATGTGTGTGTATCTGGGTTAAAATGCATGTAAATAAATAGTGTAAAAAGAATTTTCCCGTTTGTGGGATTAATAAAAAGTATTAAAAAACACAAATAAAAAAAAAGATAGAAGCTCAGGACTGTTCTGATACTTGGTATTTTAAAATGATGGGTGCTACAGTCATATATAAAACAGGTGCTATTGGGTCTAAAGGGTTGATAAATGGAACTACAGCATGCATACTAAATAAGTGAGTTTAAGTACAGCCCTACAGTTCATCTGAATAAAATTTAAATGTGTGACCATGCACTGCAAGAGGGGATTGCAAATACATTAAAAATCCAAAGCATGACTCATCTAATAAGGTAGGGTAGATACAAAGCATGAGTCATCCAAAAAAAGGGGGGAAGGATCAAACAACGGGAAAGGGAAAAAAATGAGAAGTTGAGGGAAAGTAAATGTCAAAGAGGAGCTCCGTAGTGCCAGCTCGGCCGGCCGTGATGGATGAACTGCAGTGGGAGGGCAACACTTCCTTTAAACTGGCAATATCTACCATCTACAGAGAAGACAGGGGGGAAAAAAGGAGGGAGGACAGCTGAACTCCTGTTGTAACCGGAGAGAGACAGAAGAAGGCAGTGTTCTAGCTGAACTGAACTGGGGGAGGTGGTGATGAAACTTCTAGCACAGAGTTACAAAGACATTTAACTTAACAGACTGGAGTTAAAGTCTGATCACAGTAGCATTCACTTAACACAAAATTAAAGGTTTTCACACCAAAGCATCACGTGAAGTAAATGCTGTCACATGAAGTGGCTGTTAAAACCTTTAAAATGTAAATTCATGTCATTTCTGAATAGAAGACTGTCTGTGAAGGAAAAAAAATGTAAAATTTAGGAGTTTTATAAATTTCCCAGTGGCAGAAGATCAGTGGCCCAATCAAACTGGAACGCTTTAAAACATGGCTTCCTGAGAAACGCCTCCAACGTTTTGTGAGTTGAAATAGTCGCAGGTTGGTTTGGTTTAGGAACTAAAAACACTTGGTTTGGGTTAAAATATCGAACTGGATGTACGTAAAGAAGAAGTCAACATTCATTTTGGTTTAACAGTTTTACACAGGACATGAAGTAGCTGTTACTGTATTGTTGTGCGCAGTGTGTGTTGTGGTTTTCATGATCTCCAGGTTGTGTATGGGAGCATGGGCAGTTCACTGCAGGGCGAAGTTGCTCGGTTTATTTTTCGTTACCATTTATCGTCAGGACCAGTACGCCTTGTCGGTGAGTTATACTATAGATACAAGAATCAGTATTATATGAACATTTGTATGATTTTGTTGGTTAATTTTGTGTTTATGTTTACATTACAGGTTTACAACCTAGTTAAACCCTAGTTAAAACAGTTGGAAACCACCGGTAATAGTGCTAGCACACTTGTAGCAGGCAGGCTATCCAGTGGAGGATTTTACCGTGTGTGTGCTAAATAAACAAAAGGAAAAACTCGAGCTTGTGTCCGCCGTACTTTCCTGGCAACCCTTCCAGAGGGGAGTTCAGTAAGCTAGAAAGCTGAGAAAAATCTGGACATGAACAGCGGTCTTCTGTCCAGTCCACCAGAACCTCGTCCTTATGCAGACTCACTGCTGAAGACCGAGCTCTTCAGAGAATCCTCTATCTATATCCATACCACGAGTGACTACAAGTTCATGAGTGAAGGCTTCAAGCTTAAAGGGGTGCGCCTAGGGAAGTGACTGAAAGGTGGTGGTAACTTGTGAAAAGATGCATGCATGCATATATACATCCTCTTATGAGTGCATGTTAGGATTTAAATACGTTTGTTCAGAGACAGAAGACTTGCCCTCTCGCTCTCTCTTCCTCTTTGTTTCTCGTAAATCTCTCTCTTTCATTTTAAGTGCGGGTCCCTAACACACTGCTATGTCTGTTGTTGGCAGTAACTCACACCAATTAGGACACTAGTATGCCCGACCACTGCATCCATCAGATACTCTCTTCTCTCTCTCTTCTTACCGTCATCCTTCCGATTTTTTGTCTCTTTCTCCCCTCTCCCCCTTTCCCTCTCTCTCTCTCTCTCTCTCTCTCTCTCTCTCTCTCTCTCTCTCTCTCTCTCTCTCTCTCTCTCTCTCTCTCTCTCTCTCTAAGCTCTTCATCAGTGAAACATGAATAATGGACTAAACTGGAGGAGGAATACTTCCTCTTCCTGATGAAGTGACACTCGAGTCGTTGCATGAAAACAAGCTGGATTAATGGTGATTTATAGAGGCTGTTTTGTTCTGAAAGCATTTTAGGGACGCTGTATATGTAGAGTGTGTGTGTGTGTGTGTGTGTGTGTGTGTGTGTGTGTGTGTGTGTGTGTGTGTGTGTGTGTGTGTGTGTGTGTGTGTGTGTGTGTGTGTGTGTGTGTGTGTGTGTGTGTCAGGTTGGTCCATTACCACCCATCACTGCTTTTATCTCGTTTTTATTGTCTCTGTGGAACTGCTGATAAAACCCCCTCGGTGTGTGTGTGTGTGTGTGTGTGTGTGTGTGTGTGTGTGCGCGTATACTGCGAGGTGTGTAACCATATGCAGCAGCCCCGGATGCGCGTCTGCAAATTCATATCTCGCACTGCAGCCTCCCTCACCCACACAGCCCTTCACATAGGGAAGACTTAATGATATTTGCCAAACAGAAACGACTAGAAGAGCAACAGAGTATAAATACATTAGAATGAATCGACCAAAAAAAGAGCAAGACAATCAGATGGGGTGACCCAGAAGGGAGGGAGGAGGTATTCATGAGGCCGAATATTCCAGAGAACACACAAACATCGAGCTTCACTTGTGTTTCATTCAGCAGGAACGCTCGTTCTGCACTGCAGTGTGTGTTAACTATGTTTTCAGCTTTAAGGCGACACTTCGGTCTGTTTCTCTGGGCAGTTTGACTTTAGTTTTACAGGATGACTACCTGCTATACAGTCATATTTTATTTGGCTGAACTTTGGCCATGTTGGCTAAAGGCTTACTGTTGTTGATGACAGCGAATTGAATGCATCAAATTAGAAAATTAATAGAAAGTATAAAAAAAATGATGATGTCAAATCTTTCACAACCAAGACTTAAGTAAAAAAAAAAAAGGTACACCCAAAGCAAACCACAAACCAGGAAAAAGATGATGTCACAAATTATTATACTCGTTTTTCACCATTAACAAACTCTTAATTATAACATCAATGTCAAATATTCAACATCAAATCATCACACTCATTGATTAATTCTCATACCTGCGACGTCTTTCGTTCAGATGATCCTTGAGCCTTTGAATCTTTGTTCTACATTTCCGTGACCTTTCCGTGTTTTAATTTTCTGAATGAACGACATTTGAATGAGTTTTTTTTGTTCCTTTTATTTTCTTCAGTGCTGTTCCGGTTTAATCACTCTGCCGGAAACTGAAGGTGAAACTTAGGTTGCTATGTTTCCTCCAGCTGCTCTGCGAGCGTCACAAATCTTTTTTTTTAAACTCAACACTCAGTTTGCCACTTAAGTACATATAAATCCTGCACTACTGATACATCTCAATCCTCATGTGTTCCCATTGTTTAAAACGCATCACTGCGTATTCATGAACACACACACACAGACACACACTGGACTTTATTATGACTCAGTCCCTCATAAACTGCCCTACTGCTGTAAAAACTCTAGTAATGTGTGATAATAACTACACTGCAGTACATGCCCACTCTATATCTGTGATACTAAAAGACAGAAAAATGAATGATACTGTTAGCTTCATCCGTTAAAGCTCATCACGGGGTATCTGTACAAGCTCCACTCTCAAATCAAATTCTTAATTTTATGATCCAGTTAACACAAGATGCTGAATAATAATATCTAGAGATCCAGGTGGATGTTTGTTACGTTTCCTTTTATAAGCAGAAAAAATAACGCTGACAACCAACAACGAAAGAACTCAGGGAAGACAAGAGGTAGTCAAAAAGATATTTATTTTCCATTTTTAAAGGAAATTGAACAACAAATGTAGGTTTTGAAACACGTGTGTGTGGGGGGAGCAAGAACTGTGGGGGTTGTGCCAAACAAAATAACCAAAGTACAAAAATAGGGCCTAGCTCAACCTTCTCTGGGAGCAACCAAAAGAATGTACAAAAAGGCCTGACTATCTGGTCTACCAAAATATCTGAAAAGAATAAAAATAACCCATAACCTAGTGAGACAACAACAATTACTTTCTGTGTGCACAAATGTACAGGGTACCCCAGTCTTACCTCAGTTCTATCCCCCCACCACAAACCTTCACAGAGCATCAGTCAGTAAACCAGCAAAGACAGATAGAGAGAGAGCGAGCAACAAAACAGAGAGGCATTTAAAAAGGTGTCCTCCATCTCTGATTGGACGAGGGATTGGAGTGTGAACCAATCGCCAGCCCTTCTGGAGCCCACAAGTGGCAGCCGATCCTCCCCTTCTCACCTGAAGGACAAAGGGAGGAGAGAGAGAGAGACAAACCCCTGTACACGTAACAATGTTCATGCTTCCCAGAGGATGAATCCTAATGTTTGAGGTGATACCACGCTGCCATGTGATGATTTGAGTTGCTGCCACCCAGCTAAACTGACACTCACCAAGAAGAAAGAAAAGCAAAGTCATCAGCATGTTCACTCTTTCCATCCAGAACTTTTCTGTATCCGAGCGTGTGATGATCATTTTAAGGCTTTAGAGTCTCAGTCTCACCAGATGAGACTCAGTCAATGGACTCATTTACAGCGTTTGAGAGTGGTTGAAACAGGCCAGCTGGGTCCTCTAACTCTAAACACATGAAGGCAGAGCAGAGTGATAACAGAGAAGAATGCCCAGCACTTACAGAGGACATCAACAATCAGCACAGAGTATGCCCACTCTCCTGAAGATCTGAAGACGCTTCACTGGCGTGGCATGAAGAAAACAAAAGCAAACAAATTGCAAATAATCTGAAACAGATTTGTGGACGATTACTCATATTATTCATGACAATAACTCTAGTGGCGATTCTTTTTGAATGTGAATATTCACGGTAATGATCAGCATTTGCATGTTTAGGGGTGTAAATGAGAGAGAGGTGATACAGGTGGAGGAACAGAGGGAAGCACACATAAATACAGGCCTTGCTTTTCTCATGGTGTCATCACAGATACATCGCATACACTGTAGCTGTGGGGGAAGGGGTGGTGGTTGTTGTTACACCTGTTATCACATGACCAAACTAACAGACTTCAGCGAGTTTCATTGGCCGAAGAAGGCTGTGAGAAAACACAGTAGACCATGGCTATGAAGTATTTGATCACATAAACTGTGTTAAAATGTGTTTACATGGTAAAGAATATATGGGACATAAGAAATATGGCCAGCAATATATCCTGGTTATATTATGATTAAAAACTAGCTAGGTGACAACTTTGTGAACACCCGAACATCAAGAAAAGGCAGCTAATTTTACCCAGCTCAGAGTCTTTCAGCCTTTTATTTCACAAAGCTCTCACCAAAACACTAAATCACTCCCAGGTTTACTCTCTGTCCAGCAGCTTCTTGCTTTGTCACTGTCTCTGTTTCTCTTCTTAGCTTCCATCTTTGTCCTCTTTGGTCTTTTGCCTCTGCTCAGCCCAGACGTCTTGTGGATGTGGATGACTGTCCTCGGGGAAAACAGAGTTACGCAGAGTGGGGAAGGCATCATTAACCCTGATTACGAGTCAGCGTAACATCGACATGATTTAAAAAGTTATTTATTGGTAGAAAAGTTCCATAATGTTGCTTTAATGCTAAAAATTTAAAAGAAAAAAAAACATTTCTATCAGCACTTTTTTTCAGTATACTGACAAATATTTGTAGATTCTGGTCAGTCGGTTCTCGGCCTCGTCATCGTCTACATCCATGGTCAGGTCGTTGTTTCACTGTGCACTTTTAGAGTAAGGTGAGCAGTAATGTTGTCGACCTCAAAACACATTTTTAAAGATAAACGATGGATGTAGTTGTGTATAAATGATCATTATTATTTTAAATATCTAACAACATATCGCCAGGTGTAGTTTTGGAGCTATGACCAATTACACGTCCATGACACAGTCTACCTCCGCCTTTAGTCCACTGTATTTTAAATTTGATTCTAATTTTCTCTCATGCGAGATAATAATTCTTCTGCTTCATATGTATTTGTGTCTTTTTTCTCATCGGTCAATCACTAAAATCGACTTTTTTATCACTAAGGATCTGTGTCCAAATGCCTCGATAAGATGAAGGAGAGGGTCTCCCTCCCTTCTCTTTTTATTCTCCTCCTCCTTCCATCTAAATTCTGTTTTCTCTCGCTCCTTCCATCCCTCGCTCTGATCCTTCGCTGGGGAATAAAATGGAGTTGCTGGCCCGACGCCACACCTGACACTCCAGTCTTAATCTGATTAATGTTTTTAATTTATATAAGTGAGTAGCGAGGGAGAAAAAAAAAAAAAAAAGGGGGCTGTTGCCTTTACTGATGCTTGGCCCAACACACACACACACACACACACACACACACACACACACACACACACACACACATACACATCTTCAAGCTTTTTGTGACCGGTGTCATATAGGCTATGCGTGACGGGGCAGAAAGAGTGTGTGTTGTGTTTGTGGAAATGGAGAAATAAGGTGGTCGACAAGACACTGACATATGGAAAAAGAGCAAAGTAAACAAGGAGAAAAGGACAAGAGGAAGAAATGCTGACCGAGGGTGGAGTAACAGGAGAAAGACTGAAAAAGAAAAGCAGAAAAGGTTCTAGGTTCATGGTTGGCATGGCGTTATGAGCATCTTTACCTCCTGCCTTTGTTGTGTTTCCTTTGTTCCAGCCTGATTGGTTTTTTCCTGCTGTCATGTTTTGTGTATTTAGTCCCTGTGTTCCCTTTGTGTCATTGCCAGGTCGTACTGTGTACCCTCCTTCATCTGTTTTAGCGTGTTTTGTTCTGTTTTCCAGTGCTGTGTTCTTCTTTCCCTGCGCTTCCCTCAGTGTTCCTGTTCCAAACGGTGCCTGCTGTGGATTTTTGTCAACATGGCGAAAGAGAGAGAGGTTTTCCATAGTAAGGTAAGCAGGCAAGAAGGATCGAGGCCAAGCCAGCTAGAGAGATAAACAAGAGAGAAAACGAAGAAGGAATGAAAAAAACAATTATTAGAAGTTATGAGTGATGAGCGGTGATGAAAAGGCAGGCTTGGGACAATCTAATTGGAAAATCCTGCCTTTTTATGTTAAACTATTCATCATAATGAATAATTTAAAAAAAAGAAACACATCTACATGGACTTTTTAAGAATACGTCATATCCACAGGCTGCAAAAAAAATGGACATCCTGGAACAAATTTATTTACCTTGGCTGAGAATCTGATCTTTGTTTTCCATTATGTCCCCTCATTAATGTTCTTACATCGATGTAATGTATAAAAGTGTGTGTGTGTGCGTCTGTGTGTTAAGTGAAAAACAGGAGTTGGAATAATGACCTCGGCCACATACCTTTCCATTACTGTTCCATCTGATCAATAAACCCATTGATTGCAGAAAGAAAGTGTTATAGTGGGGAGAGCAGCTCACACACACGCATGCACACACAAACAACCAAAAGGATTTTTTTATTGTTTTAGATAATCAAAGCCTGAGTAGGTGATAGAGAAAGAAACATGGTCTGAATAAGGACTGAAGAACGATGGAAAGAAGTTGGGAAAGATGGAGCAGACTGGTTTTGACTGTATCCTCCTAAACTAAATGTCTCTATGCGTTTGCTTTACAGATGTAATGTAAAATGTTTCTTGCTAACCTTTCAGTTGAGCATATTTGCAAAATGCCATAATTTAGTTTCCTTACATTTTCTTCTACAAAGTAAATTCTGATTTTATTGGTTACATTTAAGATGTCAGCATGCTTCACACTAAAGGTTTGTCGGATCGTTGATCTGCACCTTTCCTACATTAAAATTAGAGGAGCTTAACTTTCCAAATTGGACAACCAGATAGGTGAGTTGGTACCGACCAAAGGGAATATGTGAATATTGGACTTTAGTTGGGTTATCAGAAACATGACTGTAGGTTTTCCAACAAATCAGTTTCCACCGGAGCATATGGCTGAGGCGTGTTGTCCAAAATGAACTAAGAAAAAAGTGTGTCCTCCACAATCGTTGTTTTTACAGGTTTAATTCACCAAAGTACAAAAAATATAAAACATACATTTTCTGCGGGTCCAAACACACTCCAAAAATACCATTTTCAACACAATAACACAATAACAACACGTTCAACACAGTCAGAAAAACCGTGTGCTCCTGTCACTTTCCCGTGATCCACTGACCTAGTTCCTAAACACCGTGCATTAATCGCTACTTTCTTAAAGATACAGACACTTATTTATCTACTTCACTGAAACTAATAATGACATAAACAATGAACCATAAGAGTTTATGTTCAAATAATAACTAAATAACGATAATCATGACTTCGATTGACTTATTTTTAAATGCAATCAAATTATTAAACCGCCATGAAATCCAAATACATTCTCCATAATGGAACTGAAATTTACTATAAAAAATTAATAAACAATACGGCATTTTACAATGACAGTTGAATGAATGATAACGTTGCTCTGTAACTGCTGGAAAGGGAAACGAATGTTTGACATATCATCCATCATTTTGTAAGCTGACATGAAGGACTTATCAATGTTTTGACTGGCCCAAAAAGTTATGGAACATCACATATTTTAGCAGGGAGACATTGTAAAGTTGCAAATTTCTGAACGCTAAATGCCTTCGGTTGCTGTCACCAAAGAAACGATGGAGGCCTGAACCCTGGTGAGATGGAATCCTCTCATGCTGCTTCTATATGGCGAGATCCTTGGTGGCCCAGTGTCCTCTGGTTCATCGCCAACAGGACACTGCCGCACACAGCACAGCATTGGTTTCATTTGATTAACAGAAGCTCAACCGTACTGACCACATTTATTTAACCCCAGCTTTATTCTGTTGGCGTCTCCCTCTTTGCGTCTGTCTTTTGACGGACTTATATTAGATAAGACCTGCCTTCTTGACATTTGGTGACCGATCAACAACAGGACAATGACAACCACGTGACTGACATTTTCAAATGTCAAGAAATGAGTCTTTGTTTGACTTCAACGTCTAATATGAAGTACTGTAGTAAATACTCATTTGTCTTTATTTTTCCATAGGATATGGAAATTCAAACCTCTAGCAGCTAGCCCGGGGCTTTATTATATTTCCTCCCAAAAAAAAAAACATTTCATGTATTTTGAAATTTGAGTTGTCTTCCTCTGTTCTTGTTCTCACCATGTCCTCTTTCTCACTTGTACTTATTTTTGCCTCTGCATGTCTGATGTTTTTTTGCTCCTAACATATATCCACCTATACATCTCTGGCATCGTCTTGTAGTCTCTCACCTTTTGCCTTATTCCACATAACAAGACAAGCACAGCCCTGTCTTTGTTTCTGCAGCATATACCCTCGAACCTTCATGTTCTATTTTTCAAAGCTGAAAGACAGCAACTCTCACATTAGTGTCTCTCTACACTAGTTTGACCAAACACTCTCTCACTCTCATTGCACACCACGGATTTCTTTTTCCACGTCCGTCCCTGCAGTCCGGAGATATCTATGAAAGTAATGTATTTGCAGTCCGAATGCATGTGAAAACTAATCCTCCTCCCCACACATCTAATATTTCAGAGGCCAGCAGGGGCTACTGCAATTCTCTGACCTGCTGCTGGTCGGAGCAAATCATCACAGACTCTTAAATTATATGTAAGACTCATGTTCAAATTTCCTGCAGGCTATTAATTTTCATACTGAACTCCATCATATGAAGAAGACAGGGAATAGTAAATGTGCCAACTTTGTGAATACAGAACCGTTCTGGATGAAGTCTTGTATAGAAGTGTCATACATTTACTGTACAGTGGTCCCTGGTTTATCGCAGGGGATACGTTCTAAAAATAACCCGCAATAAACGAAATCCGCGAAGTGAGTTTTACAATTATTCTACATGTTTTAAGGCCGTAAAGCCCCTAACCACACTCTGTTATACACTTTTCTCAGACAGGCATTAACATTTTCTCACATTTGTCTCTTATTTAAACACTCTCAAAGTTCAAACTTTCGCAGATTTAACAAAAATAAGTACAATACTGTATTAGTAAATGAAACCGAAGATCAAAACCGGTTTTCAAGCCCAAACATTTTTAACAAATTTAATTTTAATGATTAATCTACGAGGTTTGACACATAAGAAATGATTACTAGTAACTCATGCGCAAAATTACATAAAAAAAAAAAAATCAGCGAAACAGCGAGTCCAGGAAAAGTGAACCGCGTTATAGCGAGGGACAACTGTACAGCATTTTCCTCAGACTTACGTCAGAACCAGCAAATAGGTGAGGCAGGTGAGGTCTTGCTTAACTAGACATTGTTTAATATATTTTTTCCATCTCAACTATTTCAGGAAACCTTTTCAGAGAACTTTACTTTAGACCGGAGGAAGTGGTCAAATTAAAGTGAGAATACAAAGGCCTTGTCTGATAAAGACATTGACCCCCCTGATGAAACAGACATGGCTTTGCCGTCATTGCGGTCCATGCCCCCAATCGTCTCACCGACACATCAGAGAGACGCAACAGTTAAGGTGAATTGCTTCTCACTTAAGATGGGCGACTGGACGACGGGACAGTCTGCAAACAAATTCAAAAGTGAAACAATTGCATCATAAGGTGGAGTCTGCAGCGCTGACTACATGGAATGATAATGCTGTTCCTGCTTGAACCTGCACCAAGCTTTACTTTCTGAAACTTTGACAGACCATCTCCATCTCAACTTGTTCAAGGAACTTTTTAAGGGAACCCAAGAACTCCTAAATGAACTTCTAGTTCCTAAATGATCATATTGATTATCGTAATGATTGCGACATTAGTTAGAGTGATGAAAATACCTGACATGGAAAGACTTAATGATAACAGACATATCTTAGTTTTTCTCTCACTCACTTGTGTTTTAGACATGACATGGATTTTGGTTAGGCTTATGCAACATTACAGTTTAATAATGAAGCTTAGAACCGAAGTCATTGTATGCAAAGTTTCCACATGACTTGCAAACAATGCAAGCCGGAGAAATGAACGTGTATGTGAGGGAGACATTGTTCCCTTCAGTACTTTGCTGATTTCATTCTGCAGATGTTTTCTTTGCCTCCTCTCCCTCTCCATCTCTTTGTCTCTTTCTCTCTCTTTTCTCAAACCCCCTTCAATTTTGATTCCTCCCGATCCTGTGTATACCCTCAAAGAGCTCTCTCTGTTGTTTGGGGTTTGAATTGAGCAGCAGAGTCAGCAAAGAACATCTGAAATAACAATGAAAGCTACTTGTAAGCACGAGCAACTGGTTCAAATCCACTACTGTGGCTGCCAGCAGAAGTGTGAACATACGTTTCACAAATATTCCACACACAACAACAGTGTCCATCTTGGCAAGTCACCTAGTCTTTGATACTCCTAGGACGTCTGACACTAGTCTGGGCAAATATAAGAAAACTTGGGTCAGTTCTCTTTCTATTCAAATCAGTTTTGTTCCCAAAAAGAGGTTTTGAGGAGATGGCTATATTTTTCTGTGAAAGCTTCAAGGGTTTGAAGCCATTGTTTCCCTGAGTCACAATAATCAGATTGTTTGTGTTCTTGTTGTTGCTCGCTTTTGAAAAATGGCAACAATACACATGCTTTCCCCTGTTCCTACCTTCACACTAATGGCAAGGCCTGCTGCTTTGTGTCTTTGTGTGTATGTCACCCTGCTTTATATCAAAGTGATAAAGTTTATTCCGCTTGCTCCTGCGAGGGTTTGTCGGGAGGTATATCCCTTCTTTACTAGTGTTGAGGTATGAGATATAGTCTGTGAGTTTGTGCATCCTCCGAGGGCTCTGCAACAATGTTGCCCCTCCATCCCTACCCTTTTCCTCTTTCTTTCTGTCTCATGTTTGCTCTTTCCTTCCTCCTACTCTCCACTGCCCTTGCTCTTCCAGCTGATGCTGTTATGTATGCTGTGGGGAGCTGTCTGCTGCACATTGCTCTGCCTCTTCTCTGCAAATATTTTGGCCTTTGAGCCGAGAGCATGAAAGCCAGGGGTGAGCAGATGAGGAGAAGTTAGAAAGAAAATAGGCAGAGATCGGAAAGGTGAGTGGTGGTTTGGGGGAAAGAATGGAATGGAATAAATGGACAGGAGAAACGTTGTTTTTAGTTTTAGTTACTGAAATGAGCATTAAAGAATTGGGGAAAAGAGCAACCAGCCTGCTTCCTGTCTTCATTTTTAAAGTGAGCCGTAATGTTCTGTTTGTGCTTTGTAGAAATCGCAGCCATGGTGCATTGAAATGTGTCATGTCCAGATATGATTTACACTGACACCTGACGCTCTGTCCATTTCAAACAAGCAGCCATCCATGGAGCTGTGCTAGTGTACGGACGTTTAAAAGTTAGGGAATAAGCTGCCTTTGATCATTTTAATGCAAAGATGAAAGCAGAGGAGAATTCGGCTTTATGCTGCTGTGATCATTGTCAACGATCTGTAGAGAGCATAGTGACTGGGTTCTTTACAGAGGAAGACTGGCTGTCAAAAACACATGCACAGTGTTGTGCAAGTTCACAATTCACAAGACCTAGTTTAGTCCAGTTATAATGAACTAGTTCATGTTCATTTCATCATATATACAGTGGTCCCTCGTTTATCGCGGGGGATACGTTCTAAAAATAACCGGCAATAAACGAAATCTGCGAAGTGAGTTTTACAATTATTCTACATGTTTTAAGGCCGTAAAAGCCCTAACCACACACTTTTAAACACCTTTTTACACACATTTTGTACAGTACTGCCTTAGTTAATCAGGACGCAGAACACAATGTGCGTTCATACTGTGCAGTACACTGTAAAAAAAAAAAATCTGCGAAACAGCGAGTCCACGAAAAGTGAACCGCGTCATAGCGAGGGACGACTGTATATATATATATATATATTTTTTTTTTTTTTGTTAAAATGAGCGGCTATAAAAATGCTTTGAGTTTCACTTGGGCGTAGCTGGACTGAACACTCCTTTATTATCTTCTTTTCTCTCTGCTGAGTGTCCAGGCAGGTGTTCTCATTTACTGCACAGCTGCAGATGTTCTAACTGTAGACTGTATGACATTCTGAACTGTGACCTGGCCTTTCTCCTCTCTCTTCACTGGTTTCTGATAGACCCAACACAAAGGGAAAGGGAAACTTTCCCTTGGCATCATTTGGACCTTCCATCGTAATTTGTATTTCCTCTTCTGTTATTTTAATGGTTTATATTGACTTTAACTCAACAGTAGTCGAGTCGGCGTTGACAATCGGTTAAGTTCATTTCACCATTCACGAGTACATTCAAATGCACTCATGCACAACACTGCTGTATGCACAAATCACTGCATGCACCGTCGGACTTTTGATTTTATTTCAGACTGTAATTGGTACATATTTCTGCTCATGTATTGCGCTCAGTCCATCTATATGTGGATTGACTGGCACTGGAGGAAACGTCAGTGGGATTCATCCTCTGGGGACCATGCATGTCCACAGAAAGTGTCATTGCTGTACTGTACATGCAATAGTTTTTTTTTTTTTAAGATACAACTACAGCTTCTAGGCAAAGCTTCACCCTCAATGCAGGTGAAGCTGTATTATGCATTTCACTTTTGAACACTTGCCATTTTGAAAGTTTACTGGTGGGGTGGAGTAGCTATATACTGAAAAGTTTTGAGATTGTGCCCATGTTTCACCGCTTGACACCTCTGGTCTATAAAGAGTATCAGGAAATCACTCAGGATAATATGCTGTACCATTAAGGTAAGGCAAGAGAGAGAGAGAACAAGGGAAAGAGGACGTTTAATTGTCTCTTCCCCCTTTCCTGTTTGATAGAGACATTAAAGGAAATAGGAAATGACCTACAGTCAAACTAATCTGCTTTCAGTCGGTCTAATGGGCTGTCTATAGGTATCCAAGAGCCCTGGACCAAGAACCATAACAATGTATATTGAAAATGTTTCTGTGCACAGCCCACAAGCTGCTTCAAAGTCAACTTTTACCCACCCTTTGGTTTTTATGACTGAATTCTTGGACTTTACAGACTTTTAGGTAAAATTTTGAAGAAGAAATTTTAAATGCACTGGGTTCTAGAAAACAGGAAGTTAGTTTATCCATGTAGTTAAAGCTTCAGTTGCAGCTGTGAGACACAGCAAATCGAAGCAATCAGGGTAACCTCAATTTACACTCAAACAGACATTATGCATATTTGTAGAATCAGCACAACGTACACTTTTCAAGGTTATCTCTGCCATTGTGAACATAGAAAACATGCAGTAAATGACTCCAAAATTCTTGTTTGTTTTGTTTTCCTCAGTATCAAAGTCATAATTGTACGTATATGTGTGGGTAAATTCTGAACAGGGACTATTAATAGTTCATTTTTAATAGAGCCAGTTTCCAAAATACGAGAAAAGCACGACCAAAGTTGTAGCCCAAAGCACAACTCTCTGGGTCAATAGACATGTGGGGGAGAAGTTTGTCTGAAAAGAGAGTTAACCGTGTCAGACTGTGAAAACCAGCAGAGGGGGTTTATTTCAAATGCGTCAAAAACATTGGAAAAACAGCTGTAGTTGGAAAAAATATTGATTTGTGTTATTTATTGCCGGTCTCCCAAAGTGTAAACAACATACTTTAATCGCACTTTCAAAGCTGAAACATGTTACTATCTCTGTAACCAATTAAAAACTGACTTCAAAAGAGCCAAAGCAGTCAAACAAACCGGTAGCCGCTCTCCCATTTTTCTTACCATTTAAAAGCATTTACAGTTTCTTAACCACATATTTTCATCACTAAATCAACTAAATCTCATATTTTCACAGAGATAGACAGCTGAATTTGAATATTCCCTTAGTAATCTGATATTTATTTATTAATTTTTTTGATGATGAGCATTGTTTCAAAGTTTGAGCCCACATTTCTCAAAACTTCATAGTCATTATTTAATCTCCAACTGGGATCAGACCTGCTACCGGCTAATTATGGGATTGTCTCCCTAACCACCAGACTAATCTGATGCCTGATGCATTAAACATGTCCAGCAGGTCTAGGGATGAATAAAGAGCCATCAAATAAAAGTTTGAACACTCATTTTTGGAAACATTTTTGATTCTCTTCATGTGTAAATGTCTGTGAGTGTGGATGTGTGTGTGAGCATGTCTAGGCCATTTAAAGGTTATATTTACCATTTGTCTGGGTTTTCGGGAGAGGCAGGGTCCAACTGGGGACAATAGAGTGGACCGCTAGAATTCTGATGATGATCGTGGACGATCAGACATGCGGACGCACACGCACACACCACAACAAGAAAGGTGTTTATCGGGGATTTAATCAAATGTCAGCGCAGCTGCCTTTACATTGTGGAAAGAATGGGAATGATTGGGAATGAATGGGAGATGGAGGTGGATCAATAGGAAAGAATGCATGTTGGATGGGAATCAATAGGGAATGAATGAGTGCTTGATGGGAATCAATAGGGAAGTACAGATGGAAGCTGACATACAGAAGCTAAAGACCCGCATTTTTCTCGAAGGGTTGTGGAGACAAAAAATAAATTAAAGAGACTGAATGGACCAACATCCATCATTTGAGCACAAACACAGCTCCGGCTGAATGCTAATGTCGCTCTGCGTCTCCTGGATGCGTGGATAGTTTATTCAGGAAGTCTCAAGATCAAGATCATTTTAACAATATTGAACCAATTCCATATACACAAGCACACGCACGACCATACTGGTTAAAACAATGACAAATCTTGTGTCAACAGTCTCTCAGAGGAATGATTAGTATTGGAAACTAAATGATTGCTTACACATTAACCAAAGCAGCTCCGTCAAGCATTTTGTCAATGGTATGTAACTTGATATGAAAGTTCTTCTCCCCCTAGTGGCCAAGATTTTATTAATGCAGATGAAAATGTTTCATAGCTGGGAGAAAAAAAAAGTCCTAATAATGGGTTAGAACTTCTTAAATTAAACGTTGTTATTGATTTATGCAGTGACAGCATGTCAGGCCATGTCCATTACTCAAAGGGAATGTTTGAAGCTCCAGTATTCCTCAATGTGAAAAGGCCACATAATACTTTTTTCTTTCTTTTAACCTACAACTGCAGCCAAGTCAGGAGAAACACACTCTACGCTAGTCTACTGCATCCAAGTTTCATTTATTACCTGGACAGCACTTGGGACATGGGATTTGTTGTAGATATTTCTATTAGCCATCGGTAATCTATAACGTCTCCCCCCTGGAGGTAAAAGTTCAACTCACTGTACAGCAGGTGAGAAAGTTAATCGTTACTCGTTAATAATTCTGTCAGCTTTAATTCTTAAGAGTTCATCGTACAAACTACTTTTGCTCCTTTAGTGGATTATCCCAAAGATTTTCCCGAGCCCCAGCTTGTTCCTCTCAGTGTTGGGATTACTTCTTGGTTCTTTTATAGAGTTTTCTTAGAATTTCTTAAAGTTTTGCTTAGTATTTTCCTTGAAGGTTGCTTCTGACATATATACGACGGTATGTAAACTCACCAGCAGTCTCAACCTATTAATCATTATTGGCTGCATTGACTAATATGATAATGGTGTAACATTTATGTAATGAAACCTGGTAATGAACCTGTAATGAAATACTGGGTCAAAAGAACTGAATATAATTGTCAGCCATGGCCGACCCCACCTCCACACTCACGCCATGACTCAGTCTGAATCCTGCAGTAATCCTGCTCACTAGACTGTAGTAGCCAGCTGACTCCAGTGACACAGCTATAATTGCTACATTTAGTATGATTAATCACTACCTAATCAGATTTGCATAGATAATGGCTTCGGGTCAACCGGTTGTTGAGCGTGCGCACTGTCCAGGAATATCCAGAGGAACGTGGTGCGTGGTGATGATCATCAGTCTGTTCTGGTCTGCAAACAAGAATCCCTCTCGAGTTTTGCTCATGATAAATGCGTCAGGCAAAATGTCAGGCAAAGGAGGAGGAGGAGACGCTTTTTGAAATCAATCAAGTGTTTTCAGAGCGTTTGATGCCGGCAATTGTCCCGCGACAACAGGTAATTAAACTCACGTCCAGTTTAAAGAAAGACTCGGAGACTCGTGTCGTCTGTCTTTCCACAATTGAAGTCAGAAATCTTTAGTTACTGCGCATCCTAAATTTAAATCTTGTGCTTTAAAAAGATTTTGTAGCATGACTCAGACGATTGAGGACTGTTAAATTAATCAGGTTGGGCTGTTTTCCTCCTTTAGTTCGCTTTAGTGACACAAATGGAAGATAATTAGAGGAAAAATGTTTCACATGGTACTTTACATCTGTTAGATGATTCTGAAATAAGTAAGTCCCAAGTTGTTGAACTAGTCCTTTAGTTCTTCAGTCACAAAATGATCTATTATGTAAAAACAACAGCTTCTTAAAGGCTTTTCTTTTTTAATGACGATGCAATTATCAATTAATACATTCCGGTATCTTCCTATTGATCCCATCCCATCAAACAGTCTTTGTATTGTACCCATCGCACTCACACATACACGTATATTGTTATAGCTCTGAAACACATCCTAATGCGGGATCATATCTTGACAGAATTCAATTTCCCATCTGAAATTAAAACCCTTTGCAGGCCTTAATTGCTCTGAAATTGATAGCAGTAAAGTGAAGTGGGAGCTCGCGCGGTGTGTACTTTCCCCTCATTGATGTGGTTTTCTTATTTAGCTGTAATATGAACTTTATGGATGGTTAAAAAAAAACAAAGAGAAAAGAGCCGTACAAGACGCAGGGAGAGAGACAGAGAGAGAAGTGGAGGAGCTAATGCCTTATTAGTTGTTTTTTTTTTCCTTGAGATTGCAGGCAGGAGAAAAAAAAGAGTGTTTGGCTGAAGCTGCAGTCAAATTAAAAATCCGCCACGGAGGAGGAGAGGAGGGCACGATGCAGGGAGAATGGAGTTCAGCAAAAGAATACGCCAAAGTGACGATGTCACAGGGCCAAAGAGCAGTCGCTCCGCTCCTTCTAATAACCAAGTGGAAACCTCTGTGGTGTGAAATGAAGTCAATTACAGTTCTTTAAACGGCCACTTGAGGCTGTCAGCACAATGAGTGAATCTCCTGAGCCCCCCCATGTTGAACTGTCCAACTTCAAGGCAGAAATAAACATGTTTACAGCCTGATACAAAATCGTTGTTGATCTCTATAGCTAATTAATTACATTAGGAACAAAGTCATGCATGATTAACAATGTGGCAGCTTTGATTGACAGGTAGGTGCCTTCTCACACCCAAGCTTCATTCAGACCGCCACGGTTCCATCCGCACATTTTTCAATTAGTCAGACGGAGGCAGGATTTCCAAGATGGTGACATCTGACGGCACCACACTCAAAGCTTTATAACAGCTCTTCAGGAACATCTACGTGACGTCACAGATACAACGTCCACGTTTCATATTGTCAATGCTCATGTCTCATGACCACAACATGCGTCTGAAAAGCTTCATTCTCCTCTATGGTAATACTGTTGGTAATATTGCACTGGACTGCAATATGGGGCTAAATACAAGGTGTCCACTCCGAATCCAAAGAACACTTCCACTCAAGCTATCCAATCAAGTGCAGTAATTCGTGTCCCGTTCTGTCTTGAAATCTTCATTTGCTTAATTAAAACAAGGAGAGAATAAATCTGCCAGCATGATGAGAACCATTCACTGGTTTCCAATACGAATCAGCTCCTTAAACGATTTGCTGTGCATGAAGTGCTGTAAAAAAGCAACTAGGTCGACGCAAGAAGTAGGATGAGGTGGATAGATGTGTCAAATGAACAGACTTTCACCAAGCATGTATTATATAATATATACACACATACACGAGAAGCTCTGTGGAAGTGCAACAACCTGAACCTACTACCATGATAGTGGAGAAGACAGTGGACAAAAATGCTTTTGTTCCTGCTCCATTGTTCAACTTGTAAGTTTCCACCAGGTGAAGCAACTGCAAAATCGTTGTAGTCAGATAAATGATGTCGGGATATGTCAGCGTGTCTTTTACATTCAACATATTTCCACTGCAGCTACTCACCTGAAATTTAGACCATCTCCGATCCATAAAAAAGCTGTGTCCAGTAAAGTGGAATGACACACTACACCGGCTGATTTCAGATTGAATTGAATTGAATTTCCGTGTGCATGTGTGTGGTGTTCCAACGGGTGCCAGCCTGGATGGGTTAAATGCGGAGTAGTAATTTCACGTTCATCGTGATCGATGAAGTTTCTAAAATTAAAGTTTCTTACAGTGTTTAATACCATTTCATTGTGCAGAACAATTTTTTATGGTTTTGAAATGATAGTCTGGTTGAAATTTCAGCTGCATAAAAATTGTGTAATTAAAAGAAAAGTTGACATCTTGAAAACCTTTTTCCCAACATGCAGGGTGTGCTTTCCCCTCACTGATGTGGTTTTCTTATTTAGCTGTAATATGAACTTTATGGATGTTAAAAAAAGGGAAAAAAGAAAAGACACAGGGAGAGAGACAGAGAGAAAGACGGATAAGTGGAGGAGCTAATGCCTTATTAAAAAAGTGACTGTACATGCAGGGGGGATAATGATTTGCAGTAAAGGCTGGATT
This sequence comes from Collichthys lucidus, assembly GCA_004119915.2. NCBI lineage: Eukaryota > Metazoa > Chordata > Actinopteri > Sciaenidae > Collichthys > Collichthys lucidus. The sequence continues at coordinate 30,935,254 of CM014083.1, read as the reverse complement.
AATGCCGCTGCTACCAAAACACGGAGATGTTTGTGAAGTGACTGTCAAGTAAATGTCTTAAACAGAACACAAAGAAATAATATAGAAAACAAGAAAATATGATGCAGAATGATGTTGATTAAATCTGGATCTGACAGATTGAAACTTGTTGGCCACTAAATTTGGCACCCCTTATTTTTCACAAGCTTCCTGTCAGGAAGGAAAAGAAAGCACTAGTTTCTGTAACTATTCATCGCGGTGAAAAAATAAAATTGTTCCAGCAAAATGAACTCTCACCCCATCACACCAATCGTCCCCTCACGGTGTTCTCACTCACAAATAAGAAGACTGTGTGGGCTTGTACCGTACAGACTGTGCTTAACTGACACCTCCAGCACTTCCTTAGTGTTACCGCACGTGTCTGACTGGGACAACTTACGCTTCGTCATTGCTGTGGCATTTTGGTCCTTTTGTACAGACTTCTGCTGTCAACACAACAGCACTAAATATGATTAAACTGTGACTAACTGTTAATTTCTTTGACACAATATGCATAATGACCATAACTTTTAAATTTGATTGTTTTCTCTCTCAATTTTCTCGCATTTCAAGTCAATTTTTCATGTTTGAATACCAAATAAAATGGAATTTAATCTATTTACACTCCAATTTGTTCCATTTTGCTCCATCTACCTTGGAGAAAAACTGAAACTGTCCTGTTAGCTCAGGACTAAATGAAACTGACCCACAGGCGGAACCATAATAAACAACTGCAAATACAGCAAATTGACATCCAGTCAAAGATTTTAGTACTACAATCTATAATAAATACAATCCAGTCCCAAAAATAATTACATTGAATCCTAAGTGGCAGACAGATCTGTGTCTGTACGAAGACAAAAAAAGGAGTTGTTATATCATTACCTGAGGTGCTCGTCAATGGTGCTAAAAAAAACTTATGTTAAACAGCAGTGGACCAAAAATGCAAAACACAAGCCGGAAACCAGAATCAGTCAAACACTTTATTGAAACTCAAACTCTCAGCGGCTGAAGAGCAGAATGAATTCTGACGTGTTGGAATGATCCAGATGGTGTCGTGGGGTTGTTACCGCGAGGGAAGCCAAACGATCTGGTGGCGTCTGGGAGGCTGCGGCGTTGTTTATACTCTGCGGGTTGACTGGATGATGGGAGGCAGTTGATGTGGTGTTCAAGCAGGTGAGAGGGGGAAAAAAACAGGACAGAAAAACAAGGGGAGGAAACGGTGGGAAGAGAGGAGGCAAAACGCCTCATGACTTAATGTGAACTGTCATTAAAAACTGTAGTACATAAACTTTTCCTGCATGACTCCACCCAACCTCCAACAATTTAGAGGCCTATTTACCTGTGTGTGTGTGTGTGTGTGTGTGTGTGTGTGTGTGTGTGTGTGTGTGTGTGTGTGTGTGTGTGTGTGTGTGTGTGTGTGTGTGTGTGTGCCAGGTCTTTAAGAAATCCGTGCCTGTAAATTACTTTTCCGAGGTGTTTTAATGTAACATTTTACTGCACGTTATTGTGCTGGGAACATTTTGTAGTTGTTTGACTCGATGTTAAAATTACTTCATCTATTACTGAGAAACCAATAAACAAAAAGTTGCATCCAGCCCCCGTCTGCTCTGTAGCACAGTCGCTCAGCAGCCAACAATAAGAAACTTTGTGCCGGCCAAATCCCTGGTGAAAGGCTACATGTGCACTTTCAGTGCTGCAAAAAAAAAAAACAAGCGTGCCTATTCAGCAAAACATCCCTGAGTACATCAGGTAACCTTTTCTTCTTCTCTTGGTATAATGAAGCTACACGAATCATATTTCACAAAAGCGCCTTAAGCTGTGGTTTTGTGTAATCAGGGGAGAGTATTCCCATTACTTGTAATGGATTACCTCTTTATGCCCCAGCTCTGCGTGCGCTCTGTGGGGGTTTTCCCCCCTCTGCTATAACGAGACAGCCGTGTTTAATAAGGAAGGAAGAGGGGCTGCATGTCATCTTAATGTGTGTCACCCTCAGGCCTCGCCGCCGGGGGTTTCGAGATGTTGCGGAGAGTAGCATCAAATTGTCAGCGAGGAAAACCTTGTGTCTCCGGGAAAGTCAGGCGCTGCCACGTGCAAGTTAAATATCTCACTCTGTAATTTAGCACACCGTGAATCTGTTATCGATATTTGCCTGCTCCTATAGCCATGAAGCATGATCTGCTCCTTGGAAACGGTAATAAGGGAAACATTATATTAAAGCTCGGTGTTTTTATACAGTCATCATATAAAATAGTGCTTCTGGCTTTTCAAGGTAATGCTCAACTTTTCTCAGCAGTTAAGCAGAAATGAATGCTGCTGATTCGGAGAGATGACGATATGTGCTATTTGGCATCTGCACATCAAGGTATTGTGTGTGTGTGTGTGTGTGTGTGTGTGTGTGTGTGTGTGTGTGTGTGTGTGTGTGTGTGTGTGTGTGTGTGTGTGTGCGTGTGTAGTGTGTGTGTGGTGTGTTGATATGTTTGTGTGTGTGTCAGCCAATTGAATTCTTAGCTGCTTTACAATGCTAATCCTCCACCTGAGTAATGATTTTCTTAATGTATGTCAAAGCCACAGGTTCCCGGAAAATTATCCACAGTCGGCACAAACACACACACACACACACACACACACACACACACACACACACACACACACACACACACACACACACACACATGCCCAGTGCCTTAACAAGCCAGCAGCTGAATGACTATAAATCAGCTGTTTTAAGATGATGAACAGCTCCCAGAAAGGCACAGAAATACCTCACAAACAAAAAATATTACACCGAAGAAATAAAACAGGGAGGCGAGGCATTATGCGACTATTCAATTGTCCAATTTTCCTATATGAACAGATCCAAGCTGTGTCAGTGTGGTCCTTGCTTTGAATGCATAGTCAAACTTAAGGCGCGTCACCATGGATGGAACAATGGGATCATGGGAGGACGACTTCTCTTTATCAGACGATACACGGAATAATCTGGTTGATTCAAGTTTAATTTTTCAAATTATCTTGCAAATATCCTGAGCTTAGTCCCGACTGAAACAAAGGCAGAAATTGCCGAAGCCTCTCTTAACCATATGTTCTGGTCATGCCCGAGCCTTAACGAGTATTGGATGGAGATCTTCCACACCTTATCCCTGGTGTTAAATGTCAGATTAGAGTGCCTGAGTCCTTCAGACTTGGAAAAGTCAGTGAGTTTGTGAGCCAATAACCCACTTCACACCATCAGCGGGAACAAATGAAGTAAACAGAAACATGGCCCAAATGTTTGCTGTAAAGCCAAAGAGCAGCTTCAGTTGATTAAATCGGTCAACAAATGGTCACCTGGTGCAAAAACTTTGGTGCTTCGCTCGCACAAACTTTGAAAATTCTTCAGCTTTTACCATGAATTTCATTCCTTTTGGAAAGATCACTGAAAACCCAAATCAACAACGTTCAAACCATGTAATTCTTATCTAAAAAAAGTTTTATTATTTAGTTTGAGTCAAGTTTTTGTGAACTTTCCAATTGCACCACAAAACAAATCCTCTCTGAAATGCTCTCAATCAATCTCAGAGTCAAAGCCAAAAGAAACCAACGTGAAGACACTGTCAAAAGAGATTATTATTAAATCTGTTTTCCTGATTCAACAGAAAGGTACGACTGTAGTTTAAGTTTTTTCTCTGTTACCAAACATTCATGAAAATGAATTAGATGAATCGACTTAAGCCTAATTGCCTTATTAACTTTAAAAGACACAAAAACAAATTAAAACTATGCAATATCATCTTGGGCCGCTGTTCCAACAATCACCAACTCTGGAGTCCGGTCTGTAGACTTCACCTTCAGCTCCACATTGTGAAGGATTATCTGATGGCAAAGTAAAGCTGAGAAAATAAATATCATGTTCCTACAAATGCACACTGTCACACCTATGCAGTCTTGTAAAATGAGCTGTTTTCAACCAGGTTTTCAAATATGACATCACTCAGATCTTTATGGATGCTTAATGGGACATTTAACTTTCAAGCCACATTTCCAGAATCTTTCAGGAACGCTGATGCAGCTTGTACAGGGTGTATTTAAATCTCTGTGTATACCCAGCTTGGAAGTGCTGTTGTGTTTAACATGCAAACTTATATAAGGTTTATACTTTGTATGTTAAGGACAAAGCAGCGCTCGATGGCGAGAGGTCACTTTATTTACTGAAGACTGTCTGTCCATCATTGTCACCAACTCTACACTGCAGGGCAGCAAAGACACAGCCATGTGACATAATGATGCATTTCCAAGTCATAGATAGAATCAAACAATCTGACAATGCCTTTATGTGTCTACAGTAAGGTCGAAAAGACTTGTGCGCTGTATGCAAACATTTTTTTTTTCAGATGTATGGATTGTTGAAATCAGGCATTCCTCGTACGTCATCATTTGTCAGTGTGCACCCACATATCCAGGGCCTCTGTATTTTCCTGTCTCGAGTTTTTTGGTTTTTTTTGCACGTATAATTGTGTGTTTGTTTGCTTCACAAATGAGGCTGGAGAAATGGTATTGTTTGCTTGTGAAATTGGATCCTGTTCAACAGTATCTAGTGGCTGGCATACTCAACAAGATTGAAAACCGAGATCACAGATGCTGTCCTCACCCAAAAGAAAAAAAAAAAGACAAGAGTATTCAAACACGTGAAATAACCTATTTGTATGTTTTTCTGATGTTATAATGGCTGGTGTTGTGTTTAAACACAAGGCCTGTCAGATCTTTTTTTTGCATAAATTTGAGCATCACTGGAAAGTTGAGACTCTTGTAAATTCAGTGAGTCCAACTGTATTTATGTGTGATTATATTTATCCTTGCAGTAGCCATTTCTTTGCATTTAGACATTTTTGTGAAATTCCAGGATCACAGCCTCATAAAACTGCACTGACAAACAAGAAACATTGTAATTCGGAGGCTGTGTGACGATCCACATCATAAATTATTTTATGAGTTGACACACAGTTCTAATCTCTGCCTGACAAAAATGGGTTTAGATAAGTGAGGGGTGATGTAGAAGAGGAAACCTTTCTGTGTTTTAGGACAGTGATCCAACTTTGTGATTGTAATGATGTAAACTTAAACTGAAGTTTGTATCCAGACAGTTAACAGAATAGTCTTCCCAGCAATAAACATGTAGTGCACCTGACAAGAATGTCCTTTTTTTTTCTTTAACACTATCTCCTAAATGTTTGTGAGATGTTTAAAACAAGGCATTTGATACAGGAAGAGGAAGGTCCATAATAAAGTGTGTAATTATATATATTCCACCACAGCCCAAATATGCTTGATTGACCTGAACATAGTTTAATGTGTCCCCATTTGTTTTAATCCCTGTTGATTTCATTTTTCTAATTGCTGTGTCACTTCAAGTAAACAAATACAGTTGTTACCCGTTTTTTTTTTTTTTTTTTTTTTTTTTTTTAGTTTTGCATAAGTCACAAAAAAAACAAATTATTTTTTCCCTCACTGATGAAGTGGATCGAAAAACAAATTTAGATAGAGACGTGAATTTATCGAGATGCAGACAGCTGAATATAAATTCACTCGGTGTACAAGCTGGAGATGAAATTCATTTACTATTTCACAAAAGGAAACTTGTCATGAAGCCAGAAATGATGGGATACAAACAGTACACTTTATCAATTCACCACTGATGAATGCAGATTAAATGGACTCCAGACTAGACTGGAAGTCATCGGAAAGTGAATATCTACGGTATAACAGAAGTTTCAGCTTCAGTTTATGTATAATGGAAAAGTATAGGACTTGTTTAAACCCAATGGCAGTCTGTATAGAGCCTGAAAGGTTTGACAGTGAGGCGCAGGTTCAGTGGGAGACACCATGGATCTGTCAGTGTTATAAACCAGTTAAGAATGAAAGATTTGCTACTGAGAACATGAGCTTTCAGCTGATTTCCCATTACTGAGGCCATTTCTGCCTCCAACACTCAAGTTTCCAAAGCAGCAAATGAAATGAAAAGTTAAAAGCTATCTTCTTTTCAGAACTCACAGAATCTATTTCCAACACTTGTACTGTATGAATAAATGTGTTTATCTGCAAATGAAATCTAGTCAAGTCAGCTCGGTCCAAAACCTTTATATAGATACGGTTAACCTGCAGAGAGCAAGCTCGCACCAAGTATAAAATCTGAAATGAAATGCAAATATATTAAATTTTAACTTACTTATGTTAAATTTCCATGGACTGTAACTTTCTTTAGCCTGACCAAAAAACTTTTGCTGCCTGCCAGCCAGCATAATAATAAGCTGTGTAACTAACTGATTCATTTCAATTTCACTCTTAATTAATTAACTGGATGATAATAACTCTTTGAGGACAGAGAGTTTTAAGACTTGTGTTTTTGCCTGACTTCTACCAGACTTTCCTGTGGATTGTTTCAGGACTCCTTGATTTGCATAGCGCAGAGTCAGCTCTTAATACAAGAAGCCAAAAGAGAGCCATGTATGCTAATCACAATTTCAGGTATATATATATATATATATATATATATATATATATATACATATATATATATATATATATTAATGTCCGATGACCTCCGGCCATGACTTACAAATCAATCTCTTTACAGTTTAAATTCATATTTCTTGTTTAGTTTTGCTTTGATAAGTTGAGTCAATGAGACTCTGCACAATAAGCATTCAGCTACCATGTTGCACCAAAACAGACCAAGGGATATGGTTGTTCTTGAGAAACTACAACATGTTTCAGACATATTACGGGTATCAGGTTTGGATTTCAACTCACAAATCATGGATACATTTGAGGCCTATGGTCCTCCTGCATGCTCATGGGTCGCACATATTGTGATCAGTTGATCATTTCGGAATGATCAAGATGATATGATGTCATGTTGCATGTCATATTTGGTGAAAGCTAAATAAGATACAACAAATAACAAAGATGTTTCCTGGACTATGTCTTCATTCTGATTTTGTCTGCACCTGCACAATGTCTAAAGATACATCTGGTATACCGCAGTGGCTGTCTCACAGTGTTTACAGATGGCCCTGAGTTAGGACAGACTTGGGCAAACACGCTTTTAAACAACATGCTGCCCCTTGCTCCTGGAACAATGCACAGAAGGACTTGTAACTGTCTGAGCTGACTGCTCTTGGTGAGTTTGAGTCAGTTCTAAAGGATCCAGAGGACAATACTAACTCTTGATCAATGTGAATACTATTATATTTGTCCTTTTTAATGTATTTTAGAATTTGTTTCTGCTGGAATTTTGTCCATATGATTTGAAAATACACTGTTCTGTAGAAGAAATTTCAGTTTCAACAAGACTTGACAGATTGAATGAACATGTCCAGTTGCTAGCCATCTTCCTGTATTTGTTGGCACATTACTGCCACCAACCGTTGATGGTTACTCGGAGCATGAAACCATCGGCAGGATTGTGTATCCTGTCACCACGAAAATCATCAAGCACGTGGTGACACGACTCCACGGGGTATCTTTGAATTGGCTTTAAGTGTCAATGCACTTGCGCTCTCAAGTGTGACTGAAAAGACACTTGGGTTGGTACCATACTCCATCATATCTTATCTCTCCATCATATGAATACTATATGTACCAACACACGCTTGGTGCTTCTGGCCTTGTTGATTAAGCTTGCATCAAAGACTGACGTCATTTGCATCAAGAGAGGACCTACTGGACATGTATGTGGTTTGATAGCATCTCTAAAGTCTAAAAATAGCATCCATAGTACTAGGTCTCCTGCCGGGTTGGGAGACCCCTGATGGTGCTGCTCTGCAGGTTACCAGCCAGACTCCTCTATTTTATCCTTTGTTTTTTGCTGTTCCCTTGATGTCGGTGTGGTGAGGCATTGTTGGGAGGGAGGCACTCTGTGATGGTCAGGGCAAAAGGGCAGGGAGTGTGGACCTCCTTTGAACTCTGACTTCAGGCTCTGTGATGTGAACATACTGAGTGGTCGCGCTCAGAGTCATGCACAGCGATCTCTCTGTTACCACGCATGTGAAAAGAGTGCCTTTGAAGCCTCAGTATGTGATTGAAGCCCACCATAAGTCCATGTTTAAGACCTGCAGGGCTTGGCCTCCATCATCTCCTCTTTGCCTTCTCTCTTCCCATCACCCTGTCTCTTACACTCTTCGTCTCTTTTTTGACACTGTCTCGAAAACATCAGCAGCTGAACGTTTCATCTTTGGCCTGTCTCGTTCTGACACACATGCTCCTCTGTCTGTTGAGGCCATGCCAATGGTGGCTTCTTCTATAGGGATGCAAAGCCCATTAACTTCGGGTATGTTCCATAACACCAGGAGCCCTATATGAGTGTTCCTCATATAGTACATGAAAGGTCTGTTCTGTTTGTGTTAAGCCTCTTAAAATATCAGAACTCACCCTAAGCATACAGACAGAACAAACTCTGGTTGGTACAATTTTTATATATGCAAGCAATCCAAAAAATCCTTTTGCCCATCTTGCCCTTCATATGGCTTAAAAACTGTCCGGCGTATCAGTTTTAATGAGTCACCGAACAGTGGTATAATATGGCTGTCTTACAAATCCTTCCCTAGCACACACTGTGATCCAGCATGCAGGAGTTTGAGCTATTATTGCATTCAATCATATTCTGCCCAAGGCTTGAACCTTAAGAGCGGATGGAGAATACATTTAAGGAAACGTAAGTGTTTGGTATCTAACCTCTAGACGGCGGTGAAAGTCGTGACACCCGTGAAGAGAGACTACAAAAAAATGAAGATTTCTGCCACTGAACAGCTTCTTCTTAGAGAAAAATGACAAAGTGATTTAATTACTCCAGCATTCACACATCATGATATATCTGCAATTCTGTTGGATCTGTCCACGGAAAGAAAGAAACCTGGAATTTTATATTTGCAGTACATGTACTTGGGGTGGGGGTGCGGGCACTGTTTGGATATATTTTCTACTTTTGAAGCCCCTGTGGAAGGGGAATTTTTTATGACATAGCATTTTTATAAATTATTCTTTATGGTATATTTGTGGAAAAAGGGTCAGTGTATCCATCCTGTTCACTTCAGTGTCCTTGCTTCACCTGTGGGAAGGAGCAAGGGTGGTATCATCATACACTGCTGTGTGCTAAAGTGTCTGTTTTGACAGCACTCAGGGTTGCATAGCTGAAAATGTTCAAGTTCTGTTCAAGTGTCTTTGATAATGCTGCGACAAACCCTGGTGCGTTTTACTAATGTGGATTTTGTTTTAGATAATAGCCATCACTTTCAAAAATATATATTAATAGATTTAATGATTATAATACCATTCTTTTCCAAAAAACTGATGGATTGCCATTAACTGTTAAAAATCATGGCCCCTAGAAACCTCATGATTTCGGTCATCTGACTTTTCTTCTAATACAATCATTGGTGGATTGTTTGGAGTAAATGGCTGTGAGATCCAAAGGAATGCCATGAAATCTGGTTCAAACATTCAAGGTCTCTAGATGATAAATCCAAATGACTTATGTTCACTCCCTTGCTTTAGATATAGGTGGACCCAAATGAAGACTACAGAGACAGAACAATGGTTGAACTGCAAAACTAAATGTACAAAAGCTAACTGACTGTCAGGGGGGCTTAGTTCAAAACCAGGAAGGACAAGGTCCAAACAAGCAAACAAATCCCTAAAGGAACAGGCTTAGTCCATAAAACAGGCAAGGTCCAAGAAAACAAAGTGTTTGTCGAAACAAGGCTGGGAAACAAAACATGGAATGGCTGGGCCGCTTGAGTATAGACTGAAGACGGACTGACCCTGAAACCAAGGAACACATGGACTGAATACACAAGTCAAGGCAGGATAACAACACAGGTGAAAATAATGATACGGTTGACAGGAAATCCAACAGCAGGACGTTCAGTTACAGACATGAGGAAAGAGGCTGGATTACAAAATAAAACAAGTGACACTCAACGAGAAACCCAAAATGATATTCTAAAAACTTGACTACAGAAGGTTAGAAACTTTGCTTCAGAGTGAAATGTCTTGACTGCCATGTGCTATCGTCATTCATGACTCCACTGAATAAGCTATAATAACTTTGATGATCCCCATGTGGCATTTTAAAGAAAGAACATTTCACTCATACTTTCCATTAGAAAGAATTAAAGGTCAGAGCACCACACCACCCGGAGTCCAGCTACTGATGTTTGATCTGTTCATTTGTTCATCATTAGTGTTTCAGAGAGCTAACTTACATCTCTGTGACACAAAGCCTACACCAGTGCTAATTCATCTTTATTAGGATTCAAATGAAAATAAAGCTAAATCACTGCTCGCTCCAGTCTATTAATTAGCATTTTGTGAGCCAACGCACTTCATAACAGAACTTTACTTTAAAAAAATAAATAAATAAACGAGAGCTTTAATCATCCTTACAAATGAAGATGAGTTCGGGTACGACCTTGAGCAAACAAAACAACACGGAGACACAAAGGAAGGAAAAAAAAAACAAAACAAACAATTGTTCATGTAACTTTTATTACCTGCCCGTAAACAAGGTGGAAAGTCTGAGAAAATTATGTAAGTGAGGTGTATGAACCCATGTTTATGCAGATGAGATATTAAAGCATTTGCGATGTGTCAGTTTTCTTCAAAGGGAAGGGAAAGCTTCAAAGAGAATGTGCAGATAGTGAACGGGTCATTTCTCTAACAAGAGACAAGCAGTGAATATCAGTCTGAGAGCAACAACACATCCTTAGCTTAATGGTTAGTATAAATAAAAAGATGTAGATGACACACGCAGCTTTGATAAATGCTAACTGTAAAGAATTCTTCCGTTCCTACTGCGGTACTCCTGACAAAACCAGTCAAACCCCTGATTAGAAAACTATTAATATATATCTTGTTGCATGCAAAACAAGAGTATGTGTAACTTTTGCATAACAATAATAATATCCAAGCAGCCGCTCATCTTGATCTCTTATGAAAACCATGAAGCTGTCTTTTTTTTTTCAAACTCTCTGACTTCTTTAAGACGATTCACAGTGCTTGTTAGTGGTTTATTTATCTTTTGAAAAGTTGGAGGATGTTGTTCATGCATAACGAAATCATTTATATGAAAAATATTCAACATGAGCGACTGTCTATTCCAAAACTAAGAAAAACACTTTAGTTAGAGCCAAAGGGACAGTTAAGAGAGTGTTTGCAGAGGTTTGAGTGAGCATGGAAACATGAATTATGCTTTAGTTACATTAAAGCACGCTGTCAGATACATTCAACATGTGAACAGTGTCGTTGTCTGATGAAAACCAATGTGTTCAGTTTTTCTCAGAAAGTAGCTCACGAAATAAACCCAAAAGACTGTGATGAGACACATTTTGCATGAGAAATGAAAATCTCTGAATGTTTACACACTCAGAGAAGCATTTAATACTTTAAATGGATTAGCGTGGATTGTCAGTGAAAGTGGATATGCATGTTTCTTTCTATACATGGTTTTGGGGTGGTATGGAGTGTTTCCATCGCCATTTGACAGTGACGTGCATACATCAGTCTGACTCGGTTCAGAGAGATCACAGAGCTTGTCGTCTATCCTTGAATGAAAACTCAAAATGTCATATGTCCAAAGCTATCCTCCTTATATCTATCATACATACATGATGCAAGAAACCATCTTTTCATTGGTCAGTAAATGCTGACCATAGAATGAAGATAACATGCACATTCCTCAAAATCACCAAAATTAATTATACAACTATGCCAAAATGATTATTGTTATGTTCATGAAAAAAAATGTATTCTGGCTTTCTTTTGCAAATGTTATATTGTAAGTATTTGATCCATACTATGTTGGGTTAACTAGTGTTTTCTGCACCTTTTTGTTGCATTTTCCAATCAGTTGGTTTGTAGATATGAGGAACATAGTGGCACCTCAGTCCTCCATTTTTGACACAATCAGAATTTTCACATCCATTGGTTGTGGAAGCTCTTGGTGATCTTTCCAGCTACCAGTCCACCGTGCATACTTTGGTCCATGCTGGACTTGAACTGGCCACCCTTTGGTTTTCAAGCTAAATCCCTACAGGCTAAACTACTGCCGGCCCTTGGCTGTGCAGTATTATATTAGTATAGAGGAGATGCATTTTAAGTCCCATAAGTTGATCAGTTCCAATGTAAAAAGACACACAAAGAGAAAGAGAAAAAAAATGCTTTCATGTAGTACAACAATATTTTCATCAGTGTATAATATATCGATCTTCTCCTGTTTATGTGCAACAGAAACAATCCACCAGTCCGGCGGCAGTGTTGGCTGTCCTCCGCTCTGTTCTGGGCAGAGTGGGCATAATGACGAGGGAAGAGTAGGGCGTGATGCCAGCTGAGAAATCAATACTTCAGGAAATAAGATGCAAACCCAGCAGCTGCTGCAGGGAAACTGTGTTTGTGTGGAGGTGTGTGAGTGTGATTCTGCCTGTGAAGTGCAACTCAAAAGTCCTGTCAAGAAGGGTGAACTGAAACAAATTACATTTTCAAACAAGGTCAGCGTTCACATATACTTGTGCGTTTGGAAAAGGAAGAGTCAGAAGATGATGTAGTTCTCACGGTCAGCAGATATGTGGTTAAACTCTCCCTCCATGCATTGCTTCTCTGGTTAGAAACAAGAATGCCAGCATGCAGCTCTGCAGTTTGGGTACAGACTGGGCAACAACACGGATGATGGAGGGGAGGACGTAAGTATCCAGTCGTGGCAACAAAGGAAGGTGAAATTCCTCAGAGGTTATGTTTAAATGGACACTACAGTCATGGTAGTCATGATATTTCATTGCCTAAGATTATTTTGTTCAGAAATAGTAGACCAACATACCTCATTAAAACAGTGAGTTTGCCAGAAAAAAAAGAATATATTTACTCTGTTGCTGCAGCAATTGCACCAACTTTTTTGGCTCCAGCATTTCTGTATTGTGGAAATAATTATGGGACGATGGGCCTCTGGGCACAGACACATGAAATGAAGAAAAAGAAACCTTTTGTGTAGAAACCTGATGTGTTTAGCATCTCTTCATGAACTTTTACTCTTATTAATATGTAATTTATACATAGTAAATAGCCCCCCAGGCGAGTTTCCATGGGTCTCCCCAAAGACATCACCTCAATATCTTAAAGTGGTGGTGAGGTTTGTGCGTTTCTGTGATCCTCAGAGTTGTGTTGTCTGGGGCAACAACCCCTGGCAGGGTTAAGATGAAATGCAATTCACAAAGCTCTTATGAATTGGACTACAATGAGCCAAACCACCTCGCCCAGATTAGGAAAACCAGATGGAGCGAGACCTTGGAGGGAAACTCGTTGGTGAGAGTTTGGTGGCCCGGGCCTTTAGTCCATGAGGCAGCATGAAGCGGCTGCCCTGTAGGCCCACCATCCGCAGGGACGGGTCGGGTGCTTTGCCAGCTGGGTGGCAGACAAAAAACAAGTCAGGCATGCCATTCTGTGGCATGGCAGACTGATGATCTGGTCAAGTCTCTATTTGATTAAATGATGAGACAGTAGGGTAGCTAGGACCCATCATCAAAGCTTGAGCAATGATCAAACCTTACACCACTGAGAAAGTCATAATTTCCATGGCCACTAAAGGACTTTAAACATTTTTGTCAACATATTTGCTAAACTGACTGATGTTGGCATTTTTCTTAGGAAGACAGTCTCCCTAGAGATGTTGAAGACAGTTAGTTAGTCTTTGGGCCTCTTGACTGACTTTTTCTTCCTGATTCTTTGACTCAGATTTTGCACCTCTACTGGGACACTCATACTGATTGACATTTGTCAAATTCATTCTCTGATCCTCATTAAAAACTAGTTTATGTTCTTTAATTCAGTAAGGCTTCAATGAGCAAGAATGTCTCAAGATGAAAGTTATATAAGCTTATATAAGAGAAAAAAAAAAGTTTATTGCTTCTTTTTGTTTCCCCTGACTTCAACTATGATGACTGCGGCATGTTAATGGCTGTGAACGAGTCCACATAAAGCCGGTGTTCCAGCGGGAGAAGAGATTCTGTGTCAAAACGTGTCACCGAAGGGCTCTTAATCCAAATTATTTCATTACCTTTTAATGAATTCAATAAGGTTGAGTTGATTGACAGGTCTGACACTTCTCCCATTGCAGCTGCTGCCGCGCACTCGGCTGGATAAACGCAGCACACTTTCAATCAGACCGACTACCTCGGCACCATTTAATTTCCCAGATAATCAGCTACACCTCCTCTGCGTCTTTGTTCTCAAAATATCTATCTGTCGTTTGGCACGATGCAATCATTTCAGTTATTTGGAATGCAGCACCACTTCAGCAACAACATCTGCGGCATCTTTATTAATGTATTATTTTTATTTCCACCTGTGTGATAGGCTAAGGGGAATTTTAAAGGTTCCATATTTTATACTTTTCCAGCATTTCATTTGAAATTTTGACAAGAAGAAATATTTGTTGTTTTCAAGACCCAAAAACTGTTAAAGAGACTTTGTGAATACAGGCTGTGTGCATTTCTCTTTGGATTGAGCGTTTTGATACTTTTGCAGCATCAAATTCATGTAAAACCTATAGAGCAATACAAATACCACTTTCTCCAATATGAGACCTTTTTGAAATGTGAGTTGTGACACGGTGTGGCACTCTCTGTGCTATGCATCATCTTCAAAAGTTCTTCTTTCTAACATTTCTATTTGCCATGTCTGCATCATAAACCTGCAAAACCATTTTTGCAGGTTGCTAAATTGTAAAATCTAAATCATCAGGCATAACCATTTGAATATTGTATGCAAAGAAAAATCAGCATGCCATATTCCATGTTTTTGAATTTCATATACAGTTTATATAAAGTTTTGGTATGACTGCAACTTTTGCCAACTTTCATCCAGTGAATAAAAAAAGTGAACTGTACTTATTTTATTATTGTGACCCGTAGCTTCACTACTTAGTAGCATATTTAAAAGAGAATGAATCTGACTCTAATATTCAAATAATCCAATCTACTCTTGATAGACGACATGTTTAAAATTCAACAAGCGTCATTCTTTTGATTTTTTGTAATTCTTTTATAATAAGTGTCAGTCGTTAGATATGCAGCTGATATTGTCACAGAGATACAAGATGAGAAATTAATGACTGGGATTAATTTAGAATGTGACACCTCGGATGAAGATGACCCAGATTAGAACAACATTTTCACCGCGTCTCCTGAGCATGTCAAAGCACGCATGAGGAACTGACTGGAAGGCTACCCCCCCATCTATCAACCCAGATCACTGAACCAATGGAGAGGTGTGGGGTGCCACAGGAGACAAGCAAACAGGGTCAGATGAGAAGAATGTCAAATCTGCAACTAAAGTAAAAGTGACCATAAAGTAAACAACTATGTAAGATGCACATAAGAGCGCAATGGACACAGATAAAAATGGTTCATAGTTTTGATAAGTTGGGAACTGGCTTCCAAAACAAGTTGGAGCGCTGTTTAAAGTTGATATAAAAACAGAAGACAGAGATATTTAATGTTCAAGCTGTTAAACTGTATTATTTTCTTGTAAATATTGACTATTGCTGAATCTGATGACTATAACTTTTCAAAAAAAAGTTGGGATAGAGGCAACAAAAGACGTACAAAAGATGTGAAATGTTCCTAACGTAGGTAAACAGGCTCATTGGTGACATCATGATCGGGTATGAAAAGATGTATCCTTGAAAGGCTCGCTTATTCAGAGGTAAGGACAGATAGTCTGACAGTTTAAGAACAACATTCGACAATGCACAATTGCAAGAAATGTACTGTATGTATTTTACCATCTACAATCTATAATATCATTCAATGATTTCAGTTCAGATAAATCTCTGCATGTAAGAGGTGAGGCCAAAAAACAATGTTAAACACCTGTGTGACATTTGACCCCTGACACAGCACTGCTTTAAAAAGCTGACAGGATTGTAGGACATCACTACATGGGTGCAGGAACACTTGAGTGAACACAGCCTGTCACTGCATCTAGAAATTCAGATTAAGACTCTACCATATAAAGAGAAAGACGTGCATCAACAACATCCAGAAATGCTGCTTACTTCTCTAAGCCCAAGCTCTTCTAAACTGAACTAACTGAAGGTGGAAACGTTCGCTAAATAATCGACGATACAAAAAAATACAACCTCCATTCTTAAGAGGAAAAGGACCATGGCATGATGGGTAACCTATACATGTAGGAAGGCACATTAATACTAAAAAGTACATGCAACACACTTGCTTAAAGATTTAGGACATGAGTTCTTAAGGTGTGAACATCCCTACATGTATCTTTCATAGCATGAATGAGTACATACAGTACAAGAAGGTGGCTGTGTGTAGCCGAGGCCAGGCCTACTGTAGCTGAACACAAAAAGACTTTCAGTGGATGAATGTGACAGTGATGTTCAGTGGCTGCACCTTGATTCACGCTGGTATGAACACAGAAGTCTCTGGCCTTTTTTTTTTTTTTTGCATCTGTCCGCCCACCCTTCCCTTCCCTTCCCTTCCCTTCCCCGGCGCTGGGTGCTGTCCAGGGTTTGTACGTGACTCTCTGCCAGTTGGCGGGTTGTCTGTCGCTCAGGGCAGAATCTCTACTTGCAGATGGACTCCACCTACAACTGGACACACACACACACACACACACACACACACACAATTAATCATAAATACCACGCTTTGCCTGGTGGACCGTAGAATGATAAATCATGCTCCGGCAATTGAGAAGCAGTTGTTATTTTTGTTGTTGTGTTTGTTTTAGCATTCTGCACTATATATATATATATATATATATATATATATATATATATATATATATATATATATATATATATATATATATATATTTTTTTTTTTTTTTTTACTGAAAATATTATTTATGAAATATTTTTACATCTGTGGAGAAACAGATAATTGGATTTTAGCAGTTACAGCTGCAAGATGCCAGTGGAACATGCAAATGAGTGCGTTCTCTCCATGCAGTGTGAATTTACATTTACGCTGTTGTGCAATACTGCGTGTGTGTGTGCACGTGTGCATGTGTCTGTGTGAGTGTGGTTAAATTTACTGTATATGGGACAGACTGTACTCTGTGTTCTGCTTTAAAACATAAAGTAATCTGTCTTCGTTGTCGCCTTCCTACTTTTTGGCCATAAAAAACCTTTTTTGATGCTTTTCTTCAAGCTTTGCATCGAGCAAGTCTCCACCTAAAGGGCACATGCATAAAGATATGAAACACAAAAAATATGAAATGAATGAATAACTGAATGGATAACCAGGGAAATGTTTAACAAGAGTATCTACACCCAGGCTAACAAGTGTGTGAAGTTGCAATCCTCAAATCATTTTGTTGACGGTGACTTAAACTTAAGAGAAGCTGAGTGTAACATTAGTGTTGTGGTAATAGATCTTCAGTGTTTGCTTTACCTTTATTAGTATTAGGCCTGTATCTGAAAACAGTGCTTTCTTTTGCTTACAATAATCATTTTTTCTTGTTAATTCACAATTCGCTTTTTTGCCACAATCTCCGTCACCGCTGTCAAACTTTGAAATCTGTTCACCCCTCTGCTGCTGTCAGTCGTTATTTCAGTGTGAAATCGTGTCACTCCTCCACTCTGTCCACCTCCACCAGTTTATGTCTAGATCTTTCCATCACGACGCCATCGTCAGTGTTTAGACACCATCAGAGGGGGTAAATCTATACTAATCACAACATCGCCAGCCCACTCTAATTATGATACTGTGTTGTCTAAAGACTCATTTCTCATCCTTATTTTGCAGATGATTGTGGTGTTAGATGAAAAGTCAGGGTATCAACACAATCACCTGTTTTGCACTATATACTGTATATATGATAAAAATATCAAAGCAATCTATCCAACTGTTCTTCAGATATTTCTTTTTTACAGCTTAGGCGGTAATTTTATCATCTTAACTTGAGGAGAAAAAAAAAGAAAGTCCCAAGCAACCAAATAAAAGAAGAAGACAAAAGGTCAAGGCATTAGTGTACTTAGAATTTTCTCGGGGCTGTATCAGAGTGAAGAGCTAAGCAAAGAAACAGACTAAAAGCTGCAGGTCCATTAAAGGAATCCATGTTTTATATGTCTTGATTGTTTTTGTGTGTTCACTATGACTCTGTTGTGTTACACACCTTGCCTCAGACCACATCTCCCATTAGGGACAGTTACTTCTTTCTTTTTTTCCCCCCTCAGCTCTGATACAAAGACACCTTTAATGTCTTGGTAAAGGTCTACAGACTGAAAGATTGCCAGGTAAAGAAATAAAACCATCTCCCACACGCTCTTTATTTCTCAGGGATTGAGGATGTTAAAGCCTGTGGCAGATTATCTTTTTTCAGTTGTTTGGGATGTTTTTTTTTGCCCTCATTAGGTCGTCCACTGTGACTTCCTTCAGTGTTGGATGTAGCAGTGGGTGGGAGCTTGGGAATACCTCTAAAGCAGGTACATCCATACAAACTGAAGCATGTTTGAGAGAGTGCATGTTTATTCCTCATATCAGAGAGAACAACTTGTAGTTGGAGATAAACCCCGCCTACAAGACACGTTCATTATTGTGTGTGTGTGCGCGCTTGTATTGCTATCACTATGGGGACTTCAATCCTTCACACCGTGGGGACCTCTGACACCATGCGGACCAAAAACCGGGTCCCCACAAGGTAATGCCTCTTAAATGACTGCAGGAGCTGTTCTGAAGGGGCCTGTGAAGTTTTTTGCTTTGGCCCATAAATGTTTTTTCATCACGACACACTCACACTGATTCCTCAGTATCGCCCCCTAATGATACCAATGTAGTATTGCACTCAGTTGTCCTCACACACTCATCTTCCAAATATGGTCAGTACCGCCCCCTTCTGAGTCCTATACGATACGATGCTATACACAGATATGAACAGAGACACATAATCTTTAAATTACACTCTCTTGGTCCTCGTTTGAACCCGGAAGCTCCACCATCTGTCACATGTCTCTTATTTGTCCATTGAGAATAGAGGAAGGAGGGTTGTAGTATATGATTTGCTGTCTTGTTTTGATCAAAATTTCCTTTATTTTTTCTTGCAGGATGTGGTTTATTTGCAGTAGGTTTATCCTGCAAAGGAGACTTTGTGGTTGAGTACAGGGGTGATTTGATAGATGATGTTGAAGTCGAGAGGAGGAGAAAAGTTTATCACCCGTCATGTGTCGGTTTTTCTTTCTCTTCAAGTGGAGAGGGAAAACATGGTGGTAAGATTTAAAATTGTACCTCATCTCTGGTATATTCCTTTATATACTTTGTATGAATTTTTGAATTTGACATAAGCTTGCACAATCAATGTCTTCCAATGTTTAAATATGGCAAAATGAAAACAAATATTTTGCACAGGACCTGGGAAAGACATTATTGTTAAGTGAAATTGTTTATTTTCCTCTTTCTCTTGTCCATTTTAAGTATTGATGCATCCAGAGAAGATGGTTCATTTGGCCGTCTAGTGAATGATGAACACAGACATCCAAATTGTCGTATGAAAAAAATCGAGGTGGAGGGAAAACCCCACTTATGTCTTTTTGCTCTAAAAGACAAAGGATGGTGACGAAATCACTTATGACTATGGAGGCGATGACTGCCCATGGCGAATGTCAGATGACTGCACAGTATATAAAAATCAAAAATAAAAATCTTGTGTTTGCAGACTCGACAGGACTTCAATCAAAGTGAAAATATTTTACCAAGACTAAGACGGACAAAAAGCATTATAGTAAGTCCTCAATTAAATGCCCCAATTAACAGCATAACAAAGTACAAACGAAAATATTGGTAAGTGACATTATTTAATTTTTATCTTCCAAAATAAATCTCTTAGATGAAAGACACACATCTAGAGGACACAGAACTATATGATAGCACATCAGTGGAGATGATGACGAGTATGTTCCAGATATAGTTCAGATATGCCCAATGAATGTGACACCACAATACAGGACATCAACCCTGTCGTATCTGAACTCGGTGGAGAGGAAGAACCCTGCTCAAGTCAGGACACCAATGACAGCCTGGTAGTTGGTGCCTACCAAAAAAATAAATGGCAAGAGAATCTACAACAAGCGACAGTATTGTTTTTATTGCCAGAAGCCATATGCCAAAATGGCAAGACATTTGGAACATGCACACCAAAATAAGACAGATGTGGCAAAAGCTTTTAGCTTTCCAAAAGGCTCAAAAAAAAAAAAAAAAACTACTAGAATACATTCGGAACAAAGGCAACTATGCCCATAATGCTACTGTAATGGAGTCAGGAAAGGGACAACTTGTCCCACGTAAACAATCAAAACAAGCACAGGGAAGTGATTTCATGCACTGTGCATACTGCCAAGGACTTTTCACACGGAAGGTTCTGTGGAGACATATGAAAGTTTGTCAACTCAAGCCTGGACAAGTCAAGACAAAAACTGACAAGAACCGTGTTCAGGCTCTATGTGCATACACTGGGCCTGTGCCTTCACATATCAGCAAGCAGCTGTGGACAGTTTACAGTTCCATGAATGTGGATCCTGTCACTGAAATAATTAAGAATGACAATGTTATCATTGAATATGGGCAGCACGTGCTCAATAAATGTGGAGTGACATTAAAAAGTCAACAGTGTGTCCGTGAAAAAATGTGTGATCTGGGACGGCTGCTAGACAATGCCAGGAAACATACCCCATTAAAAAAGATGGAGGATTTCATTAATCCTGTGAATTATCTGAAGATGGTTAACGCTGTCAAAAGTACTTGCGGCTATGAGAGCAGGACCAACACCTTTGCCATTCCATCACTAGCAACAAAACTTGGAAATGTTTTGGTAAAAGTCAGCAAGCTCTTGAAAGCTCAAGGACTAATTTCCAACAACCAAGAACTTGTAAAGCATGCATCTGAATTTCAAGATGTGCACAATCAGAAGTGGAATGCATTGGTTTCTGCAACAGCACTAAGGAATATTGTTGAAGCAAAGTGGAATGCACCCGCTCTAATGCCCTTTACTGAGGATGTGCAAAGAATGCACCAGTTTCTTTGTGAAAAGCTAAAAGAATGGAGCATCACACTGTCTGAAAGTCCCTCTACAAAGGCCTGGATAGCCCTTGCAAAAGTATGTTTAACACAGACCATCCTCTTTAACAGACGCAGAGAAGGAGAGGTGGCAAGCATGCCTCCGTCTGCTTTTTTTGTCAAGGGACCCATCTGACCACCATCAAGATTTGGACTGGGCACTGTCAAAAGTTGAAAAAAAGCTCTGCAGACATTTTTCCAGAATTGTCACCAGAGGAAAGCGAGGCAGAGCAGTTCCAATTCTTCTGACCCCGAACATGCTCCATGCTTTGGAGCTCCTCGTTCAGCAAAGAGAGGCCTGTGGGGTTCTTGGAGACAATATTTATATGTTTGCAAGACCTGCAGCGATGTCGCATCTCCGTGGCTCAGACTGCATCTGTGACTTTGCCAAAGCATGTGGTGCAAAGTGTCCCAAGGCATTGTCATCAACCAAACTGCGAAAACATGCAGCAACTCTTTCAACAGTCCTGAACATGACTGACACAGACATGGATCAACCAGCCAACTTTCTTGGTCATGACATCGGGATCCACCGAGTTCTATAGACTGCCTGACAAGACACTGCAGCTCGCAAAGAGGAAAATGCACCCTCAACAGTAAAGTTAACACCCAGTTCTAGCCTTGGGAGTTCTTGTTTTAGTTAGTAGTTTTTTTTTTTTTTTTTTGTGATTCGCAGCAAAACGTTCTTAAGTTTAAATTTAATTAATTTTATGAAGCCAGTCTGGCAGTTATTTCTTTCAGTTTGTATGACATCAAACTTGTGTATGTTTTATTTTATACACATAATGTTATCATCATAACATTGCGTCTGTAAACAATTTTACTTTCTCAATAACGTATATTGTGCAGGTCAAACCAGTTTGGTTTCTTGGAGGGGTGGTGTTATGTGTTGACTGAGTAGTAGCAAAGTCCTCACAGGCAAATCATGTCACTTGGCAGTTATTTTGGGCTAACAAGACCAGACACTATCTAAATTTATGAGGATGGAGCCAAAACTTCTCTTCCAGTGATCACTGGGACATTGAAACAGCGTTGTATGGAATCCCTGACCAATTCTGGTCATGGAAATGGTGTAAATGTCCGGTAGTTCTGTCCAATCTTCCCTGCTGTCTTAACTACCTGGAGAGCCTGCTCTGAGAGAGCAGTGCTCTCTTCTGCCTTCGCACAGCTATTAAATCAAACCTATGGTGTCAGGGATTCTGCATCATTTTAGGTGCTGCTACAGTAGATGTGAAACTCAACATTATGTGTTGTGGTTTATTTGCATCTTTTTAAAACATTCATTTAATTGCAAGTGCAACATGTTGGAGAATTAATTACATTTGCCATTTAAATATAAAAAATAGGTCCCCACTAGGTTCCCACTATTAAAATATAAATCTGTGTGAAGTATGCAAATTTTTGCAAATGTTGCCCCCTGTAAACCTAGAAACTCGAAACAGGAAGTCCCCATAAAGCATGGCCCAAACCAGTACTATCGTCTTTTCAAAGATTTGAAGGCGTGTTTAGGCTCACTAACCAATGGCTGCTTTACCTAATTGTTTTCACACTTGTAGAGCCTCTAGAAAGAGTGGCCCCACAAGTGATGATAAAAAACTGGAAATATAAAAAAAATATGGAAACCAGTATTTGTGTATGTGTGTGAGAAGGAGAAACAGAGTTCATGTCATTGATATTCTCGCACAAAATCAACCTTCAAAAAATGCAGAATATCTGATTTCTTAGGTGGATTTGTATTGACACCTGTGTGTGTGTGTGTGTGTGTGAGCGCAGTCTGGCATACACAAATGAGATTGTGTGTTGCACAGTTATATTTAACCAGGTAACAACTTGGCACCTGCCAGCGCCAAACACACACACACACACACACATATGCATGTATGTACACCCACAGTATACAAATGCAGAATGTAAAATGACCTGCAGCCCAGCTGTCAAACATTCCTGGGTGTTAAATCGATGGAGGAGAGGCATAATGGAGGGTTGTTTGTGTAGATAATGCGATTTGGGAGCGGCTATTTTTAGAAACAAGAAAAAGGTGGAAGGAGGGGGGGGGGGGGGGGGGGAGAGAGAGACAGAGAGAGAGAGAGAGAGAGAGAGAGAGAGAGAGAGAGAGAGAGAGAGAGAGAGAGAGAGAGAGAGACTCAGATGAATGCAGTGTGTTGGTAGACAAAACTCATAACTGGTGTTTCTCTACTTTCTTACAGTGTTACTTTCATCCTCTTCTCTCTCGCTTCCTCTCTGCTCTCACAGGTCTTTCTCCTGAATGCAGATCGACAAAGATTCACAGGGAGAATACATGTTCTGTCCATAGACTGCACAAAACTAAAAAAAAAATCTCGATCTATGTAGCATCTGTGACATCACCCCCAGAAAAGTCCTTGTGAAGCTCAGTGTCAGTCCTGTCTGCGCTGCCTCACCACTAATATGAAACCGGGCAAAGACGCGTCGGCAACGGTAGAGCTTAGACAGGCTGAATGAAGCCCGGGAGCCACTTGTGTCATTTAAAGTAGCTATGTTTATATTTAAGCATTCAATTCAATGGGCAAGTCAATAAGAGGGGAATTAGCTATACGGACTAAAGCAGTTTTTTTTTTTGTATGAGGATGTAAAAATGCTTATTTCTATTTATTTCTGTGAAGTTTGACATTTTAACATATGGGCTAATGGAGACTGACTTGTTCTGTAACCAGCCTCAAGTGGCCGTTGGAGGAACTACAGTTTTGACAGAGGTTTGACACTTGTCCTGTAGCAGAAATTCAAAAAATCTGACAGTTAACTGATACAAAAAAAAAAAAAAGTTAAAATAATATTAAAATATACTATTTGGGTAAAATGCATTCACAATCAGTCATACATATATTTCAATTTTTCAAGTTTTCGGAAAAAAAAAAAAAAAAACTTGTTTTATTTTCCCTAAAGATCTGCGACAGAGACATAATTGATTTGATCATGTGGAGGAAATTAGCTGTAATTAAAGTGCCTCAGAGTGTATATAGTATTTTCCGTGTGGGCGCCTTCAGATCTCCTCTACGAAATGTCTCTGTCTCCCGGCCAAATGAGATGGGAAAAGGAAATTTAAAAAATGGTCACACACGCACACAACAAGAAATCTTTGATGCAGGTTTCCTTTAAATTGCTTTGCAGTTTCATGTATCAACATGACAGTGGAACTCAAGCAGTGATATGAGTTCACTCAGCCTTTGTATACATTGCATTGAAATTGGTTTTCCTGAAACTAAACACAGACTTCATATTGCACATCCTTTCCTGATGCAGTGTATCCTTAGACAATGTCAACAGACATCTCTTCTTCTGCTCTCTGTTCACGAGTATCCTCACAAAGACGCTCTTTGATTTGAGTGTGTATATATTGCAGGGTGTTACTGTAATAAAACCTAATTTCACTCGTTAAGATAACTATGCTTGTAGCGCCGCATCACAACTCATGAATTTATTACTTCATCATTAGAACACACAACTTTTAAAAGTGCTGCCGTTACTTGAAAGCTGCATTTGAATTTTTTTTTTAATTAGTATTTGGTTCATGCTGTAGAGGTTGTCTGAAACGTGTACAAACCTCTCCGCCACGGTGGATCAATACAGACAAACAGCTGAAGGACACTAAGGGAGACCATCTGGGGAGCGTGTGTTGTTCCCAATTAAAACACAGAAATAATGATATCTCAGAAGTGAGAAGAGGTGCGCTGTAAAAATAAAGAAAAATAAAAAAAATAATCCTGACGCAGTATGAATATTTCAATTATTTCACATTAGTAAGAATGCAGAAATAACTGATCTGATGAAATTGGACTGAATTCAGTCCAATAAAGTGGAATTATAAAAATATATAGCATTGGATAATTATCAATATTAACATTTTTTATTATTTTTTTGGCATTTTTATGCCTTTAATGATAGGACAGCTGAAGATAGACAGGAAGCAGGGGGCAGAGAGACACGCAGTAAATTAGCCGTCCGATGCGGGATTCGAACAGGGGCCAGCTGCAGCGAGGACTACAGCCTCCACACACGGGGCGGCCGCTTAACCCACTACGACCACCCTAGCGTTAGATAATTATTACTGATGCATTAACATCTTATTTTGTAGAGCTGATTTAAAGGTCCAGTGTGTTTCTACTCACAGTATATAGAGGACAATTATATATTGATCTGATTATATTGATTATAACATTGATCTGAGAGTTTTTTGTTGGCCTTTTGCCATTTCATTTGCTCCCCGTAAACAATAGGATTTAGTATAGTAAGTTTTCATAGCCTTTCCTCGTGTTCGAGGCACTTTCCGTTGACCATTCCCCTTTATTTTTTTGTGCATAATAAAGCCTGCTGTACGACTCTGCATCCGAGTCCAACCTCTGTGTCCCAGGCCCAGGTCATCAAACTAAAAACTGGCTCTAGATCCGGCCTTCCATCGCAGTTTTCTACTTCAGAGAAGAGGATGAGGCAAGGGGGTTGCAATCAGCTACTCAAACATCTCTTCTTCCACATTTCGTCTTTAATCTTAATTAATTTACTAATGTGCCCGTGACTACCACCAGAAGTCATTTGGACAGTATCTTCAGGGCATCTTGGGTGCCTTTCCGTCTGTATTTGATGTGTCTGTGCGCTGTCTGAACACAGTCCAAACACCCAGGATACTTGTTAATGCCAGATGCCGGCATGTCGACAGAGGGTCTATTCCTCTCAGTGGATCTGGGACAGAGAGAGAGAGACACACAGAGAGATGCTCCCTCTAAGGGCTGTAAGCCATGTAGTAAAAACACTGGCACAGGCAGATGTCTCCGATTTTGTACCCGATTTAACAACCCCGGTGATGCAAATAAGGTCAGCACAATCCAGACGCTCTCCGGGACTTCAACATAAGGTAAAGGAAACTGGAAAAAAAAAAGGAAAGAGACAATGCACATGATGCCACATTGCAGTTTTTTTTAAATCTTATTTTCTTTGAATGTGACAGCAGACAAATTCTCCAAGGTTGTTTCATGAGCTATATAATAAAGTGATATGAATTTGGCTCTGAATCCACCGACTGTGGTTGTAAATACAATATGGGATGACATGATTAATTAGGCCTAAAAATTAAGCCTATCTTATTTATAGGCCGCTAAGCCAATACATTTCCTAAAGGCTTACTCAGCTCTAATGAGGAATGGACAGTATATTTACTGAAAAATCTATGTTTGGACATGTTGGCCCACTTATACTTAAAAGAGCTTGGCTATCTTTACAGCTTTAGAAAAAATAAAAACATCTACAGTTTTTTTTTCTTTCTTTAAAATTAGACCATTAAAGAAAAAAGCGGTAATGAGAAAAAAATGGAGTCATGCATCCCCCTCGAGGCTTTCTGCTGCAGCTGAATACTGATTTTGTTGAAATTCAGAGGCAGTTAATGTCACTGAGGGTGTTATTTGGTTTATATCGTCCTGTTTTTCAGATCGGTTGTAGCTGACAGCTTGAAGAATACACAATAATTAGACGACAAATGCTCAAATTTGCAGGCCTGTAAAATGTCGTTGTTACTGATGATCAGATGTGAATCAGCTACGTTAAAGTGTGTAAAAGATTCAGTGGCCATAGAAGCATTCAGACGACAGGCACGTGTTATATGTCTGTAAACATTCAATATCGTAATTACTTAGAGTTTCTTTTTCAGGGCAAGTTGTTGTTGGACATGTACTTCCTCCATATCTTACACTAATGTGCTGGCCGGTGCACAACATCACAACATTTGTTTTCAATTTGAAACCGAGTCAGGGCGAGGGATGGGAATAGATAAGGTTTTTACAATTCCAATTGCATTATCGGTTCTCATCAATGCAGAAGGCATTCGTTTAATGTTAACTGTTATAGCATGTTTTACAAAGAAGCACATCGCCCTAACATGGTAGACAGTGTGTTATTTACCAGCGTTATCTTCCGTAGTAACCGCAGGAGTTGATCATATCCTGGCTGCTGCCGCTGCTGCTCGGTTGAGATTCATCTCCAGTCCGAAGCGTGTCAGAAACACGACATTCATTTAAAAATATTGCATGTTGTGTACGCAAATGTTTCTGCATGTTCGTCGTGTTCCCTCTCGACGCTGTTGTCTCCACTTTGCAATGATTGCAAGTCGAGCTGTTGCCATCTTTTTTTGGTAAAATGCAGCCAAACTTTGGAGCGTTTGAGCCGAGTGGGTGCCATCGTTTACTACCGATTGCACTGCAGGTGCCAAACTTGCGTAAGTTACGTGGTGTAATTAGGAGTGCTTGCTGGAATCGAGCGTGCGCTACTCTTTGAGATAGTTACGTGACGTAATTCGTGTTTTCTGGATTCGATAAGAGACTCGTTAGATAAACTGCCAAACGATTCCATGGAAGTGAAACACACGCAACCGGTCTTCTCGATTCCCATCAGTCAGGGCCAGACACGCCAATATCTGAAACTTTAAATTAGAGACAATATAGTGTTGTCCGTAGCCTAAAATGATGCATGATCCATGTATGAAACGTGGATGCAGAGTGGGTGACATCACCCATAGGTTTCTGAAGAAGTGTTGCTAATCCCACTCTACTAAGAGTGTGGTAGCTCTCATGCTAACAGTCTGATGTTGGCTTTATTAATACAACCATCTTAGTTTATTGGCCTACCATTAGTTTTGTGAGTGGTTGGCCAAATCTGACCATCCTGTGTTGGGATATTTCAGTCTGGATTGAAGTGGTGGACTGAATGATCGCCACCCTTAGTGCTAATCCATTAGCATGTCTTAAAAAGGCCACAGCGTAGGTGAGATGAGGTATATCCATTTCTTAAATCAATCATGTTGACACGTATATCAATCCTCTAAACAAGACTTATTGATAGTATTGATAGTTAAAGTATGCACGTCTACAGGCCAGTTGAGTTAAACTAATGGTACTGTATGCGTAGTTCTAGTTTATAACCCAGTTGTCAATATGTGACATCTTGAACATACAGTTTGTTTATGATGTCTGGACCTGACAAGTTGTGTTCAATCTAGTGTGTATGTGCATGTACAAGCACAAGAAAGATTTGTTTGAGACATAAGACAGACAGTGAGTCAGCAGAGTGGAGGGCAGGCCGCAAACCATCAGATCAAAGATCCATCCAGCTCCATCACAAATACATTCAACTCTTCTACATGGCAGAGAGAGACAGACAGAGCTGTGGGTGGATTGGAGATGGGCTTGCAGACAAACACACATTATGCAAATGGAATGAGGTTTCATCACAAATGCAAAGTTGCCTGATGGCTGATGTTAAATGAAGCCGATGAGAAATAATAAAAAAGAGCACCTCTCAGTGTGTGATGTTCATTCAACCTCAGCTATCCAAGACAATGAAGTGAATCTGTCATTAATCTTCCCAGGTTATGAAGTCTTAAAGGGGGAGAACTGTGTGATAATTTTCATTTCTCTATCTGCATGAAACACATTTAAAAAAAACACGCTTTACCCCTCACAGAGCCGGTGTTAAAGGGAAAAGAACACCTTGCTGGGATGTTTCAGACAGCATGCAGAATACAAAGTACAGATTGTAGAAGTGTTTTTATTGCATATAAGATGCTTCCAAAGACAAAGAGTATTATTTCAAAAGAGGCTCTTCAGTCCATTTAGCACAACAGCAATAAAATTATACCTCAGGCACTGAATGTTAAATAAAGTTGTTGAATATAATCCACAATTTTTTCTTTATGATTATTCAGTATCTGTTGTTCTTGGTATGGTTGAAAACGATTCACAAAGCTGCAGTAGTATCAGATAGAATAATCTCTAATGGGAATATATATTATATGAAACACACACACACACACAGATACACTTTGAATGAACACTGAAATATTGTATCACTCAACGCCACACCTCGGGCAGGTAAAAGTGCCATTTTACTTCTCAAACCATATATCACGTTGTGAGCGGTTTTCTGTTGTCGTAAAAAATTTGTATCTTTTATTTGAGTGAACTCTTCGATTAGCTCTCCTCACAGAAATTTGGAGGAACTTGCCTGTGAACTCACCGACGGAGGTGATCGGTTGGAATGAAAACTCCTGTTTTGGTTGATTTCTGATTGTATGTGTTCTGCATCCTGATATTGTTACTTGTGATAATCCGATTTGACCTTTTTAACAAATATATTGTCCATCTCAACCTCAAACATCTGGAACTCAAATGATTAGAACTTGTCATGGACATCCCGTTTGTTTAAAATGTTGTACAATTTGCTGTACAAATATACATATATACTTGTTTCACATGTAAGTATCCATGCAGCATAGAGTTTTTACACACTGTATGAATTTATTGAATACAGGAAAAGAGAGTTACTTTAACTCTCCCCTAGAGTGAATTTGAATTGAACTCACGCAGAGTTTTCTCCGAATGCCTGATTTAGCTGTGTATAGAAATAGAAAGACCTATATATAAATACAGAAAACTTTAATCACAGCCATATCTGGACACCGACATGTTGCCATGAATTGGATCTCAGTAAAAATGAAAGTTGAAGCCGGATTCAAAGGCATCATGTGGAGTTTTCGATCACGGGTAGCGCTGTGAGGGAATTATTACTTTTTCCACCGGCGGTGGCAAGAATGGAGCTTGAACATTGTAGGAGTAGACGTAGACAAAGAAGGCTCTCCTTAGTGTTTGTGCATTTTGTGACCATTTTGCCTGCTTTATGTCATCTCTGTCTCACACATCTACCTGCCCGTTCACTTGTGAATTGACCCACCAACGTCCTTGGTGTTGCACGTAGAAGGACACACTATAGTTTTATCCCAGACTCTTTGATTAATAGAGATTAATGCTGTCTCCACACGTCGGAAACTTTTCACGACTTACCTTTTAATAACGTCCACTGGACAATATCCTGTTTTTTTTGTAGTCTAGACTCTCAGAGTACAAAGCAGAAAGGAAAGACTTTTTGAAGCAAACATCATTATAGATGGCAGTATTTGGAGTCAGCGAATGAGCCAATTAGCAGAGAGTTGTGTCCATTCATTATACTGTTGTTTTTTTCCCTTCGTAACTCAGCGTGTCCCGTGGATAGATTTTCTTTGACAGTCGCCATCCTTCCTGAAGGCTAAATTGCCCATTTCCATTTCCTCTGGAAGATTCTCGTGTCACATATAACCACAATTATGGGTAAATCTTTCTCGCAAACAATCCGGGAAGTTTGTTTCTGTATTTATTGTGTCAAATGTGAGCATGTGAGACTGAGATCGAGGGCACTTGGAATAGAGTATGAATTGTATGAATGGTGATCCCAAGGCAAAAGAAAAAAAAAATCATAAATTCTTATATCAGAGGAAGGGAAAAAAAACATGTGCATTGAAGTTTAGCTTCTACTCACATTTGCATATTGTAACAGATCACATAAAATGGGATTCCAGCATTTTTTTTTTTTCCAAAGATGAGGGGGAAAAAATTACATCATTGATTACAAATTAATGTGGGGAATCAGTCATTTGGAAAGAGCTGTGTTATTCAGTCTGATGTTTTATTCTGTGGCGAGCTGAGATCAGAGTCAAGAAATGTCTTCAACGTGCCAACTGTGTGTGTGTGTGTGTCATCTTAAAAATGCAGAGTTCATACCCCCGGCTGTTATTTGCCGCTAAAATTAGTCACACGGCTCCAACAACGGCAAACACGCTGAAAGTTAAAAGAGAAGAGGGGGATCAGAGGGGAGAGAGGGGAGGGAAGACAAACAGATGTGGAAAGGCTAAGGGAAAGAAAGAAAGAAAGATGATGAAAGAGGGAGAGCGAAGAGGAGAAATTAGAGAGAAAAGTGGATAGTAGGAGACAGACAGAGGGATGAAATGAGGAGGACAGAGAGGCAGAAGAAAGAGTGTGTGTGATGCATAATGCAAAAGTCTGCTTTCCAGTCTTAATGCTGCCCGGAGTGATTCACAACAAGACTACCGGCTCTGCACGGAACACACACGCATATATAAATAGATACGGAAACGCTCATATATGCAGAAAGCCCCTCTTCTTTATTTCAGATGATAGTAAGTCCAATTCAAAACTACTAATGCAATTCAGAGAAAAGCAAGTTACAGTAAAAAGGAGCTGAAGGTTCTGTCCTGAAAACATCATTTAAAATTGACAAAATAAGCACTCAATAGATAGAATAATAAAAAATAAAGCAGCTGCAGCCGAGAAAAAGAAGAAAACTCCCCGTGTGTCTGCAGGGAAGCAGAGCTCCACCAGAGAGCTCCACGTCCTGGGAGGTGACATGAATATACATGTGTTTGTGGAGGGGGGCGTGGAGCATCAGCTGCAGGGGAGAGCTGTGGGGAAGGAGCAGCGCCAGGTGAGAGTGATTGGCACACCTGCATCCTGTTGACTGATCACTCTCCCTTCTTAAATGGTTAATCTTAGCATTGGCATAGGTTTGGAAAAAAAGAGGTTGCTTTACTTAGCTCAGTGAGAATGTTAAGTGACCAGAATTAAACATACCTCCAAGAGGTCCATGCTAAAATGCAAAAAATGCTCATGCTGGATCCTCCAGCAGTGACTTCTTTGTCCACTTAGAAACATTTACCTCCAGTGATCTATGGAAGTAGCTTAACCACACGTTTCACACATATCATTTACCTTCTGTAAATATAAGGCGATTAAGTTTGGAAGGCAATAATGACGAGTACAAAAAGAGTAGACCATTTAAAGGGAAAGCAACTTTTAAAATCTTTAGATTTATTCAAGTCTTGGTTTTGACTTTATGGAATCAGACTTTAGAGTTAGACTAATATACTTTATAAGATTGTCAGAACTTTTAACAATTTTCAGCTCTATGAACTTTTAATTATACACAAATCTGTGTGTTGTACCCACTGTATTCAGTTCATGAATTAGCTTTGTTCCCTATTTTAAATGTTTTTCAGTTTATGATCTATTAAAAAATACATATATATTTGGGGAACAGAGAGAGTAGATTGCAGTAAATTGGATGGGGGGCCATCCTAAGAGGCCTGGCAGGGGGATAGCATGGACCTTCGCCCTCTGGGGATACATTTTCTTTTTCCACTTAATGGTGTGGTAGGACAGGCAGATATTCAGAACATTGATTGGGCCCCAAAGATTGATCCATCAATTTGACATTTCTTCATTGAAGTGGTTTATGTCAAACTTATCCAGTAGAACCTTCTCTGTTATGGTTGGTGACTTGTCCTCTTCCATTGCCCCTCTCTCTTGTGGAGTTCCACAAGGATCTATTCTTAGCCCTATGCTCTTCTCATTGTACATGTTACCACTTGGGTCAATTATAGCCAGGCACAACCTTTCTGTTATGCTAATGGTTTACAAATATATCTGCTAAGTGAAGCCAAATACTAATGGACAATGTTCTTTCCTG
Organism: Collichthys lucidus; assembly: GCA_004119915.2. Taxonomy (NCBI): domain Eukaryota; kingdom Metazoa; phylum Chordata; class Actinopteri; family Sciaenidae; genus Collichthys; species Collichthys lucidus. The sequence continues at coordinate 30,902,762 of CM014083.1, read as the reverse complement.
GTAGAGCTCTGAGGTCCTAAGATCAACTTTTGTTGGAAGTGCCCAGGTCAGAATATAAACACTGGGGTGACCGAGCCTGTTCCGTCGCCGCCCTCTGGAATAAGCTCCCCGTCGAGATGCGTCTTGTTTCCGACCTGGGCCTCTTTAAATCCAGGCTAAAAACCCACATTTTCAGGATGGCTTTAAATACCCAGTAGTATGATGACACTTTTATCTGTCTCGATTTTGTTGCATTTTATTGTTTTTACTGTTCCTTTTATTTGTTTTACTTATTGTTCTCGTTATTTATTACCTGCTGTAAAGCACTTTGGTATACCGAAAGGACTGTTGTAAAGGGCTGTATAAATAAAGTACATTTACATTTAAAGACTAGTACTGTACACCTTCCTGCCAAATCATCCTCATATTGCGTCTCCTTACTGATATCCAAGCATCCTGTGGTCCTCTACCTGAAACTGGTCCACATTTATCTTTTATATCTGGAGCCCAAGTCAACACCTTGTGTTTCTCTATTCCCTGCCAGCAGGGAATACTGTTTCCATGAAAAGGTGTACATGGTCTGCAACAATGCAGAACATTTCCCAAAGCATTACACCGTCTCCGCCGGCTTGCCTTCTTCCCATAGTGCATCCTGGAGCTGATGTGTTCCACATGCAGCCAGCCATCCACATGATGTGTAAGAAAATGTGATTCATCAAACCAGGCCACGGTCCATTTATGATGCTCACATGCCCGACGTTGGTGCTTTCGGCAGTGGACAGGGGTCAGCATGGCCATGCTAATTGGTGTGCGGCTATATGGCCCCATACGCACCAAACTGTGATTCCCCTTTCTATCAGAACGAACATTGCCTTTTCAGCTCTCTGTTGGATTAGACCACACAAGCCAGCCTTCATTCTCCTCATGCTTCAGTGAGCCTTGGACACCCATGACCCTCACTACTTTTCCTTCCTAGTGACTGTGAACACCCCACAAGAGCTGCAGTTTTGGAGATGTTCTGACCTAGTTGTATAGCCATCACAATTTGGCCATTTTTTCAGTTTTTAACACATCGACTCTGAGGACAAAATGTTTACTCGGTGGTCATAGTCCTATGGCTGGTCGCTGTATATATTCAGCTGCATTATACTGTGAGGTACTGTTTTATTGTGTATGTGTGTCACAGTGTGTACTGAGTCATACATGGAGACTGGAGAGGGGGAAAGCAGAGTCATCGTCAAGAAGAATCAAGGCTGGATGAGGAGAGCAGATTAGAAAGAGAGAAATAAAGAGAAGAGCTCAGAGGTGACGAGTGTCGGCAAGAGTAGAAATCAGCAGAAAGGTACATACTCTAAGGGCTATACACACACACACACACACATATATATACATGTTCCCCCATCAGGCTCTCCCAAACACAGATGCGAGCAAGCAAAAAATATATTCAGACTTTGAGAATACAAATGTTGCCATGCATCTGCTCCAATTCACAGGTAGTGCTGGTTGAAAACTTATTTCTATGCCTTCCTGGGAGCTGTTCATCATCTTAAAACAGCTGATTTATAGTCATTCAGCTGCTGACTTGTTAAGTCACTGTGTGTGTGTGTGTATACTCAATAATGGGAAAAGAAGAAAGATGTCAAATTTATGAAACAGATCAAGAACCGCCTCAGTGTCTTTCACAAACACACACATACAAAAGCTCACAGTGAAAATAAGCTTTTATTTTTGTATCTCACACTGTTTCATTGATAGACTATTACAGTACAACAGCGCATCACTCTCAAACTCAACTGAGTGTAAAATAACCAAATCATGCTCCCATCCAAATGATGTCTCCCCTCATCCTATTTTTCTACTCACCGCCCTCAGATAACACGGTCAGGGTTTGACACCTGATGGGTAGATTTATGTAAAAGTTGCTGTGAGTTTTGTCTGCAGTGGAGAGGAAAAAGCAAATTTACCCAGTTTGAATCCCGACACGGCCTCATTACTGAGTCTGCGAGGCAAAATTTACTCAATTACTTATTTATTGCTCTCTGTTTCCTTTCCATTTCCCCTCTCCAAACAATTGCATACTGCAGGACAGAGGTGTCTATCTGGAAAGAAATCTGCTGCCGAAATCTCCAAAGCTCACAGTGAGTCTGACAGACTGTTCAATGGCATGACAACACAAGCTGGTGAGGTTTGACTTTTCAGGATAATAATGGTTTATCAGATATAAAAGAGAGAGGAAAAAAAACTACTGAGTTGATGAATTGATTTTTTTAATATAGTTTTTATTGGCAAAATTATTTTGGAGTCAAAAAAAAAAGGACCATATAACACTAAGATGTCTAAAAATTGTTATGGAATTTTCTATCCTTAGGTCACGTGTAGGCCTTGAGGTCCTCGGCAGTATTAGTTGTTTGGCTTTGGTTCAGAACAGTAGGTGCCAGTCTATCTCAACACTGTGGTGTCCAGGGTCGAATAAACCTGTTGCTGCCTTCCTAGTCATAATAGATAGCTGCTGTTGACGTTTCAATCTGCGTAAACAGACATCTGTGTCTCCAGACTATAATGTGCTGACAATAACACCTCCATGGGTAAAGACATTCTCTTTGACTAAGTCTGGGTGTGTAGTATTTGTGCTGTTATCTTTGGGTTTAAAGTCGATCCACCAGGATGAGTTTGTCAGAATGTGAGACCGACTCGGCTCCTGAACACTTTCTTCCTTCCTGACCGCTGACCTTTGACTTCAGCTATTTCTCCACAACAAAAATGACTACATATGCTATGTATTTTTTTCTATTAAGTTTTGTACATATGCCGAATGTTGCAACAATCTTTGACCTCCCCAAAAACATGTTTCAATCACCATTACATTTAAGTTGCTTGACTGTTTTATGACTGTGGTCATATTTTTGTAGTCTGCTGTGTGTTTGCCTGTGTGCCCTGTGTTTTTTTTGTCAATTTCATATGTAAATAGGGATGTGTCATCCCCGGGAGATGATTGGTGATTCCAGGCCCTAGCCCGCGATTGGCTGCAGCTGGGAACCACCTGTAGCATAAAGATGCTTCCTTCTCTCCCAACCAGCCACATGTCCTTTTGTTAAATAGTTTGTTCTAGATTGAAAGTAGTTTTTGTTTGGATAGTAGGGTTGGACTGTCATTTTGATCTTGTTTTCTCCAGTTTTGTTAGTTAGGTCAGAATATTGTCATTTGTTTCCTGATGTACGTGACTTATTTTCCAGATAGAATTGTTTTGGTCGCTGTTTTGGCCTTGGTCCACCCTGAAGTTGATACTTTAGTTATAGTTGTTTAATCTCTGTGAGTTTTGTGAATAAATCATTTTCTTTTCAAAATCTAAAACTATTTGTACGTAGCTACTTGGGACTCAGGTAAGATGGGGCCCTTTTCTAGTTATACTCTAGGCACCCCTAGGCTGGGGCATAACACCTGTCATATCCCCTTCAACCTATCTAGTTGCTGTAATTTCCAGCGAAATGTGATATGTCATCGAGTGAGGAAATAAACTGTATTGTGATTAAACCTTTGATTACCTCGTGCATAATCTTCTGCATGAGCAGTAGCTGTATAATAATTAGTGGACAGAGTTTATGTTAATCCATAGCAGAAGTGCCTTAAACCAATGACCAGCAGGGTGCGACTACATTGAATGTGGAAAAATAAATAGTTTATTACCTCAGTGGTCAGTTTTCTCACGTGTTCATGTTCTTAAAGTCAGTTTCAAGTCTTCTTCCAAACAGCATGTTCTACGTCAAATTTCCACAGTAGGGAGCTCTGATTTAAATAGAAATGAGAGTCTGTTACTGCATTGCCTGTTTTTTCAAATGTTTTCAGAAAAAAATAATATTATAGTTAGTGGTTAGACAAGTCATTGTTTACTGTTATGGGCAACTGTAGATATAAAAGGTTTATTCATCAAAAATAATACTTATTCCAGGTGATTTTACACTGATAAAAACAATGTTATGCTTATTATATTACATTTCTGTCACATTCTGGAATTAGAGCCCCCTAAATCTGACACTTTCAATGTTTCCCACAAGGCCTTTGGCTTCCCTACTTCCAATCCTTCCTCATTATTTTGTGGAAAAAATAAATAAATAAATAATAATGTTTTGGAAGAACAACACACACTTCTCTAGTTTTGTGCCATGAAGCACTTCAAATGATTTCCTGCCAGATCCAACCTTGTGGGACTCTGTTTTAAATACAGCGCAGCAGCAGAGGCTGTCAATCTTCCTGGCAACTCATTTGGGCTAAAGATTTTTTTACCAATATCGCAAAATTATATGTGGTAATGATTTATTGATGTCACAAAGTAATAAATAGCATTTTTAAAATTTAAAAAAGGAGTTGATTCAAAATGAGCCCTGCTCACATCACATGACAAAAGGAGGTTCAAATGAGTCCATGGTCTCAGGCTGAGAGGACACATTCGCCATCCAAGAGGCTGAAAAGTTGCATTTTGTTTTTATTCACATTTCTCCTTCACGGCTGTTAGCCGCTGTAGCCGTGGCACAGTTCCCGCGTGCACCAGCAATAACAGAATCATGCATGCCTTTATCGTTTGCTTTATTTTTTTATTTTTTTCTGCTGACCTTGGACTGTTTTGCTGATATTGTTGCAATTTATTCAGCTCAGTGAAAAAGAAACAAACCCCCAAAAACAATAATAAAATATGATGTAACATTCAACCTCAATCTGATAAATATGCATTTTTTCCCACCCTCCTATGTTGCAGAAGAAAAGAAGCAGTGGAACAAATAAAGCGTGATGGGTTGCCAGCTCTTTTAATTAGCACAGACTCGACACACCGGCATGCAGCAGCAGCAGCAGCGCTGCCAAACTACAGGATGTTAGGGGATGAACAGTCACGATAAAGCATGAGGCTTGTTTTATACGTGGAGCATAACGTAACCTGCATAACGACTAAAATCATAACCCCTGCTCAACTCGCCAGTTAGTAGAAAATGATATGTGCATTATGTCAAAACGACAAACAGAGATGCGGTCTTGAAGAAAGAACAGGAATCGTATCGAGATCTAAAAAACTGAAGGAACCCACACGGACACAAATAAATAAACCAATCAACGAGACTGGTTGGACGTCCTGGACAAGAAGTTGTCTTCATTTGCAACTCAGTCTCATATAAAAACGTACCCTGGCTACGTTGGTCCAAAGTGCAAAAACATAGAGGGGTTAAAATAATGGCCTTCGAATTGTGTGACTGTTATATTTTTTCTGCTTATACTTTTCCTATGGGTTTGCGTCCAAGTCATGTGACCTTCAAGATTCAGGCAGTGAGAACGAAAAACATGGCGGACATTTCTCTCATTTTTAGTGAAAAAAAAATACGATTTTGAGTTAATTTCTGCATAAAAATGCTGTTTTGATTACATGTCTAGCGAGAAATATATATTTTGTTTTCATAATATTCACTCAGTGAATGTACATAATCACTAGCTTGCTCGTTGTTACGAAGGTAGAATTCATGGCCTTATTAAAGTGTAGTACAGTCATCCCTCGCTATATTGCAGTTCACTTTTCGCGGACTCGCTTTTTCGCAGATTTTTTTTGTGTAATTGTGCATGCTTTTTTTCGTACAGCGTAATGTACAGTATGAACGTGCATTGTGTTCTGCGTTATAAATTGGCTGAGGGAGAACCGCACATGTGTACTGTTTGGAAGAAATTGCAGAAATTCATACAAAGGAGAGGGAGAGTAGTTGGTTTCAACTGTTCTTTTTGAAATGGAGCAAAGGCGAACAGATGGTATCTGCATGTGTGGTTCCCACTTTGAAGCATGGAGGAGGAGATGTGACGTTTTCCTGCACATACAGACAGTTCTTTCTTTTTGTAAAGGAGGTTGTGCGTGATATCAAGCTGCATGTGCTTTTCAAGGCGGTCACTAACTTTGGTTCATTTTCCGTCTGCTGTCAGAACTCGCAAAGTACAAAACATAAAGTCCAGCCGCTCCCTTTGGTCCTGCTCTTCTGCATTTTGTCAGGTTAACAGCTCTCCTGTGAAGTTTACCGATTATTTTACCGCGGCTTATCTCTGTATGCAGCGCCGTGCCTGGTGGTAATCCTGAGGCTGAAGATCTCCATGCAAATCTCCCCTGTCAACGGTAAAGAGTTTATATGCAGCAATCCCCTTTGGACAACAGGCTCACTAACAGGCTGGTTATCTACCGGATGTGCCCGTGCAGTTGTCATCGTATATGATGTGTATATATGGTGTAGAAAAAAACAGCCAAAGTTGCTTAGAAAAAAAAAAGAAAAAGTTTTTAAAGTGTCAATGCAGCAGATTCATTCCTTCAGTGCGAGTTCCACTGGAACCTACATTACGTCTGTCGTACTGCATGTACATGTGAAGAAGGATCAAATCATAACAGGAGACATGTTAGCAGAGGTTGTATTCAGCTGGATTTACTGGGGTCACACTGTTTGACACTGAAATGTTCTGCAAAAACAAAGAGTAGATGGGATGTACGAGAGCCGCAAGGAAGATTGTGTTAGGAGAAGAAATACGCATTAAATTCAGACACAGAAATGTGAGTGAGGATACTGAAACGATAACTGATTATTGTAGGACAAACGGATAGTGGGACGTTGTGTTCATCAAACTTGAATTTTGGATCAAAATCAAATCCAGGGAGTGAATGAGCAGCTGTTTCAGTAAAGCAGAAGCTGAATACACACAGATGTGACATAAACCACAGCGTGTTTGCTGCTCCTGTGGATCCATCAACAGCACAACCTGAAATCTGTGTTTCTTCAACATGACTGTTAAGACTGACAGCTGACAGCTGTGCAGGCCTCAGGAAGGTGATGCTGCTTGAATTAAATTCTCCTCAACAAATCTCCTGAAAGTAAAGTGTTGTTGCATGTTGGTGAAAGTATCACATCTCCAGAGATTCTAATTTTCGAGATCTTTGCCTTGTGGATTTTCCCAGATGAGTTCACCCAAGACTCACGGTATGGTATCAATCAAGTGAAACCTAAACTATCAAATCTTAAAAAAAACTATCCACTCAGTCCTACAGAAACATCGCTACTGTTTTTTGTTTTTTTTTGATAGATGCCATGTCAAGAAGCACAAAGCAGATTGAGCTGGCAGGAAGTCAGAAAGTCTAGAGAAACAAGTTGATTTTCAAAATAAAACACCCTGTGGGATATAAAACTGTGGAGAACAGACCAAAACAGTCGCTGCTGGACCCATGAGATCTTCATGAAACATTAACAGATCTCAGTTCTGAATCTAAAGCCAGTTTCAAGTAAGTTCCCGGCGACCAATGACAGTGATATAATTACAATAGCTGAAATGTCACAAAAGATATTTGTATAAACTTGCACTCTAACCGATAGCCCCAGAAATAACACATATAAAGATGTTAGAAGTTTGTACCCATGTCCCTGAATCCATCACAAGTGAAACGAATAAAAACAGCAGGGCACATGCTGAGGTGTCCTTGAGCAAGTCAATAAATCGACCAGCTCCATGACCTCTGACATCCCTTTAGAGAAGACGAGAATATTTAAAAAAATGCACGTCATTAGTCATGTTTGATTCATAAACCCCTCATCATGAATGCTGTCATGCTGTGATTTATATCAAACGTTCATATTGTTGGAGAATGGAAACAGCCCGAGCGTCTCAAATCCGACCGGCACGAGATAAAAACCCTTTTCTCAATTTGTCTCTGGCTGATAAGAGCCAAAGTGACGCGCAGGGCAGAGATCTGCGTTTCTAGATCTGATCATGCTTCTTCTTTTTTTTTCTCTCTCTCTCTCTTCCCGCCAGCCTTCCCCTGTTTCTCATCCACCCTATTTCACCTCCGCCACCGTTTTTGATGCGAACCATTGCGAGTGTGTGTGTGGCCTCCTGATATATCTGAACTTTCCAGCAATTTCCTAAGTATGCGGGAAGTCGCTGCTTGTTTGTCCGCCACCCTATGTCTAATTCGGCAGCATCCTTCCTCTCTCTCTGTCCACACCTCCTCTCCTGCGTGCATCCACCCTTCTCTTCTCCCTATCTGCCTGTTTGTCCTGAGCTTTCTCTCTTTGCATTCTCTAACCTCTCTCACTCTCCCCGGTGGCAATAATCGTGGAAAAATACAGGGTGGAAAACAATTAAAGCAATCCTTCCCTTGCTGCCGGCACTCGGCTCCACCGCTCATCTACAGTATTTCGCCTCTTCTTCTTCTTTTCTCTTACCTTCTTCCTGCGGCAAAATTGGCCAAAAAAGAAGCAGGTAAATATTTACCAAAAAAGAAAAAAAACACACTTTTCCCTCCGGCCTCGAGTTCTTCTTCTTCTCTCCCGTCATCTAGTCTCTCCTTTTTTCTCTCCCTGTTATTCCATTTGTTTGTTTCCCTGTCTTTTCCACTCCTTCGTCTTCCTCTCTGCCTCCTTTCTCTCTCTTTCACCACCGTCGTCGTTGCCTCAGTGTTCTCTAATTATATTCGACTCTGTCGCCACTTCAAAGTGGCCCGTTAGCTGATTGAAGCTCGTTAAGGAGAGAAAATGAGCAGGGGGAATTTCATAATGGCCGCCGACGTTCGTTAGCAGAAGATCTTGAAGATGGAGAGAGAGGAGTGTGTGTGTGTGTGTGTGTGTGTGTGTGTGTGTGTGTGTGTGTGTGTGTGTGTGTGGGGCTTGATGAGATGGATCGGCGGGTGTGTTTTGGGGATTTTATGTGAAGGGTGATTGATGGGTGAAGCAGGCAGTTTGTTTGAGTGCATGCGATTGCTCCAAATATTTGTGAGTGCATGTGTGTGTGAGAGCTTCTTGGACACTGCGATGTCCTCATCTAATACATCTATATCTGTGTCTGTGTGTGTGTGTGTGTGTGCACACGTGCCCTTTCGATTACCCTTGATATACGAAGCAGCTATGACCGAAAGGTCAAAACCTCTCCATGCGGCACAGATGTGGAAATTCCCACAAAAGTACAAAATGCTCAAGTGCTCAAACGTAACGAGTCCCAAACCAATCACTGCGGAGCTGCTGATAATTTCACGCCACTTATCAGCGGCTGGAGGACGCAGTTTTAGTTTGAAATGCAGCAAAGCGACAACAATATTTATTAAGGTCCATTCATGTCAAAATACAACATTTAGGTTATATTACTGCATGATGCACGATGCAACTCGACCGCCAGCAGTTTGGACACAGCGACCACAGAACGCTCCATCCAACTCTTGGATAGTAAACTGACTCTAAGCTGTAAAATCAGTACCAAGTGTTTTTTTTTTTTTTTTTCTGTGTTATCCGCCTCGTCCGACGAGATCCTTCATACTCCCATTACTGGAAATAATGTTGTCAGTGAACACGATCCAAGCTGAAATTATCTTTCCTTGCAAACCTATCTTGTGAATTATCTGTTCATAACTGTTTGTTTGTTTTTTTGTAGAAAACAAGGTCAGGAGAAGACAATTGGAAGCAATCTGATTATGTAAATGAACATAAGTAAACCATGGAGGCAAAGTCTCATTAACCTCTTAGAGTTTTTATTTATTTATTTATTTCTTAATATCCTGTTAGCACTGTTTGGATTATTAGTATGACAGCTGGGAGTAACGCTATAGCCAGCAACTTAGCGCCATATAATGTGTGTTAGCACGTGGTGCTAGGAGGCATAAAAGATTTAACAGTGGCACCCCGCAGAGAGATAATTACAATCCGTTATGATGGAAAGCGACATGTTTCTTGTTATTACTGTATCAGAGACTTGCCTCCAAGTAACATTCAAAATAATCTCAAAATAAATGAGTGGGGAAGCCAGAGTTTTTGCTCTAATGACTTCTTTTAAAGGATGTTTTACAAAAACTAATGGCATTTTAAGAACCCTAAAATATGGCATCGCACCAATATGGAAAATGACTCCAGTGCCACCATCTGTTTTCTATAGACTATTTCGTGGTAGTGTCTTCTCCTTCAGCTGACATTTGGCTGAGAAGCATCCATCATGGCAGGACACAGGAGTGTGCGTTTCTGTCAGCTGACCGGAGTGAACCGACGGTCATTAACACGCAGCATGTTTCTCCGGATGTCTGGATATAATGGACAGCGGCGATCGCGACCGGTGGACACCGAGGCATTACACGCGCACGTCTGATTAGTTAGCAGCCAATTTGTAACTCTGAATTCAGCCAAAGTGAGCCGTGGTAATGAAGTGAGCTGACACTGAGGTCAAAACAGGAGTTTAAAACTTGGTGGGAGAATAAATAAGTCGACTGAATAAACTCCTTTTTCCAGATTTAAATGAGGTAAACCTGCTCAGATGACTCAAGCTAGAACATATTTAGGACGTCGATGTTTTTACCTTATGTCCCACCTGACAAAGACGTCACGAGTTGCCTGATTAAAGGGCCTCAAAAGCAACTATGGCAACATAAATATTTATGCAGATTGGGATGTCCAACCAGACGGTTTTTGAGTGTTCTTAAAAGTTGAACTGTCACATGAAGCTGAAATAAGCACACTTTTACCTTCCAAGCGTCTATGTTCAAACACCTGCGTCATGTGTTTTGACAGCACCGTAAAGAACACGTCCTTTCAACACCGAACATAACACCAGCTTCAGACAGCGCCGCAGAGGGAAGCTGGAGCAGATCTGTGCTGCGCATAGATTGAATTTCAGGGATGTTCCTGATACTGAATACATACTTGAGCTCCATTGTTCAAAATTACTGTTTTCACCAAACAGAAAGCATCCATTACATTACACTCTCAAGCATTTATATAAGATATAAGTATAGCATAATGGACCATAATTTAGAGCCTTCACATGCAAAAATGAAATTATTACCACCAACACTTTTGGTAGTTTGATACGTAACTGTTCAGCACTGGTTACCAAACAGACAGACAGCCAAATATAGTGTTACAAACTCACTCAATGACAAAGTTTAGCAGCTGGTGATGGTCTGATTTCTCGTCCTTCTACAGACACAAATACCAGATGTATCTGCCACCTATTGTACTTGCTGCCCTTCCCCACACTTTCTGTGCAGCCTTGTACAGCAAGACCAGGTTTGTTCATGTATCAAAGCAGAACAGTTGACTTAGTGATTTGTAACCTGTGGATACTATTTCTGCTGCTTATGGAGTTTGACTATCTGCTGCAGTTAGCTCAGTATCCAGTAGTATAGGACTACTGTTCAGGAATATCATGTGGCCAGAGCTTACAAAGATAGTCGAATGCCTAGCAGTGGAAGTAGGAAGAAGGTCCATAGAAAATGTTTGTGCACAGGTTGAGGCTTTTGTGCTACACACCTGTAATCATCAGTGGCTACACTGAAAACAAATGGTGCCAATTTGTCAAAACGTAAATGGGGCTCGAACATTTTACTTCCAGTTTACATTCCCCAAAAACTAAGGATAGGATCTACATAACTACCGCATTTTCCGGACTATAAGTCGCTACTTTTATCCCACACTTTGAACCATGCGGCTTTCCTATTGATTTTTAGCCACCAGGGGGCGCTCTAACGGGAAGTGCAAAACGAGACAGACAGAAGAAGTTAGTGCAAAAAAGAACACGCTAGTTTTTATTTAGCACATGCAACACGCACAACGAATTCTCAACAGCGAATTATTTTCACCCCCTCATCATTGAAAGCACACGAAGAAGTTTGTGTGATGCAGCTTTTAAGTTGAAGGCCGTCGATCTGGCTATCCAGGAAGGAAACAGAGCTGCTGCACGTAAGCTCAGCGTTAATGAATCCATGGTGAGACGTTGAAGACGGCAGCAGGAAGAACTCATTCAATAATAAATAAACATTTACGGTACAAAATCTTTCTATGTATCCGGTAAATATCTCAATTCTCAAGCCAGTGCGGCTTTTTATATATATATATATATATATATATATATATATATATATATATATATATATATATATATATATATATATATATATATACGGTATCCATCAATTAAAAAATAAGACAAAGAATATTCTTATTTGAGTAAACAATATGTTTCTTTAGATTACTCAAAAATGTAGTTGAAGCAAAATTATTGCTCGCGTACGTTGTTATCTAATAATGCCATGTAACTGACACTGGATCTGTGGTGTGCTCTTGTTGATTGGCAGAATAACAAACACTATATTTCTTTGTAGCGTGATTGTAATTGGTAGTTGGTAGCAGTTGCATGTTTTATGAATGTGATTGAGCAGGAGTGTGTGTGTGTGTGTGTGTTACTGATTGATCAGTTTTTACTTGGAAACATTGGAACATTCACAGCACGTCATTTCTCCAGCAGCACAGCTACTTGATGTCCACGTCTCTCAGTCATTGGTATGCTGGTTTCTGAAGTTCACTCATGAGTCAGGGTGTGAGTCATTGATTCCTCTAAGTCGAGTTGGGTGACTCAGCTTATGTAAGCTCTATACGTTTGCTTAAATGGTCTTTAAAACCCAATTTAAATGCTTAGGCCAACAGGGAAAGTGTGGGTAGAGACAGTCTGTGAGTAATGCTCCCCTGCTCCCCTTTAATTCCGTCAAGGTGACTTTGAACCTCCAGCTGCTGTGCTGAAGCCCGCTCACTGGTCAACTGTGAAAGGCCGTTTGGGATGTATTCGACTGATAGAAAGGCATATCTCAGTGTAGCCACAGAGGATTGGAGCTTTTTTGAAATGTTGTTTTGGAAAGGGAAACTTGGAAAAACCTGCGTTGCCGCAGTGCCTGCAATATTTAGTTTAGAACTTGGTATTAGCATTCAGTTGCAAGTTTGCAGAAGGAAGTCAACAGTCATACATAAAGATGGATTGCTTACCCTACCCTAGCTTTCTGCAGTTAGAAGTCTCTGGGGTTGTTTTCATTTAATGCACTGTACTGGAGCGACTGAGCCTCACAAACTAATCAAAAACTACCTCCAAAGTTTAACTTTGTTGAGTTGCCAATTAACCAACCTTGCATCGTTGTACTGTGCACTGAATGATGAATGACAGCTCTCTGGAAGATTTTTTCTGGGGGGTTAAGATTTATCTGTAAAATAATATGAATAAAATATGATATTGGTGAGATTTAAACTAGACATCCAACCAAGATAATTTTATTTTGCTAGATGAGGTTTAGCAGCCTGGAATTACTCAGATTGCCAGACTTAATGTCAGTGATCAGCATTTTAAATATTACACATTTCTCACAGTGAGTCACCACACACTTTTATACACTTTTCTCAGACAGGCATTAACATTTTCTAACATTTCTCTCTTATTTAAACTCTCAAAGTTCAAACTTTTCAAAACCAAAAATCAAAACCTGTCTTCAAGGCCAAACATTTTTAACAAATTTAATTTTAATGATAAATCTACGAGGTTGACACATAAGAAATGATTACCAGTAACTCACTGTTCCTCTGACGGTGCCGAACACAATGCGTGTACATACGTTCATACAGTACGCCGTAAAAAAAAAGCATGCAAACAGCGAGGCCGCGTAAATTGAACCGCGTTATAGTGAGGGACAACTGTATACCATTGACAGCATAAAAAATGGACAGAGCATGAGTAATAGCACCCATACTGTAGGTTTCCGAAGCACCATTTTGAAGAAATACACAGTCTGACCGGCACTAACACGGGACTCACACGGGAGGCGCTACAGCAGCGGAACGGCAGTGCCGCGGTTAAACCGCGTCCTTTGCCCGGCGTCAACTCACACCGGACGTGTGTCAGCTACGGAGCGAGCCGGCCGTATTCACGTGAGATCACAAGATCAGAATCCTGGACATACGCGAGACCCCGCGATAAACTGTGTATAAGGAAAACAACAACAACAAACAGCTGACTTTGGTTCTCCGACGTGGAGGAGATTATAAAAAGCATCTGCTGTGTCATAAATGATTGTGTGTTGTTCCACTTTAACAATCAGTCTCTCATCGTCCATGTTGACACCCTTTGATCGATCTTTGATCACCTGGTGCCACCGGTCATGACGTAACGTTGATGTGAAGTTGTAAAAAGCTACATGAACTGCGGATTGTGTTTTATTTTGAAAGGGGGGGGAAGTTTATTACGTTGATTCTGTGTCGGGTTTCCTGTCTGTTGCGCAGTGCTCTATTGAAATTTACGAGGTTCAGCAGCGGCTCGCGGTAAAAATAGAAATGCTACGGAGAGCCGCTTCTGAGCCGCGCCCTCTGTGAGTGCTCTCAGAGTGGCGGCTATTTGCTACGGTGACCGCGGCGCTGCCGTTCCGCTGCTGTAACGCCTCCGGTGTAAGCTGGCATCCGAATCCACATGCACATATAAATCATCAACCCAGTTCAAGAGGCCCACTCCACCTGTCCCTGTAGGCTTTTCCTTTTTAATTCAGTCAAACAGCACAAGTTTTATCATTTTGTTGATGTTGTTGTGTCGATGTGTGAGTGTTTTCTTTAACAATGTACTTTAATGGTTAGAGATTTAAAAGATTTCTATGTGCCCAGTTCTGTCAGTGTAGCAAACGTTGTAAGATCTTACCTTGTCTGCCGTCGCCTTCCTATTTTACACGATTAACCTTCAACACTGACTAACAAGAGTAAATAGATGCAACAAAACATTCATTTCTGCCTTTTAAACTGTAATTATAATTAAATTTTCTTCCTGTGTTTCCTCCCTCTGGTGCCTTGTTGCTGGTTCCCATGTTGATTTTCTCTCTTCGTAGCTTTTTTTAGCGATCATGCGCTTCCTCTTTAATTCTCAATTCTTTCCCTATTTTTACTCCAACTAACCCCCCCCCTTCACAAACACAACAATCCCCCATGTTTGCCTGCCTCACCTGCGCAAAACAGAGGAAATTAGCAAAGCAAAATAACCGCTCCGTACTATTTTTACGTGTACTAATCTTTTCGTTTCTCCTGTTTTCAACCCTATTATCTTTTTGCTACCTTTACAAATCCACCCCCTCTGTCTCGTCTCTATACACCTGTGCGCAGGAGGAAATTAGTCTGAACAAAATATTATTAAAGTGCCAAATCTGCCTCCAATTAGCGGGAAGCTCGCGTCTCTCCTTTGATGTTCCATGTGGAGGTAGAAGAGGATGTTTTGATCAAAAGATGTGGAGGAAAATAAAGAAAACAGATTATTGGAGACAAACACAGGCTCATTAAACGTCTCGGAAAGGCCGACGCTGATTAACCCCTTTGCCCACGGTGAGTTAAGCTTTTCATTTTTATACGTTCTTTCACCTTTTTAATCATGTTTTTTATACAATGATCAGGCATAGCATCATGGCCACTGACAGGTGAAGTGAATAACACTGATTATCATGACACCTGTCAGTGGGAGGGAAATATAAGGGCAGCGAGTGAACATTTTGTCCTCAAAGTTGATGTTTTTAAAGCAGGAAAAATGGGTAAGCGTGTGGCCTTGAGCGACTATAAAATACAAATTGTAATGGCCAGACTCAGAGGATGTCGAAAACTGCAACTCTTGTGGGGTGTTTCTGGTCATTACCTTTCAAAAGTTGTCCAAGAAAGAAAAGCTTTGAACTGGTGACAGGGTCATGGGTGGCCAAGGCTCAGCGATGGACTTTGGGAGCAAAGGCTGGCCCGTGTGATCCGGATCAACTTACAGGACTTACCGGATCTGCTGCTATCAGCTTGTTGAGCCTTGATCATTGCCTCGACAGGCCAGGGCTGTTTTGGTGGCAAAAGGGGGACCTACACAATATTTGACACGTGTTCTGAATGTCATGGCTGATACGATTTTGTCACCATCGTGATGATGCAGAACTAGGACCACGCTCATCTGTTAGGGGGTCTCTGTTATGATAAACGGTTGAAGGCCCAATATGCAAACACAAGCCTGGAAATCGGAATCACTGGGGCTCTGTCGCTGGGGGAGAGGATGACAAGACTAAGCTGGACATGTGAGATATGGCAAGGAAAAATCCTGAGGCCGAAGAAAGCAAAGAGTTCCAAAGTCAGAGCCTGAGCATAGGACAAACTCTCGCTGGGAGGTCCAGCTGGTTTGATACTGTGCAGGTTGATCGGATGATGGGATGCAGGTGTGGCAGTGACTAGGCAGGACCAAAGAGTAAAACTAGGGGCCATGTCCAACAGCAGACACAAACCGGACTGGACAAATAAACGGACAAAGCCTCAACAGATACAACTGATACCTCGATTTTTCATCACACACTTTAAACCACTGTTATTTTCCGACTGAATCACATTATCCACTGTAACTCCAATGGACCATCATTGCTAACTTAACATTCATGTGGACCTCCTCACATGCACAAGCTCCAGTTTTTCTGCAGTGGTTTGTATTTTCCCACTGTTCAAACCTCCTGTGCTTTACGACTTAATTTCCCTAATTAATACATGATCACTTCTTTCACTCCATCTGCACTGAACCAAAACTATGAATTTGAATTCACACCAATACCATGTGGTGGGAAAATAAAAGTCCAGAGAGGTTATTTATGAGAAAATCTTTTTTTTATTTTTTTATTTTGTGTTCATGAAGTTAATAAGAAGAGAACAAAAGAGAAGATGATAGTAACAAAACATATCAGGGGAGGAAAAAGGGTCGGCAAGAAACAAAGGGAAAGAGGTGTTGCAGCAGGGGAGTGTTATTGCTTGTGATGTGTCGTCTCCGCTCGAGCACAAAGCAGTCTGGCTGCGGGCTTACAGGCCTCGCTTTATAACACCGAGAATACAAGCCACCTCCACAAGTGCAGAGGTCGGGTCAGCGACGCCAGCTCAGATCTCGTTTTCTCACCTCAGAGAGTCGCAGCGGCTCCGAAAGTGCAGCGAGGGTGAGTCTGTGTGCGCCGAAGTTCAAAGTATTCTCAAACTATTTCTTTTATTTATTGTTCTTTGCAGTTGAGAGTTTGTCCGGTAGATAAAGGGCCCAATGGAAACTGAAACATCGAGGATTTTTTAAGAAACTGGGAGATTCGTTTTGTGAAAGAGCAGAGGTGGAGGACAGATTTGGATTCTGTTGAGAAAAATTTAAAATTTTATAATTTAAAAATGCTCAATAAAAAAAAAGAGTAAAGTATTTTAAACAGAAATATCAGAAACATGCTGAAGTGCTTATACTATATACAGGCAGATTGGCCTCTGTTATTGATATATTTCTATAGATTCTGTTGTGATCCCCTGACTTTTTGTAACGTCAGCACTTATCCAGAGAAATGTTTCAATATCTGGCTCATTAGCTTTATGTTCAACAGCTTGTTGTTAACTTTGCCAGGTAGTGTGTGTTTTATTAAAGCTTTAAACAGATGGATGGACCTGGACAGAAGGCTGCAGAGAACAGAGCGAATCAAAACTGTACGTTTGTTGGTCGTTACAGCAAAAAAAAACGAGCTGAAATAATAATGACTTTTGATCCTTTGCGTAGAGATTGCACTCGTTGTTTTCTGGTGGGAAATGAGAAATAATTAAGCTTAGAACAATTGTTGAATCAGGAATCTGGACGCATTGTTCCCTACAGTCTTTTCTTCAGTACGAGTACAATTCAATCAGTGAGCCTAATTTGACTCGTGTTGTGCTACAAATGTGCTACATGTTTTTCACCTACCCCATCACCAGTGGCAAGGGAAAAGAGGCAGAAACCTTGAGCGAAACCTGGTTCATTGGCCATGGAGGCTGATCGAGGCATAGCCACGATTCACAAGAAACTGCAAGACTAAAGAAGGTAGAAAAACTCAGGGGAAGAAGTGAAGTTAGTAACATGGACTAGGAGGATATTATTGTAATAAGAATGTGCAGAGAGAATATCAGGAGAGCTCAGTGCATTATGAAAAGTTTCCCAACAGTCCAGGCAGCACGTGACATCCATTGCACGTCTGTCCGTCCTGGGAGAGGGATCCCTCCTCTGTGGCTCTTCCTGAGGTTTCTTCCACCTTTTTTCCCTGTTAAAGGTTTTTATGGGCAAGTTTTTCCTCACTCGAACCGAGGGTCTAAGGACAGAGGGTGTCACTCCATGTACAGATTGTAAAGCCCTCCGAGGCAAATGTACTTTGTGACTTTAGGCTATACAAAGAAAATCTGAATCTGATAACTAAGGGATGGTTCAGGAATCACCTGAGCCAGCTCTAACTATAAGCTCTATCAAAAAAAAAAAAGAACATCTTAAGACTCTTAAATGTGGAAAGGGAGGTCTGCCTCTGGAGACCATCTATCACTTTGTCTGGCCATCTGTTTCCTGGCTACCATCATGTTCAAGTAAATTCAGTTGGTATGCTCTATTTAGGGCTACTGGCCATTTTTTTTTCATCCAAACTGTGTAAATTGAGTGGATTCTGTTAGTTCATATACCTTTTTAAAATAATAAAGTTGAATGTTGGTAAAGTTATCACACAACTTATTATCATGAGATTCTGGATCAGGATAAAAATACACTCATAACCCATCTGTGCGACGTCAAACTCTGATAAGATTCGTGCTTCGTACTCTTCACATATGGTTATTATAGTATGGGGAGCGTATATTTTTCATGAATATTCATGCAGTAGCGTGGTGTATTTTGGAGAGAGCAGGGCTCGGAGTGCGTTTAATGAGACGTGCAACGCACAACACACAGGCACACGTGCACAGAGCACACATATTTTTTTTGGCCTTTTATGCCTTTTATTGATAGTACAGCTGAAGATAGACAGGAAGAAGAGAGAGGGGGAGTGACACGCAGTAAATTAATTGTCCGATGCGGGACTTGAACCGGGGCCAGCTGCAGCAAGGACTATAGCCTCCACACACGGGGCGGACGCTTAACCCACTACGCTACCGTGGGTGCATACGTCTGTGTTTTTCGTGCCCGTGGGTGTGTACGTCTGTGTTTTTCGTGCTTGTGGGTGTGTACGTCTGTGTTTTTCGTGCTCGTGGGTGTGTACGTCTGTGTTTTTTTTCTGTTTTTACCCACATCCACACCCTGGCTGTGTGTGTGAATGAATCACGGCGCTAATGGCACGCTGTGAGTTAGCACCTGCATTAATGTGTCTGCGTGTGTGTGCGTGTTTTTTTTTTTTTTAATATACTGTCCTGATTTGAATGTGAAATTTATTACGTGTGCGTTTGTGTGTTTCTGTGCGCGTGAAGTAATCAGTATCACAGTGCTAAAGGACTCGGCACATGAATAATGAGGTATGCAGAGAGTCAGAGAGCTAGAGAGTGAGAGCACACACACACACACATCTATACCTACAGCCTAGCAGAGAGGCAGTACATCCTCTATCTCCTCTTCATCTTCTCCCTCTCTCTCACTCTTTCCCTCCAGTTATTTGTTTGCTCGCTCTCTCACCACGTCAGCTCTCTGTCTATCGCTCTTTCTACCTCTCTCACTCTAAATAGGTGCTGCATTAAAGCACTTGGATGCCACTTTATTTAATAGGGAGCCTTTCTGGAGATGCAATTGCCAATTGACTGGGGAAAAAAAAGAAAATATGCGTGTGTGCTCGTGTGTGTGTGTGTATGGCGCGTATATATTACCCCCTCAGCTCGTCCTGTTGCCAGTAGCCAGATTGTATTAATGGCATAAATGAATCAAGCCTAGGAACCTTGGAGGGTGTGTTAGTGCCAGCAATGTTTCCAGAGGGAGGGATATTCCCTGAACCCCAGGTGACCTTGGAATAAATAAAACAAGAGCTCTGCGCTCAATCATCGGAAATACAGCACAAAGTTTCTATAGCTCCTGGCTGGATTTAATTGGCTGTCAAAATACCGTGTTGACTGTTGGACCCGGTTGTCACAAGGCGGCGTTTAATGTCACCCGATGTGCAGCCAGAGGAAACTAAGTCAGTTTAGATTTACATGACATGCCGGTTCAGTATCAACTGATTATTTTTTTTGTCATTCCACAGTAAGCTGGTAGGTTCTGATTTTATGAAGTATTTCTAGAAAAAAAGTTTAGAAATGGAAGCAAAAAGACACTATGCTATACTGTAATATGATATAATGGAGGATAATGCATTCCAGTCTATGTCAATGATATGAAATGGTACACACTTACCTGTCTACTTAAGTGGGCAGGGTCTCCTCGTCTCCAATCTCCAAAGTGTTAAGGCTGAATAGTGTTATGTGGATGGTTAAAAGCAGATTGTGTCGAGCCAGAGATGATTCAGAAAGTTTTTGTTCAGTTGTCACAGATCATCTGTGGTGAAACAGGCTGATGATTCAGCACCGACAAAGAAAAAGATCTAACAAGTGTGTCGATGTTAAGACAGACACAGGTGTCGGAGAAGGTTCATTTGTCTGAAAATGTCATTTTGGTGTCAGAATGTTCAGAAGATGGGGCTGTCGGTAGCGTAGTGGGTTAAGCGACCGCCCCGTGTGTGGAGGCTATAGTCCTCGCTGCAGCTGGCCCCAGTTCGAATTCGGCTTCCTGTCTATCTTCAGCTGTCCTATCATTAAAGGCATAAAAGGCCAAAAACATAATTTAAAATGTTCAGAAGATATGCCCAATCCACACCCCAAAGCATGCCCTGCTGTATCTTCCATTTCACTCTAAATAGGACTTTATAATTTAGTCAGGGCGTTCCAGACGTTCCAGAACATCTGGACCGCTCCACTAAACCTGCTGCCACCCCGGCCCAACTCCTGATGGCTGAATGGGGTACCATAATTTACAAAAAGATCATCATGCTGTCTGCGCGTCGACTTAAAACTAGTGACAGACGCAATGAACTCAAGAGGAAACTGTTCACATTGCACATAAGCAATAAAACAAGTGAGAAGTAGGCTCATTTTTCTCATGAGACATTTAGAGCGAGCGAATACGGTTTTAAATTTGCAAGTTTAAAAAAATGTTTGTCAATCAAAGTGGTGAATTTATGGAACAGCTGTAGTGAATTGAAAAAATGCTGTGAATAAAGACATTGAATAAATGTAAAAATTCCACACTAGCGTCAGTATCACACAGGACATTGCACATTTATTTCCGATTGATGTGAAAAGGCTCAACGCAATACGCTTTCGGTACCTTGAGCGGATTGCAGAAATGTCTATGTTGTGGTATTTGACTTGAGTAATTCTCACTGTCTCCATTCCAGTCTTTGTCATCAACAGGTTCGTTTGAGCATCCACACACATCTAGAGTGTAAAGTGAAAAGATGAGCGGATCTGTTTACTTGAACTATTTCGCTTGCAGTGGCGATTGAAAAGGCGAGGGGAAACAAAGAGACACTTAGAACATCATCATTTGCCTAAGAACTTAATTTGAGCTCAGTTTTGATTCTATCTTGAAGAGGGTGAATGGAATTGGCAAATTCAATAGAAAGTTAGTTTAGTAGACGTTAATGTGCTTGTATGCCTGTGGTAAAAGCGGGGAACACGTTTATTTAATAAATGATAACACTGGTCTTTTCCAGTTAAACGTCTGCATGTAAAATCACGAGCGTGGCAGTCGTAGTTGTTTGGCGTGTGAGAAAGTCTCTTTTTTTATCCTCCGTCATCAGCCGACGCTCGTGAACTCAATCAATTCTTCATACTTCCATAAACACGCTATGATTTTTTTATGACGCTTCGCGATTCATAAACTCGCGGGAGCGCACACCGCCGATCCGCGTTTTAATATTTTCTCGTGACATTTCAGAACATTGCCAACAATTAACTTTCCAGCTGAACAGAAACACAAGACGCAGAGAGAGAGAGATCTTTGGTTTCATACAGCGGTGGTGTAGAGAGCCTCCGATTGGGGGAATATACCATCCTGATGACTGGAACACAGAAAGAGCATTTGATGTAAAGGTCACACCCCACACACGCATACACTGACACATGTAGATGCTCACACATGCAACACATGGGTGAATCCACAGTCTCACGAACAAACGCTCACACAAAGGTCGGTGTTTCCCCCCCGATGTGTATTGATGCTTGAACCCGTTCTGAGTCGTATCTGCAAAGAGTTTTATGTGTGCACAAGAGTGAGTGCACTATTGACTTATTGAGCAAACTGGAGATGACAATCAGGAAAGAAAAAAAACAGATAAATGAAGAGGATTTTCAGCTAATTACACTTTGCAGAACATCCTGCAGTGAAATGTTTATTATCTCCTCATCATTTTTTAATACCGCCGCGAGTTGGAATCAAAAGAGAGGAATCGTTTCCACGAACCCGCGTTAAGCTTCTTCATCCTTGAATTACTGCGTCTTGCTTGATCCGCCCACAGGATTTGTGCTGCTTCCGTGTCCAGTTTCTATAAACGGAATACAATAAAAGTCACATTAATGATGAGTCAGGTTACTAATGGAGTTTTCAAACTGCACTCTTTTTTTTCCTTTTCGTCATGGCTCACTGTCCAGAGAGCTGATCCCACGGCCGTCAGCCATGCAGGAATTGTTTGTGGTCGCAAACAAAAGAAAGACTGAAATATGCACCAAACTTTTTGTTCCTTTGTTTTATTGTTTTCTACCAAGCCCCCCTGTTGTGCTTCATGCAGGAAGACTTTTTTTTCCAACCTCTGAGTCATCGCTCTGCTTGGGTCCAAACTGCACAAAGTTACTTATTTTAAGCTAAACTAATTCCATATTGGCACAATAGACCACGAACTGGGACATACAGCAAAGAAACCCAACCCCAACTGCGACGAGGCTGTTCGGTCTGCTGTCATTTAGTACATCCTGTTTTATAGTGCATTAAAGGTCCAACATGTCAGATTTAGCGCATGTATTGACGGTATATGAAAAAAATAGAATATTGTATGCGTAACTATGTTTTCTTGATATCGTGACTAGTTTTTAATTCACATTAAAAAGGACAGAGTGAGACAAGGGGGCTGCAATCAGCAACTATACTGCTAGGCTTGACTGCACGAGTGTTTCACTAAACATTGGTACTTTTAAAAGGTCTAGACTTGGGTATACCAAAGCAACGTGACACAACACAGACCTAAAACATGCACACCATGACAAAACAAAACATTATGAAGATATTAGAAAGTTTCATTAATGGTCCCAGGTCCCTCCAGACCCAAGGGGTTCGCAACAGAGTACAGGACATTACAAAATCTGCTGGTGAAAGCACAGTATTGATCTTCAATAACAGCTTTCACTTTTCTAGTTGCAGAGTTTGGAACCTTAATGTTTTGAAATGACTGTAGTCATAATGACTCCTCTGAGGCCAAAAGCATTTCTTCTGCGGTACACCATTTAGACCTCCATGTTGGGAAGTGAAATTTACTGACAATTTAGTGTCTGGTTAAAACTCTCTGAGGAGTTGGGCTGTGTCAAGAGGACTCGGGCAATTATACCAGGCTCAGATGATGTGATGTGGTCCGATCTGACTCAGTCAGTGTTCCAGTAAAACCCAAATTTCTTGATGGATTTCTGATCCTCCATCTGCGAGGCATCAATTCTCTGATTTGCAGAGCTTCCTGATAAGCAATAAAAGTAAACTGCTGCTATCTATAGCTGCTGTTATCTAATATTATGTCAGTTTGTTACCTGGACTCTGAGCTCAGTGTAACTGGACTCTCTCTGGACATAATGACAGAGGGAAAAAGACAGATGGGGACAATGACTGAGGAAGGTAAGAAGAGCAGAGACAGAGCAAAAACTTGCTGGATCGGGGGCTGACTCTTAGTCATTGGCGAGAGCTTCGTGAAATAAAAGGCTGATAGACAGACGGCGAGCTGTATAATAGGCTAAGTATGTATTATCCTGTAAGTTGTGATTATCTACTGAGAGCTCTTGTTACAGGACAGCTACTGTCGGCTTTGTTTGTCTGTGATTTATAAGTATTTATTATCTTCTAACCTTTTTCTGTCATCTCAGTTCTGGAAATAAATAAATAAGTAAACACGGCGGTGCACCTCTGCGGATGCTTTCCTTTTAATCTTATCTTGACAATTGGCTTGTGCCAGATATGTCTCTTGATGAGCACAGGCCCCCGAAACAGTGTTGAACACAGTGTGAAGTCTGTGTGTGTTTAACTAAATACTTCAGGCACATTAGGGGGGGGAGAAAAAAAAAAGTCTAAAAATCAAAAATTAAATTGAAGTCTTTCCAAAATTACTGCAGAGATTTGCCATCTGAAAATTACCACAGAGATTTAAAGCCTGGTAATTGCTTGGCATTGTTTGTGTGTGTGTGTGTGTGTGTGTGTGTGTGTGTGTGTGTGTGTGTGTGTGTGTGTGTGTGTGTGTGTGTGTGTGCGTGTGTGTGTGTGTCCAGTGCACTCATTCTTCAGTGCATGTGTGTTCTTTATCGCATATGTTTGTGTAGGTGCGTGTGCCTATTTCTCTCAGGTCACATCTCTGCGCCATCAGTCTCCAGACATCGGTAGGCTGTAATTGTGTGTGTGTGTGTGTGTGTGTGTGTGTGTGTGTGTGTGTGTGTGTTTCAGGCAGAGCTTAATTGAATAGGAGGTAAAGGCCACGGTGTCCCCCTATGGTGCAGACTCTAAATGTAGCCTCACTGGTGAGGAACCAAGGGGAAATCGAGCTTAGAGACACATAGAGACAAAGAGAGAGAGAAAGAGCGGGAAAGAGGGCGATGTGACTATAAATTTGACATTCCTCAGAGAGTTTGAATAGAGAGACCGACAAAGAAAGAGAGCGTAGCTAAATGTGGGCTCCCTGATGAGACAGAACGAGTAGAGAAAGGGAAAACGGGAGCAATGAAAAGATGGGTGGAGAGAGGGAGAGAGAGAGACTTTATCTAAATGTGTCTCTCCCCAGTGAGCGCGCTCAGAGACCAGGGGAGCTGTCCTTGGTTCTGAATAAGCCTCTGGCAGAGAACCAAGTCAAGCAGTTAGCATTGAGCACATCACACAGGGCTGAAGGCTCGCGCACCGCCGTTCTGTCATTGTCTTACTCGGTCTCTTCATCTGTCTCCCTCTCCTTTTTTCTTTTTAACCCTGCAACGCCCCCCATCTGTGTTTGTCGTGTGGAGGTGACACAAGCAGTTAGTACGGCGTACAGGAACTGACGTGGAGTGGAAATAGACCTCGTCTTGATTTTTTTTTTTCACGTCAAAAATCATGATGTGAGCTACGTAAACTGAAAGAAATGACAAAATTTAAAGTATATGTACAATATTCTACTTATTTCTAAACAAATCATGACATCATTAGCTTAGCATAAATACTGGATTTTTCTTGAATTTTTTACTTGAATTTTCTGGCATCTGTAAAACGCACCTTTAAAAGAATAGCAAGTTGTTGTGATACAAGAGCTTATTAGCTCCAGAAAGTCACCGACCCAGCCGAGAAATCTATCCAACAAAACCACAAATTGTCATTTTAACATTGTGGTAACTGTTGGCAAGAAACCAAAAAAATGTGTATTTCCCAAAACGTTGAACTATTCCTTCAAATAATTACTCTTTGTATTGTCAATAAATCATATGAAAAGACAAAAACCAACAGTAATGGTTTGTCACTGCCCGGTCTTTGGTACAACCCCAAGTCAAAATGAAGACATAAATCTTTCAGTAATTTTCCAAAACAGCTGGAGACTGTAGATTTTAGCAAATGTTACTCAAGCAGGAGTAAATAATCCACTTGGGAACTATTTTCCGAAGCAGATTAGTCCACTTTTGGTGCTCCAGTGAGGATTTAGGTCAGCGGGGCGATGTATTTTGGACTGAGTCAAAATAAACAGTGGATACAATGTGTTTTAAAGAGGTTTTGGACAACAATGGAGCTCTATAGCACAGAGGAATAATATATGCAGGCTTTGGATACACAGAGTACTTGTTATGAGGATATATCTATTGTTGGTTTTGGTCTTTTCATGGGATTTGCTGACAAGAAGAAAAATATAGAATATCAGCAGACCTATATATTAAGAATAATAATGACAAAAAGCAGGTATTTTATCTGCACAGCTCCAGTAACTGAGAAAAACTATGTCTGCAGACTGTACCCAGAGACATAAAAATGACTCCACTGCAGGTCAGTAAAAAAACAAACCGTCTCTTTCGGTATCTTTGGTAAAGGCCACCTGGAACAGTAATATATATTCACGAGACAAAACACGTTTTTCTCTATATGTCATATTTTTTTACTTCACTTTCTCTAACTTTTATTCCAGTCTTAGACAACATTGTGCTTCACTGCTACACTTCCCTGACCTGCTGATTTGAACACAGTAAAAGCTATTGAGGTGAAAAAAGGGCCATGACCTGGCGAATGTTCAGGTAGGTGGATACGAATTCCATTATTAAGTCAAACGGAAAACTCTATCTTTCTATTGACTTCACACAGAACTCACCGTCTTGATACATTACATAAGCCTATTTCTAAATGTCAGGATGGCCAAAGAAATATAGAAGAAGAGACAAGAATTGTCTACATATTGTTCTTATTGTCAACAAAGTCTTAGTCTACAGTCTGTTTGCTCTGTGGTGTCTTTCAATAATCCTCTAAAACTGCTGTACATGTAGATACACAAACATGGCCCAACAACAGACATGTGTCACGTGGCACTTAGTCATTTCACAAGAGCATGAAGCTTTGACGTTCCAATCTGCACTGATGATGGAAGTCCAATATATTCAGTACAACATTTTACATTGGATTATACAATTGAAGGAATCCTACATGCTCTTGCTACTGTAACTTAAAGAGTTAAGAGAGTAGTAGTACTTAAGAGAAAACTGTGTGTTTGTTCCTTCATTTAGTTGATATGTGAGTCTTTAACCTCCTTTTTTTTTCTTTTTTTTGGGAAATACTGTGCTGGTAACAGTGAGGATTATAAGGAACCAATATAAAGGCAGCTGATTTATATCCTATAGCTATTACACTGGGCAATCAACAATTATTTAATGATGAAAAAGTTGTCTCTTTACACTTCAAAACAAAGGTCAGGTGGCCATTTGTACAGTGTTTTGCCCTTTGTGCTTCCTACTGCGGCTCAATACAAGTAGATAAGAGCGTTGAGATTAAAATATAAACACTGAACCAAAACTATGAGCTGAAAGATGCTAAGACGAAAGAGAAACTGGTAAATCGGAGATGCTTCATCACTACGAGACACCCCCTTTGTATTACGCACAGTCAAATGATCCATTTTTGAGGTGGGCTTTAAATATTTACATTTTATGACTGACTTCACGCCGTACACCACAGGATCTTTGTAATTGTACAAAAGCAAGAAAAAGTCCATTTGTCAAAACGTCTTAAATGTAGCAGGGAGCAACCACAGGTCGATCGTCATCAAATGGCCTCATCTCAGCATGTTTTAATTTCTCACTTTTATGTTGGTAAAAATGTCACCTCCCCAAACACAGTGGCTCCCAATTAGGATTCAGACAAGTGTTCAGGCCGTTTAATGGACCCAGGAGATGAGGGCAGCTGACTGAGCGTGTCTGTGTTGACAGAGCAAGAGAAGGGCATGAAGAGAAAAGGGGGACAAAATGAGGAAAGAAGGAGGACAACATTAAAAAAGTTTTTTTTTTAGGGGTGATATATTTTGTTTATTTTGGACCACACAACTTTCTATTTGTGCATGGGTTCATATTTTGTTTTTGTCTGTGTTGCTAGTGTTGGAAAAAAAAA
The DNA here is from genome assembly GCA_004119915.2 of Collichthys lucidus. NCBI lineage: Eukaryota > Metazoa > Chordata > Actinopteri > Sciaenidae > Collichthys > Collichthys lucidus. The sequence goes on along the minus strand of CM014083.1, from coordinate 30,875,330 downwards.
AGCTTGAACATATGTCAGGCCTTGCTGTTAAAAATAAAACAGCACTCTAAGAAAACTAAAAAGTTTCTAGGCTCTGCTCTGATGCTACATGTGTCTCTGAGCATTTGCCACATCTATATCCCGACTTTCCACCCATCCATCAACCCAGCTGAATGAAATGAAGATAAAATGCTCAGAAATAACCTCTGTGATGGGAAAGGACAGCTGGAAAAACAAAGACATTGCTCCGGCTACTGTTTCCTCTAATAGTCGCTGTCACTCCGGCCAAAGCTGTGGCTGTATTTCAGTGCTAATATTTCAGCGCCATTCATATTAGGCAACCCCGCCAATATTTTAGCAATCATATTAACCTTGCCAGCCAACATTTCAGTATTTATATTAGCCTCCCCAGCCAATATTTTAGCATTATGTCAGCCACGTTGCATCTGTTCAGTGTCCCAACATTTGAATTCCTGTCTGCCCTATCCCCCACCAACCTCTTTTCTGCTCCCTACACCAGCCAAGGAGGCATAGTTTTATAGCCAGGGACAGTAAATTACCAGAAGTTGCCTTTTCTTCATTTTAGTGAGCATCTTTTAGACAAGTGGGAAGAGGAGGAAGGGAGGGTCTCTGTTTGAAAAATCCACCCCAAAATCACATTTGACTAACAGCTCCTTGTCTCAGCCTTGGAAGCTTATTTTTTCAGACATTCAGATGGATTCATTAACCGAAACCCTCTCTCACACACAACTGTTGGTTATTGACCTCGGATGAAACTTCCCCTACCTGATTATTGTCTAAAACCTCAACAGGAAAAGAGACAGGCAGGTTGAATTTCCTCCTCCGGCCACAATAGGGAGGTTTATTCTCTTTCAGGGCTCAAGGAGGCATTGAGAGATGTGAATGAGGCTGAGCCGAGCTCAAAGCATTTATTGTTACCACCGCAAAGCCACCGCGAAGCTCAGCTTACATCTATTGGCTCCTAGTCTAGAATGATTCTTGGTTTTTCATGAAAATAACTCAGCAGAAGTTGATTTGATCCTTTCTTTCATGTTTTATTTCTAAGCAGGGTAGCAGGAGTCACGATGATACACGCTGAGGTGGAAATCCTCTCTAAAGTTTTGGTACATTAGCAAAAATTATCAGATAGAGTAGAATGATGATTTCCCAGCAGGTAGGACTAAACTATTCTGTCAAAAGATTCAGGGCTGTAAACCAGTTTAAAGGTAGTGACACACATTGGTATTGATGAGTTGATTGGTGTGTTTTAAGTGTCTTGAAGTCCTTTGAGCAAGTTTGGAGTGTTTGTAGTCTTTACTGATTCCAATCATTTGTCTTCAGATCAGGTCATCGGATCATTGGTCCATTTAGAAGGTGGTGGTAGAAAGGATGGTCTCTTGGTTCAGAAGTAAATAGCCTCCTTTATCCCTTTCTGGCCACTATCTCTTCATTGATGCCGTTGACAACCCAACACCTCAAAATCTCGGCAACAACATCCCAGAACTTCCAAGTCCAGACAATTCTCATTTAGCTCTCTCTGGCTCTGTCTTTCTCTGCACAATCTCTGGCACAAATATCACCATACTCTGCTCTTCTTTCATTTTTAGGTACAGGAACATGCAAGGTTTCATGTTGGGCCCTGTGATGAGCTGGCGACTTGTCCACGGTGTACCCTGTCTCTTGCCCAAAATCAGCTGGGATAGCATTCAGCCCCCACCTGATGGGGATAAGTGGTTTTAGATTATGAATGGGTGGATGTTTTAAGATTATACACACTAATTTGATTACCAATCTCCCTTTAGATGCTTAGTCATTAAGCATGTGCATCTTTCCGACTGTCTAGATCAAAAAAGTGCATGTTGGTGTTAGAAAGTTGCAATGTGTCTGGTGTCTTTAGAGGTTTCAACCTTGATGGTTTGGAAAGTTCCCAAATTTAGTCAGGTCCAGGTCAGTTGTAAGCTTGTGACCAGAGTAAATCAATAATTAGCAGTGACCATCTTTCTGTTCTTGTCTCATACTTATGCCTTATATATTAATTATTCCCTGCATTGGTGAGAGGACCATGATTTCCTACAGGTACAATCTAATCAATTCCGAGACATGGTGTCTGTGTGCAAGACATATTAAAGTGAAAACAGACACAAGCCCCAGAAATGTTGAGCACCACAAATGTGTTACAGTCCAGACACTCCAGCAATGCAGCCCTGGAAACAAAACAAAAAATGTGTCCACATCGATTTTGCCAGTCATCCTCCAAGCTGATGGACATGTTGTCCATCTTTCATCTCCACTATATAAAGCTACAGCATCCACGGCTCCTGTTTAAGAACAAACCTTCCCTTTATGGATCATAGAAACAGCCAAACATGTCGTTGGTGGTGCTGGGGTGGATTTTGTCCTGTAATGAGCAGTCTGCAGTGTCTGTAACCTGCTGTGGAGACCAGACATCATTTATACCCAGGGCAAACAAGCCACACAGGCTCTGCTGCCAAAAGCACCATCCATTTAATAGAGACAAGTCAGAGAGAGGGCAGCCTGCATACTGCCACACAGCCAGCACTGCACTGCAGAGCCCAGCAAACAGACTGGGGGGCGGGTTAACAAAGCCCATTTATGGCCAGTGATTATTAGTTATGAGTTTATTTGTGAATGTTTTACAGTTTAAAGGGCTCCATTCCATTTTTTAAAAATAAGACTTTTACCCTTGCTCGCAGTGTTATAAATCTGGAAGCTGTAAAAATATATATTGGGAAAATCAGTACGGGATAAATAAAGCTTTATGGAAACAGTGACAACCCAAGTTCAGATTTCTGATTTATTTGTCAAATGGGGTTAAAAATGGAATTTAGTTTTGGGATCCTTTTGGGGGTTGGAGTGAAAAGTCTACCATTAACTGTATTTTTCATTAAAGTGAAGCAATTTCTTGAGCTATGAATAATATTATCTGTTTAATCTGGTTTTATGCAACGTGATAACCTCACTAACACGACGCCGTGTTGTTTGGCTTATTTACTGGGCACAGTCAAATACATTTTGCCCTTATGAGTCTGGTGTGTTGTTGTAAGTGCTGGTACACACAGGCAATGCATTTTTTTGCCTCACAAGCTTTGGAATGGAAAACAATGCAATTTAAATAGAAACTTGATTGTCCGTACAAGGATATTTGTTGCCACAGTCTGTGCAAAGCTGCACATGAATACATAAATACATAAATAAACAGATACAACATAACCACAAAAATAAACATTAAATACACCACATTTATCCAACCATGACCCACATGTATAGTTCTCTGCAGATTGCAGGTTACCAGGGCATTTTGTTAAGAGATGCCATGGCAGAAAGAAACAACATTCCTGCCACAACGCGCTCATTTACAGGCCGGGGACCTGTATCTGTGACCAGATGGGAGCAGTATGAAGGATGAGTTGAGGGGGTGGCTGGGATCATCTGCTAGACTGTGTGCTCTTTGTGTAATGGCGTTATTGTTGAGTTCTGAGAGGTGGTAGTTTAGATTCTGATGTGTATTTAGTGCTCACAGATGCCATATATATAGAGAGAAAGAGCCACCTTGTTCACTATTATTAACTGTGTTATTTGTCCTTGAAATTGTAGCCATTTTCTGAAGAGATGCAGAGTTTTGAGCTCCTGTAATTGGTGTAGGGTTCTTGGCTACCTATGTGTTTGTGTGCACTCGTTATTTGTGGACTAACGGCGAAAAGAGCATCTGCAGCTATTTTAGCAGTTTATTTCCAGTATATTTTCTAGTTTTCTAGCAATATATATATATATATATATATATATATATATATATATATATATATATATATATATATATATATATATATATATATATATATATATATACAGTATAGTAATCTAATTTCATACTGTTTTTATACAGAGCAGAGAGTCCCTGATAATATTTCTTTAAAACAGACTAAAGAGATCTGTAAGGGATACACAGTACAGAGGATAGAGTCCCCAAATTGAGATTTCATTTTTTTCATTTACATTTTTAAGAACTATGGGAAAAATGCTACAACCCTTTTGATTTAATGCTTTACTTTTATTTTCAGCTCCACTCTAATTTCTGTGATCTTTGTGTACAGCACCAGTTTAATATTCACCAATAGCTATTTAGCTTCGGTGTAACGAAAAAGGTTCAGACCTTCCCTGAATGTGAGATCACAGAAAAAAGAATACTGTCCATATCTAAGAAACAGAGGAAGGCACAAAAAAGTGTAAATCCTACTTACCCTTGACAGCAGAATTGCATTGCACAGCTTGATAGCCACTGATACACCCCTTACTGTGTGTCTCCTCCCACTCCCGTTCACAGTGAGTCACGGAAATACCAAACAGGCACAGACGAGGAAAGAATCTTTTGTATAGTCAACAAAAAAATACCACTTGTCTGGTTGCAGAAGTCCGCCATATGCCAGGCTTTGTCATGAAAATAGTCTGCGTAGGCCTAAATGTTACTTGAGTCATACGATGGCTAAACTTCTCTACTCCGGACTGGTAATACTGAGCAACTCCCAGGTGTGAAACTAAAGGGCATCGCATGCTCAGCAACATTCCCGACTAAATAAAAGCTTTTAAAACAAAAGCGCAATCTGTTTTAAGAGTGTGATACCGGGGGTGAAACTCATTTCCTTGCTGTTGCCCCTTTAGTGTTTTGGCTCGGCGCTCGGCCAAGAAGTCCACGGGGAGGACAAGGTGAACGGCTTGGCCTGCTGAGTACCTTCAGTTCCTTATTTCTTTATTTCCCAGATCGTTTCTCTAATATCCGTAGGGGGGGGTTCAGGGTTACGGCCGAGTTCAGTTGCTGCCAATCTCTTCCGAGCCACAGCTCACTCACTGCAAGCACAAAACAAAACAAAACAAAAAAATCAGCAGCTCCAGTTATTGATTGAAAATGTCACATAAAGTCTTCAACATACGAAAAGGTAAATAAAAAGTAAGCGAATGCAGGCCCCAAAATCATTACCTAAAGGAAACAAAGATGATCGTAAGTTCTTCATCTTTATTTAAATCAAAGACTTGAAACAAATCAGGTCCTCATCAAATCTCAAATATACCGTTTGCATGTACGAATGTGTAATTTGTTGTTCGGTATCCTCATTTGCATTTGACAAATGAGAGTCTTCAGAGATTTGGACTCTTCAAATACAGGTTAAATAAATGACACTTAGCTCCTGGCTCTGTCGTGTATTGAGGGAAACGTTATGTACTCATAAGAAAAGAGAACACGACAGAAAGCAGACAGCAGAAATGCCTTGAAACTACTTGATAGCATACAGATAATAAAAAGAAACAGAGGCCACATGTGGTGTAGATGGCCTTTGTAACAATGGTGCAGTCAATTGCAAAAGCATTACTGCTGCAGTGATTGTAATACACCATGTGTCAAATTCATACTAATCCCAAATTACCTTTTTGTGTCCAAGTACAGCATGAGGCAGTTATTCCTTATGACTCATTAACTTCTATGCAAGCTGTAAGGGCTGCATGGAAGAGTTTGTACAGTACATGCATGAGGCTTTGACTTCTATCTACAGTGACACTTTCTTAAAATGACCTGGGCTGAGGGAATTCAAAATTTTGCCCTTTGTCTTCTTGCACTTCCATTGAAAAGCTTCTTCTAGCTTCTTCTTCTAGTTAAATTACATGAGTTCATTGGCTGTCTCTGTAAACACGCTAATAACATGTTATTGCCTTATCAGGTAGTGAAACACTTGAAGTCCATTTTTTATACTTTAAGCTCTGTTTTGGTCTCCATCATCTGCATGCTTCTTATATATGAAATGCTAACTTTTTGACCTAGCTGTCTGCTACATTTGTATGTTTGTTGCTGGATAGATATAACTTTGTCACGTGCCATAAAAACCAAAACAATGAGCTTAAAAATGCTAAAAGAAAAAGCTTAGAGTTGAGCTGAAGAGGGTGAATTTTGGGTTTGTCATTACAAGGGATAACTGTGATCACACACCAGATCTTTTTGTTTTCTTTTCCACTTAAAACTATATATTAATTAGTGCACCTAGTTGAGATGGAATTGGTGGATTGCTCCACAACTGAAAATGTCATATCTTTGAGGTCAAATATGATCCAAAGGACGATTGATTGAGTCTAAATTAAGACATCGTCACACACTTTATGTCTGAGGTTTCAATTAAACTTCAAGAAATCAATAACTATGTGCTAAACACGGCTTGTTAATGAACAGAGAAATGCAAACCTACTCTCAGCTATCAGAATTAGACATTGCTATTTATGTTTTTTTTCAATAAGCCATTAGCTAATCTGATTCATACCCACAAGCTTTAGCAACATCCCACCAATTCAACACATTTCTCTCACCATAGGAACTTTACCTGCTCCAAGCCACGAAGTGGGTGGTTCATAGCCGGAGCAGAGCCAGGTAATGTTGGCAAGCTAGCGGAATGTGTTGGTGATTAGCACCACAGTTTTACTATCATGTCTGATTCTCATTTTACGGTAGATGAGCAATAAAAAATGAGCAACGCAGGGTATGCAACATGACTCACATGCTGTGTAGGATAAAGAGTGCAGTGTTTTGTATTTTTCATTAAAAGCCAAAGAAGAAAATGAACAATGAGTTTTAGGGCTCATGAACATGAAGGTGGGTGTTTTCTGATCTGTTTCAAAGACCGTGACATTTCATCAACCTATCACAGGCTACACGTGGGGGTTTATGCTGCATTTGGGATTAATGGTATAACGCTGTCTGTGAAGTGTAAATCATACGCCAACACCAACAAATTATATTAAATTAAACAACTGAACTAAAGGGAAAATTCAACATTCATCCATCCATTATCTGTAACCACTTATCTTCCTCATCATAGTGGGGCTCTTGCCTATCCCAGCTGACGTAGGGTGAGAGGTAGAGTACACCCTGGACAAGTTGGCAGCTCATCAAAGAATCACACATCATGAAAATAGAAATCACAACCACAAAACCCAACACTAACTTTTACTGGAGAACCTAGGTACCTTAGATGCGGCCATCCAATCAAGACGAATGATTGGTGAATACAGGATGTACACAATGTTAAGTTGGATGACTATCTACAGTATGGTCAAAAAATGATAATTTTGACAACAGGCATCTTCTTTCAGATACATTTGATTTTAAGCCACATTTGATTTTAAGTTGGATATATCTACGCGTTAAGGAAAAAGTCCCCCAGGCATCAATATGGATCAGATGTTGATGTGAACAGTATTGACCATTCGGATGCTGGTATTTAAACTCCACATGGCATGAATACAACAATCTAATTTCTCTCATCACTCCACTAAAAGATTGACATAGCCTAAACCAATTACGCAGGCTCTTAAATCTTCTGATTTGTATTGGATAGAACTGAAGATACTTACAGATCAAATAGCAGAGTTCCTTTTTTTAATTATGTATTTATTTATTTTTTCTCAGACCTTGCTGTGAGGTGCAGCTGGCTGACCTCAGATCAGGATTAATGCCAGTTCCTGCTGCATTCTGACCTCCATAACTCTGCATCCTCTTCTGTGACTTTTGTGACAGTCGGCTAAAGTTCTCGGCAATGTGAAAACATAACATATGCTAATTTTATGAAGTGGATAAACTGTTAGTGCAACAGGTTCATCAGACTTAAAGATAAAGGTACATAAATAAAGGTAAAAACTACAAGAAATTCTAAGTAAAAAAAATAAATGTTGCTTTCTTTCCTCAAATGCTGGTGTTGAGTTAGAATAACAACTAAGTGATTTTGATTAGGATTAATGTTACCCACACTGTGCAGGCCTCAATATGCATTACGTCCACTCCATCAGATTGCTTTGTGTTGTGGAGACCGTTGGTGTTTACCACTCTAATGTGATGAAGCCGTAAGGGGAGACTCTCTGAGGTGGGTGAGGGGAGAGAAGTGAAAAGCCGGACATATCATTACAGTGGTTAAAAAGATGAACCCTTCCTGTCACTGCAGCAGCCAAAGGAGAATCCATTTCAGATGTTGGTTTTAAGTTGACTTTTGAGCCACTCGCAGTTTGAGTAGAAAAGCACTTGAACCAATTAAAATGTCAGCAGAGTGCTTTAAAATATCAACCTTAGTATTCCCAAAAATGTTGATGCAATGCCAGTAAGTGCACGCATCTTACGTATACTATATCAGATTTACCTCAATGTTTCTGCTACAGTGTTTTGGATTTGTCTCCTGTAGCTGTCATGAAACCAAAAACGAACCTAGCATTATTTTACAATATTGCAAGCTTTAGATTTCTCAACGGTGTACAATGGGTTAGGCTCCGTAGCACAGTTCAACTCAAAAACCTCTCCGCTCAGAACTCCCATGAGCGCTCAGCAACCTGCCACTTTTTCCTCCTCAGCCTATTTCTTTGGGTAAGAACAGAAAAGTGAACTCACTCATGTGTGCAGAGCTTGAAGACGGGGCCTTGGATTTGTCTTTTCGTGTTATTTAAATGTCAAATGAGGGTAGAGGCAAAGGAAACGAGGAAAACAAAGTTTCACTTTGTTGCAGTAGCCAAAAATGAGTAATAATTATCAATCTGCGGCTGAAACTAAATTAATAGTAGCTGTATGCACTAAATGCAGCAGCTCCAAACCCCAGAATTGGGTTGTTTTCATAAAACCTGCCAGTCAGTGGATTCCCTCAATGCCCCAACTAACTTATTGCAAAAATATCAGACAATATCTTAGAAAGTTTGTTTTGCTTTTTCATCACAATTACCATAAGAATATTTTTTTTTATCTACAAAAAAGGTTTTCTAAAGTCTGAATCTGTAAGATTAAATTGTAAGAAATCTGTGAGATCCTGATGGTGTTGTTTATCTCGTGCCAATGTGTCAACTTATTCTAACATAGAAACAACATAGACATAGAAACTCTCCTCATAGAGAGTGTAGTTGCTAAAGTACAAAAAACAGAAAAGCAACAGGAAAACCTGCCTGACGCTGGTGTGCCAGTACCAGCACCCTGCTATGTTGCATGCTGGATCACTGGAATAGCCTACTGGGACACTTAACAGAATGGAGTCACCATTAATGTTATTGGTTCCACTTGGTGCTTTTCCTGCATTGACTATTGACTCCTGTTGTGAATAGGGCACATTGTCCTCATCAGTTATCACATGTTGTACGTTTTGTTCCATTATTAACCATCAAAGTAATTAATGCATACAAAGTTTATCATGTTCTATATCATATACCTCTTCTGGGATGTACAACAGGCACAGTCTGCATGTAAACATACTCAATGAAAGTTATTTGGTAATAAAGAGATGAATGCCCTTGTGAGCACCGCTGCATGTCTGACCTAGGACACCAAAAACCAGACCAGAAACAGCCCTGCATAGATTTAATGCAAAGTGTCGTTGGCCGGCCATGACCAATTACATGGCTTGGGGAGCATGTGTAATTTCCGATTGATGTTTATGAAGTAAGAAAATTGCCTCAAGGTAAAAGTAATAATCATTAACTGAGCTTAATCCGGAGTGTCGAGTAAGCAGAATGCAAACTCCAAGGCTGTGTCACCCACAAATTCCACCGGGCACGGCTCTTTGACCTTACAGCCATGACATGAGCCTGCTTCGAACCCCTCCAGACTTTGTGAACTTGGATATCTGGTCGTTTTTTTCCTGATTTACGTGCTTCTACCATTGATAAGTAGGCTCTACTTAAGATAAGTAGGGTTTGTCCCAGGTCCTGAATGCCAAGAGCAGAACAGAACCACACAGAGACATATAAAGCCCTGACTGATGTGTCCGCCACTGTACAAAAGATCCACTGCTGAATACCAGACACATTCAAATCTCTCTGAAAACTTGCATACTGACAAAAAGTGGTACGAGTCTGCAAATTTCCCAAAATGTCAAATATTTCCAACAAATCCCATCTGTCAGGTTGACTCACAAGCAAGGTAAAACCCTTGTGCTTGAGTATAAATCAGTGTATGATGGTGTCTTCTCACTGAAGTATATCATACCTGTCAAGCAGTCAAAGTGCCCACCACTTTGACATTTTCTTTCTTGAGATTTTACAACAGAAGAGCGGAGGACGGAGACACTGAAAGGAATAAACCACCTTTAATTACCAAGCCACACAGCAAACTGGATTTTTACTTGTAGATCATCTGCATCTCTCCGCTCATGATGTAACACTTGTAAGTGTAACCACGCTTGTTCCAGTTTCTTGTGGTAATCACCTCCTCCCCTTTCCCTTTGCAACGCCTGCCAAACACCACTGTTGCATCTTTAACGGCGAGAGAAGTCAGGACAAGTGCTGGGAACACTCTTTGAAAGACAAATGTTCTGCTCTGAAGTGTTTGACGCCTTTCTCGAAGTTACTTGAACAGATAATGTTGAGCTAAAGACTGAGGGGCAATATCGTATCAATAAAATATTGCAAGTGGCCATTTATGGTCTTTTTAACAAAGGGGTAAATAGCATGGGCATTACTTTGATACACAAGCAATTGGGTGTGAATAGGCCTTGGCTTGGGTGTTATTTATCATGTTTCGTCATCCACTCTCACGTTCCCCTCCCTGGGTGACCCTTTCTCTCCACATTTTGTTGGAACATCTTGTCTCATGTCATCATTTCTCTCTCTTCGCCCCTTTTCCACCCACTGTGTGTCCAACATTACTGGCAGACATAATGTTGATACTGGAGTATTTTTAAACCACTAGAATTATCCTGCTGGTGTAACAGGTTCACGAGATGGAGATAAAAGCTGTGTAAAATTCTCACATTTTCAACCCAATTACTGTGTTTTAATAAAGCTGTTCCCACTGTTTATTTTTCTCTTCTTCTCGCTTGTCTCGAAAAGTACTTTGCCGTTCGGGACAGTTAATCACAACATTAAACTTACGGTTGCTGTTAGTTCCAAAGTTATGCAAGCTGAACACACACAGCAAATATCCCCGTCTTTAGTCTGCACATACACACCGACTGCTCGAATTTGTACATTAAATAATGAGATTACCTCTGTATTGCTCTCTTATTGAACAAGGTTGTCATTCACTGATAACATGGATGTCAGTGCTCTGTAACCTACAATAGCAACTTCAAACTTGGTGTGCATGGACCCATGGGTATTTATTTTTGCACTTCTTGTAACCAGTGGCATGAGCGCAATTCTGGCACAATGTCACACATTTTGAGAAACAATGGCATAGATTTGGCTTCAACATTTGAAGAGACATTTTTGCCACGAGGACCAATATTCAGAGTGGTGTATTCGTGCACTCTCTCTCTGCAAGTATTGTTCTGTATCCGCTAAAAATAAATGTAAAGGATCACTTTCAACTTGGCTCAGCTTGGCTTTTTTTAGCTGCAGTAGCAGGATAAATATATAGAAAATATAAAAAAAAATAACACAATGTATAATAAACTAAAGTAAGAATATAAATAAAAATAGAAACTAGCAATTAGAGACAAAAATGACATGGCTGTGCTGTGGTTAATTAAAGCAGACTTAGAAAATAACTTTAGTTTCTTGTATTTTGTTGCCAGATCCTCGGGTTATTCCTTATATCCCCATATCTAGCTGATTCATACATCAGTATAGTATCATATCAGAGTTCACAGTTCAGTTTGAGATCAATAAAAAAGTATTTGACGAGACAGTTCAGCAGCACCTTTACCTTACTAGAAACATGTCCCTACTGTCGGTAAACAAACTTTAAAAAGGACTAGACCAACTGGATCGATGTCCAAGTCGAAGCGGGTAGCAGCAGCAGCCATGGTCCAGGCCTGAGGGTCATACGGGATTGTGGCCTGGAGGGATGGAGGCGCAGCTGGCCGACAGTGTCCTCACACCATGTTAGTTTAGAGCAGTTATTTCAAACCCTGCAGCAATTCACCTTTGCCCCAAAGTTTCACCACCAGCCAGCGGGCATTAAGCATCATGGGAATGTCTCCTTTAAACCAATGAAAGCTGCTCCCGTCCTACAACGCATTCACATTGCATCATCATGCTCAACAGTCAGCAAAGTTCACTTTGATGGTCGACGTGTTTGTTCATCCTCATACACTGCCTCAAGTATGCTGAAGGATATATATGATTTGTTTCTCAGCACAATGACTCAGACCAAGAGCCTGTTGAGAGGGTGGATTCTCATTAGAGACACAAGCCAACTGTGCAGCCTTGTTTACAGTCAGAATGTGAAGCATTGTAAATTGTACGGATGCTGCATGCCTCCTTCTCTCCCTAGTCTAGTCTTTGTACAGATTTAGATTAATAAGTGAAGGTGGTGGCTCCTCCTGTGTTCCCCTTTATTGATAACTTAGTGTAAATCAGCAGAAACGTTTCAGTTGGAACGGTTGGTTACCTCTCTGGATTTCTCTTCATACATATATATTCAAAGGTAAAATCATATAACAAATTACGCCCTCTACTGTTTTTTAGCAGGCTTGTGGTTTTATAGTCCACCAATATGGTCCACATCAAGCGTACACCTAATTTCACACAATTAGTTTATGCAGGAACATTTTAGAGCCTCAAGTTTAGCATTATGGAAGTTGCCATCTTGTTTTTTTGAGTTGGACGCTGTTTGGCTTCCAGTCAGTTTTTAAGCAGGACAAAATGGATGCCTTCCTTTTCACAGATTATCTAGTATTACAGATAAACTGTTATTTATGCCTTTCTGTAAAGATCTAAGGTAAGAAATAAGCAATGCTGGAACACAATCTGGATTTCTGTTTAAACAAGAGTTTGATCTGAGTTTTGGAGTCTGGTCTGTTGCACTGGATGGACTTTAGCTGATGGGACTAAAACACATTTTTCTTCTTACATTGTCCACATCAGTGCTTCGCTCAACTTCCGGGCCAGGAAATTCTATAAACTGGGAGTGCACTGGCCGTCATCTACTGTAGGTTACACGCTGAATACGCAATCAGAAAAAAATGAAACAATCAGCCCATTTTTGTTTGGAGTCAAATAAATTACCCCCACGTACGTTTGCAAATCTAACAAACTAATTAACAATATGATGTGAGCTTGTAAATACAATATAGGATTAAGTTATACCTGCTAAACATCAGCACAATAATGTCATTTTGACCTTGTTAGCATTTCACCAATGCACCGCTGCGCTAAAGAACAGCCTTGCAGAGCTGCCAACATCTCTGTGCACCACTGTCCCATCACCTCTTCTGAAATCTACTTGTTAAGTCATGTTTCCCTCTTACCCTTTCTCTTACCTGTCCTCACCTCCTCTCCTCTCACTTCATCTTTCATATTCTGCCTTTATTTTTTATTTATTTCTACTTTCTTTTCCTATCTTCCCCTCAGCTCACCTTGGCTAATTATACGAACGTGTGGAAAACATAGGAGGAACATGCCTCGGCATATGAATAAACCATGGAGCATGTGTCCTAGAAGCCTTTTGTGCTGCCTGTTTCTGTCTTTGTTTGTCTGTATGTCTCTTGTTTTTTTCTCTCTCATGAACATCCATCCAGTCTCACCACTTTCTTTTCTCTCACTGTCTTTCTCTAACTTCGTCTGTCTCCTTATCTCTCTCCCCCATCACCCCTTCACTATCTTTCCCCCCTGACTTCAGATGAGTTCACTGCCTCCCAAGAGACTCACCACCCACCCACAGTTCTCTCTGATTGAACTCCGGAGCCTCAGAACTTCAGCATTAAGATTCAATTTGTTCTGACCTGAGCAAGGGGCGTGTACGCCATCATTGCATTGTTATATTAGAGGAATGGGATGACGCCATCAGGAGCAGGAAAGACAGATTGAATCCTGAATGTAATCATCATAATGCCCCCCAGCAGAGAGCATCAACCAGGATACGGGGTTATGGTAATGGAGTGGAAGGCTGATTGAGATTTCAGTAAATTAATTAGGCCCCGGGAGAGGGCTAGGCTAAGAAAATGCGTTGGATTGCGTAGAGAGAGAGACAGGCGGGTGGGTTGGAGGTGGAAGGTGAGGACTGGGTCACTGCATGAACGAAAAAAAGACAAAAACGGAGCAAGTTAAAGAGGAGACAGATCGGCCAAGATCGGCATAGCGAGGGGTGGATGTGGGTACAAAGTAGAGGCGGAGAGGTCGAAAGAACGTGGATCTACGTACAAAGCAGGGCCCTGAGATAGAAGGGCATGCCAGGTCAAGGGAAGTTTTTGCCTAGAAAGTAAAGCCAGACAGCAAGACGAGACATATTGGCTTACACAAAGAATTAGAATTTGAAATGATCTTAATTATAAAACTGGTTAAAAAATATGTCTCAGTGTGCTTTTCTTATCCATGGTCCAAGGCACAGCACTTTTCAGACTAAGTGAACCATGTAAAGAAGTGAGTGTGTCCAGGGTGTGTGAGTGAATACGGAAAGAGGAAATAGAAAGAGATGCAGACAGGGAGAGACAGACAAGGGAGCATTAAGTTCAAACTGCAGAGTGTTTGGGGGGAGGTGGGGAGTAGCTTCTGGTCTCTGTGTAAATGTCAAGCTCTCACTTTCCCATAATGACCCCTGAATCACCAACAAGTCAGTCCGAGGCATGAGGAACAGCCTGCTGACTCCATTATCCACGGGCAGGTTAGCCTGGGGCGCTGGCACTGGAAAGGCTCAAGACCCAAAGGTGGTGTAGTCAGAGGATTAAAATCCTATCATAAAGTTGTCCTAGAGAATACAGGACATGGCTCGTCACTAAATCCTCTACATCTCCAATGAAAAGTCAAAAAATAAGATGGTAGAAGCTAGTTTTAGAAGAAGAAGAAGTTTTATTTTAGTTCCACTGTTCGAACATGAAGGAGACCACAGTTTGCATCCCATTTCCTGCCAACAAAATAAATATATATTTCCAGTCAGTTTCCTGTCAGTGCAAATGTCAATACTTTTCGTCAATGTTGTATGCGGTTTCCAGGGCTATTAACTTCTGCTAAATCAGCATGATGATCATTTTCATGGTTATGCTTGGGCAAATCCAACACTTAAGCTTAAGGGGAATGTTCTAAAAAGTCAACATTGTCTCACCCAAGTTGTTGTGGGATGAAGTCCTTTGCTTTGTGTACCCAAACATCCATTCCAACCAATGCCAATCTTCCTGGAATAAACATTATCAGCAAATGTAACCCTTGCTGGGTTACATTCATTTATATGTCATGACATAAGCAAATTAGTGTCACACAGACACTGTCATCTGATTTGGGAATGGGGGTATCATTGCATATTAAAGACTGCAGCCTTCTGCAGTTTATACTCATGGTGTGAGTGATATTAACCAGAATAGTACAGTGGGCATAGTCTAAATATCTGCATTGTCATCTTTGGATATGCTTCAGAGAAGATTTACAATACAGACATTGGAGCACACCTTTGCTGGAGCTCTACAAAAATGTAGTCATTGTATCTTTTTGACTTTTACTCTGAGGTGTGCCAAAATCAATAAAACCTGATCCAACAAACTTTAAAACTCCTGCAATGTCATATTTCACTATTGCTAAGATCCCCCTAAACCATTAGATTTTCGTTTTTTTTGGTTTTAGTTTTTGAATAGGAAGTGATTATGACAGCAGCTGAACATATGCCACAGTGGGTGCAGGAAATGGAATCATACTGGGCAAATTTGTGGCTAAAATGGGTCTAAAACAGTGACAATTTAAGTATATTACATTGTCTTACTGTAATAAGGTCTTCCTGAATTGGATTGAAACATGTTTTCTTGTATTTCCTAAAAGCAAACAGTGACTCTGCTTTTTACAGGATGTTGAAAAGTCTTGACAGAATGCGGCCTGACTAAATCTGACACGGTCAACTGTCCCGGGAATGCATCAACTCACAGAGCAGTTATTTGCACTATAGCATTTACTCTGTTTGCTGCAAGCAAAGTGTCCTGACCTTTTCCGGGGCAGTTTTATCTTTCAAACACTGTCTTTTACTTTTGGGAAATGTTTTAAGGGTTGATGATAAATGTAGACTGTAGTTCCAGAAAATCACCAGTCAGTGTAGAAGAAGGGTTATTTACTCACTGCTTAACCTTAACAATCTTTCACCTTAAATAGACTGCAGAGTTTAAAAAACTGAAATGACAGAGAGCAAGAATACTGTCACATTAAACAACTCTACAAATGACACAGACTGCTTGGCCATAAGTCAATTTATCTCAGCTAACCAATTGTTATTGTTTGTAGAAACAGACTTAATTGTATCCATTGTTAATAGTAGTCAGTATACTTTCTATCTGCTCTTGGGATTTTTTGCAACCTACCAAGATCTGTTTCAAATCTGATTTATCTTTTCATGTAAGTACAACTTCCACTTGAGGGAAATATAAAACTTGAGGGCAGGATAAATCAAGTCCACCCCCAGTAAATCAAACACAGTGCAGCACAGAACCATATTTCTCCTGCTCCGGCACTTAACCCCATGCCTGATTAAGGGGCAGCAGCTCAATAATGGTGACCAACCAAGGACGGGTTAGGTTTGCAGCTTCCTGGGGAAAAAATAAAATGATGAGTTCTTTATTCTATTTTATTTTTTGCAAAAAGACACATCAGTCACACTCAAAAACAAAGTTTAAAAATAACAAGTAGTGCAGATTTTCATCTTTGAAGCTGCTGTCGTCCCTTTTTCCAGGAGCACGGTCAGATTACTCAACATTGACGAAACAACAGCATCAAACACAGCACAAGACAACTGCCCCCCAAAAAAATATATATTTGGGGAACCTTGGTGTCTGGCAAAGTGTATAACCTTAACATGAACTCAACACAGCTGGCTGGACATTGGACGCCTTTTGCAGTTTGAGCTAACTGCTCTTAAATGTTCCTCTTCCAAGTGCGAGGGGTGCGGCAGGTGGGATGTTCATGCTCAGTCAACCAACTGCAGTTCAGACTTCCTTATGTGAAAGGTCAATAGTGTATTCGGCTAAGTTGTTCAACACTGAATAGTTTAGTTTGCGGGCAGATGGATTTTTTAATTTAGTCACAAACACTTACATCAAGGAATTGACCCTTTATAGTCGATGGTTATACCAATTGATTTGGTCTTTTCAGGGAGCTCTCACAGAATCAGATCGGCAACAAAGATCCTGCTGAGAGTACTAATCTCCCTATAGCTATATCAACAATACCACAAATAAGCACTTTATTACAGGACGAGGTCAGGTGGTGGAAGGGGTGGCGACAGCAGATGGCACTGATGTAGTAAGGCTATGATGGCCACACTACACCTCCATTGATATGATTGGAGTCAGCTGAAATCCAAACAGCTTGAGAAGGAGCCAGTGATTAAAAGCATGAATATCACAGCTGATGCCAATCACTGTCTATTGTCTTTTAGGTGGTTTGCCCACAAGGCGGTGTCTCTGAATATCATCTTGACAGTGCTGGAAGCGTCACCCAACTGCACACACCGGACTCTGACAGTTTTAGCTCCAGGCATTGGATCTCGGTAACCTCACTCTAATCTTTTTGAGCCATTGAAACAAATTAAACAAGAACATGCATTGCAGAACATTGTCTTTAGGACAGTCATATTATGTTCAATGCTTTAGACCATTGTTTCAGATAGGACTTGTCCTACAAAGGGATTACAAGGAATCATTAGAAGACTGGTAGATGCAGAGATCTCTGATTGTCTTGTATCACGAGACCAGCAGCAGAAGTAACCCATAACATCACCGGGGTTATAACTCAAACTTGACTAAGCTCCTCCTGAGTAAATATTATAGAATAATTGTCACAGGCTCTGTAGTACTCTGACTTTTGTGTGTAAAGTCAGTGAAGCTCTCTTTTTTTATCATAACTATTGACCGATGAGGAGTGCAGACTGCATTAGATATGGATATCTACTTCCAAACAACAGGGTTTGTTTGACATAAAAAAAGAAGTTACTCTAAAAAAGTTGTCTATTTTATTTACTCCTTGTAAACACAAAATCCATTATTTTCAGCCATTGATCACTTCATACCTCCTACATAACACAGACCCACCGAGTGGTATTCAGTGGATGACTCAGTGAGAAACTCTACATGGATGAAATGGAGTATAATGTCTTCCACTGTAGAGGAGCCAGATGGAACATAATTTTTTATATCTTTAATGTTACAGCATGTTCATAAAGTAATGGAAATAGGTCTCTTCATATATTAAAGACTCATTTATGTACATTTTCTAGCTTGGGGTAAGGGTTGCATATGTTCATGAATATTAATTAACTATGATCAGAGAAATGGTATGCCTTCTGTTTTAAGGTGGATCGCCTTCTTTAAACCACAGAGCATTGGCATGCGTCTCACAGAAGAAATATTCCACATAGACACAGATTACCATAATTAATATATATAGCTATGAGTCAGATAAGAGTCTTAGCCAATGAAGGATGACTTATTGATGTCTTCCACTGATGATAAGCCAACTCCAAATACAGAATTCTCTTTACATTACAGCCATGCATTGCAATTCTGAGAAAACTGATAATATGACATAGATCACTATGTCTTTGTTCACATAGTCTCAAGCCAGCATTAAAGTGATTGAGATGGAAAAAAATGTCCAGTGAATAGTTTTATAATTTAGTACCCTATTTCTTTGCCACCGTAGAACTCCTTTAAACCTTGCAGTATTGGGTAAGTAACCAAACTTCAATGTACATTTTGTTTGTACTATACATATAGTATGCACATCATGAACATGCACTAGCACAGTAATGCATTATAAGGCAGTCGGCAGTTGCCGATCCAGACATTTCATCATACAGGTGTACAGCATGATGTTTATGATGTAGCACATCTTTCTACACAATCATGGATGAAGACATTTTGGTCGAACTCTATAAACATAAATCTGTATCAGTATTCAGATAACTCAAAAAAAGAATGCTTAATAGCCATGTGGTGAATAATCATATATATAGAAACTGCAGTCTATATCACTGTGAGAGGAATAAATGCTCAGAAATCTTGGAGCTCCTAAGCTTCAGGAAACTTCAAGAATACATATTTAAGAAAAGTTGTGAACCGAAAAGGTTTAAGTTTTTTATTCAAGCAAAGTTATTCAAATTATGGAATCCCAAATGGTCTGCCTAAATGTCTTGGTGGTGCAAAGAACCCCCTTTTTTCTCAGAATTTGTATCATAATTTGCTGTAAATGGTCAATTTTTTGATACACATATCTGACTGAAATTAAGTTCCTGCAGTCCCTGCAAGTTTCTGCATAACTGGCTTTTACAACTGTGAAAAAATCTTCCATTTGGCTCCCAACCCACACAGCTAAATTGCTGTAAAAGGACATATTATATATTATATATTTGGGGAATGGAAAGGGTTTTTAAGCTGACCAGTATTACTTAATACATCACTGACAGTGGTGCCTTGAGAAATTAACTAAACTAAATTAAAGTTTTAAGTGATTCTAACTAAGCCTCCCATTAACTGCTGGGAATGTACAGTGCATCACAATTCAGAAAGTGCGAGACGAATTTACAAAGCACACTAAAAAGTTGTCATTCTGTGAGGCAGCTGATGCATTGGCTGATGTGAGTGGTTATTACAACAGCATCTGTCTAAGTAGCAGGGTTTTTTTTTGCATCATTTGCATCACAACAGCCAGTTGGTGCACGTACGGTATATCAGAAAGCACCAGCTTGATAAACGATGCTATTTTACTGAACAAACTGATCTTTCATCTCATCTTCGGAACAGCTGGACAAATGAATCCGCTGGCGAGCTTGAGCTTGTTAAAGCTGTAAAAAAACTTGGACTGAACAAACAACTGACTTCAATATGAGTTATAAACCAATCTGTCCACTTGATTTTTCCACAAAGTATTATTTTGACTCATCTCTTTTTTTCTTCTCCACATATTCCACATTGCCTCTCAAAAGGCATTTTAGATTGGTCTTCAATGCTCCATTGCAGATAGTCTGGAAATAATTCAATTGCTGTCGTAAGAGTCGAAATCTCAGAGCAATAAATGTAATTGTCATCTTTTGTTCTGAAGCTCATCCAGCCTTGTAGATATGTATTTAGGGAGTGTGACAGTCGGAGTGTCCATTTTTCCCCAGATGACATACCAGCGAGGGAGAAGTAATTTCTCCACATTGACACGCAGTAGTAGTTCCTTTTGGCACCTTTACAGTGGGAGCCATTAATCGCCCATTGTCCACCGGCTAAGAGGCTCAGCAGAGCAGTATCACTAAATTAATTAGAATATACAGTGCTTGCTTCGAATGCAAAGTGAGTCAATTAGTTCGCATATTCACTTCAGTCGAGCACCCCGAGTCCAAACGCCCTTTAGAATCAAACCGGTAGACACGTTTGATTTCTGCTCTGCTGCTTTCACACAGATTTTACTGCCCCGCTGTCATTTCCATTCTCTCCCTCTCTCTGTCTTTTCCCTTCCAACAAAGCAGATTTAGGATCCAGTTTAGTAGGTTTGTATGACCTTTCAGCCACATGTCACAGTCTTGACTCATAAATGAAAGTGACTCTGGTGTCAACACCGACATCCCAAACATGTGATCACAAATTCTGTCTCAGGTTCCAGGACGGTCTTTGGTGTCAGACATGGATGTCCTCCACCTTTCACCAGCAGTCCACTGACTCCTGGTCAGTGGTCCAAGCTTTAAACAAACTAGTCAGTGGACTTTGACTTGCGGATTAAGCTCCACAGATTACATTCAATTTACACTTATCCTATCCGGGATAAGGTTTTTGTCTCTTGGTCAGATCACAGATCTCATTGGATCGGTCTTTCTCCAAGACTTCTTCAGTAGTGGCCTCTCTGATGCAACTGCAGCTGTTTGGTAACTGCCAGAAACACCAAAACAGGAATGTCTGTGCTTCAACAGTGACAGTTTAACAAGCCGGCTGACAATGAATTGGGTTGTGAGACGTCTCTGGTTCTTTATGAAGTTGCTCCCTCACCCATATACAGAACATTAACACTCTTACCCGAATGGATCCATCAGTAATTGAATTGATCAGGACACTGATGCAAGTTACAGTAGCCTGGTGGATCTACTTTGTGATTTTATCTGTTGAATTTTTCAGAAACCACTTTTTACTTACTACTACTTCTATTTGGAGGAGAAAGCTGATGTTCATCAAAAAGCTTTAAATGCTGACACTCAAGGTAAACTTACTTGCTATTTTTTGAAGCTCCTTCTATTTTTTGAAGCTGCTCAGTTGCCATGTTGCTACTTTTTTAAGTCAAACATTAACGAGCGGTCTTAAAAAATGCTCAGAATAATGGAAAGTTTAAACATCTACAGTTCCAAGACAACTGAGCAAACTTCATCCACCGATCAAGACCACATGGCGTCGTCTAAAAGTTCCAGAAAAAAGTCAGCACACACCCTTAAGTGGAGTTTGAACAACTGCGGATTCAAAGGTCAAGAAGGAACTGATAATCTTTGAAAGACCGTGTTTGGAATCAGATCGATCTGGACTCCAATCACCGACCGAATCTACAACCTGGCACGATGGCCGGTTACCAACAGTTGCTTCTCTTCTTTCTCCGTCCGTCTGTTCTCTCTCTTTCTTTGTCTTGACAAAGCCAACACTCCCCTCTCATCTACTGTCCTCCCTTGGTGATAGCACATTCGTTTGCAGGACATCATTCAGTGAAAATGAAAGCATATGGCGCGTAATATTTACTTGTAATGAGCCGGAGTGCTACCATGCACGGAAACAAAATCATGAGTGCCTGGTTTTGTGGCAGCCCAATAAATATTTCACCCTGTAAAAGTATAGATGACATGGGGGGAGTGAGAGGGCCACCTGTTCTTGTCTGCTAAATGATTCACCAGCTGTCTCGTCTTCATTCTTTCTTGTCCTCTGTATTCATTACTGTGTCTCCCCAATGTCCACAAGAAAAGGGTGTGTGATTAAAATAGGAGATTAAGGAAGAGGACGCAGAAAAGAAGCGTGAAGCAAATTTAAGAACGGCACGAGCGAGCATGAATGAGACGCACAAATGTTTCTGTGTACTCTTCGCACTTCTGAAGTATTCAAGCGCCGCGGCACTGCCAAATGTTCCTCGCATCGTGCATCATTGATACTAAGACTGTTTTCTATGACGACATCTCGTTTTGTCACACGTTCCTTCGTCTTCCATGCAGACTCTGAGAATGTTGCTTCTATTTCAACATGGGCCAACACATTCTCATTCCTAGCTCTTCCAAAATGCAAAACATCAGCTTAGTCTGTGGCTCTAGGATCATTGATCAGGTGCATGCAGGTCTTCTTGGTGAAGTTAGAAATGTGAAACATCCAGTTAGACTTCACATTTAAAATGTTTGACTTTAAATGATGACAGTTTGATTGACTGCGGAGGGTTCTGCTGATAAAATATCCTTGTGTGTGTACACACACAGCCAATAAAGCCGACTGCTACTCTAATTTTTATTAAGAAGTATCGAGCAACATTTAACACATACACAGACACCACCAACAAGGATACATTCAAACCAAAAGAAGAATCACAGCCAGGAGCTCTCTCTCTCTCGCTCTGTCACACACGCACACACACACACACACACACACACACACACACACACACACACACACACACACACACACACAGATCATGCTTCCAAACAAAGAGAGAGATGGCATTTTGACATTAAGTGGAAGAGAGATACACAAATCCCTCCTACTATATCTGGGATTTGGGCCAACACACACACACACACACACACACACACACACACACACACACACACACACACACACACACACACACACACACACACACACACACGCGCGCACACACACACACACCCCCTGTCTCCCTAACTCTTGGGAGAACAGGAGCTTAGTACAGTAGGGCTCAGATGGTGTGTGTGTGTGTGTGTCCTCCCACCTCCTCATGTCTTGAATAGCTCTTTTCTTTTTTCCCCCCCGAGTTCCTTCGTCTCCTCGTCTCTTCCTTCGCGTTGTTGTCTCCCCTTCTTCCTTCAAAAATCCGCACCGCTTTGCTCGGGGCTCCTCTCATCTCCTTCTGCTCGCAGACTGCCGACAGAAGTCATCTCCCTCTGCTGAAAGCAAATGAAAAAGTAATAAATGTTACAGTAATAGCTTTTCTTACCGTCGCTGACAGAGCAATAAAAGTTAACTTTAATCTGGCTTGAAAACGCTATGCAATGTGCGGATTCCGTGGGATGAAATGCAACATCTTCATTAATGTCTTTTCAACTTGTTAAACCTGCATTAATCTGAGGTTTTTTTGCAATATAAGGTCCAGTGTGTCAGATTTAGAGGCTTTTTACAGAATGTGGCAGAGATGGAATATAATATTTAAAACATTTAATTTTATTTGTGTATAATCACGTAAAAATAACAACTTTTATGTTTTCGTCCACCATGTTTCTATAGTAGTGGTAGTAGTAGTAGTAGTAGGAGCAGGGTCGGACTGGGAACAAAATTCGGCCCTGGCATTTTTCCTCTGAACCCGCCCCCAAAACACAGGCACTAAAACATTATCCCACCCACCCATACTGAACTCCCAAATACCCCATAAATAAGACAGAACATAGTATGCTCAAGGAAGATCGTGTTGTACATGTCTGCACCTCATTGAACTTTGCAAACAGTCTACTTACAGCACTGATTTGAGCTACAGAGCAGACAATTAACTTTGAACATATAGGGGCGGTGTTTATCTCGGTAGCTTAAGCAGCCGCTCCACATGCGAAGGCTCGCTGCGGAGGCCCAGGTTCGACTCTCCACCCTTTCCCGAATTTTAACTGTCATGAAGAGGCAAATATTAACCGACATTAGCCAGTGCAACGCAAAGCCTATTCCAAATTGATGCAAATGGGCCGCAAGTCAAAGGCTACAAAATAAGAAATACATACATACAAAAAAACTTGGTTGGCAAGGCGGAGGGGGGGCAGCGGAAAGACAGATCCCAGGTGGCAATCTACGTGAGGGTGCACGAGCGGGCAAAAAAAAAGGCAAGGCACATATGTGGCCAGGACCGGCACTGATCGGAGGCCACTGGCCCAAATGTGGCCCGAGATGGACCGGCCCATCTGGCATTTGCCCGGTAGCACAGAGTCCATGTCACATTTTTTACTGCCACCATAGGTTTCCCCCATGCTTGGGAAGGGGAACATGAGGCTAGGAATAATATTGCAATCTTCAACCTCAGCATTGGATGCCAATAAAAACTACAACCTGGACTGGTTCAAAATTTCAACTATGCAGCTCAACAGAACCGTTCAGCCTCTTTATCTTATTGCAGATTATTTTTGACTTGGTGAGGATGTTGCTTTTTTTTTTTTATTAAAGTATTAAAAAGTTTTAGTTTTCGTCTCAATATACATTCTCATTGGTATTTACTTTCTTTTCGAGTCATCATCTCTGTCCTTCGCGTTCACTCTCTTTCATCCTCTCTCCTCCCTCCCTCTCCTACCATCAGAGTGTCCTCCTCTGCCCTTTCCTTTCTGTTTCACCTGCTCCGAAAAAAAAAAAAAGTATTCTCAGCTCCTATTGTCTCACTTTCTGTCTCCTCTCCTGTCCTCGCTCATCCCATTTCCTCGCTCCTTCCTACTGTATCTCGGTCTCCCCTCTCTCCTCCTCTGAAAAGGTATCACCTCTTCTCAAGGATGTCCTGGATTCGCAACCACACTATCACCATGGGGACTGTTACCGAGGAGATAATGAGCGAGAGCGATGGAGAGACAGGCGGATGAAGTGGTGGTGGCGGAGAGGGAACTCCGGCTTCATGTGGCCTTTTTGGTAGGACGACGAAAAAATTACGGAGAGAGGCGGACAGACAAGGTTGATGGATTGATTTAGGTAGATAAAGAACAAGTGATGCATTGATGGGCAGATAAAGAGCAAGAGATGGATGAATGGAAATGATTGAGAGCAAGAAAGGGAGGAAAACAAAGAGGTGAGCGAGAGAAAGAGGTAGGTAGGTAATGAAGCCTGATCTATATTTCAAAGGCTTTGTGGTACGAGAGGACTGGTAAGTTTCTCAGAGACATGGAGGGTGTGATGAGAGAGAGATGAGAGGGACTGAAGGAGGGAGGGTGGACATGAAGGGAAGATGAATTAGAGGAAGACTATATGGTAAGAGAGGGAGAGACGGAAGAATGATGAAAAGGAAATTAGAAAGAAAGGAAGGTTTGACTACCGAAGAAGAGTTGGAGATGAAAGAGGTGGCTCGTGTAATGGCAGGCAGGTGTTACACTTGAGTGATACATGAGGAAAATATAGGTTTGTAATTAAAAATCGGACATGACATAAAGGAAATGATATACGTTAATACACCTTTTAAAACTGGTACCGTGAGGTCCTGAATTATTTATTTTACATTACAGTGTTCCAAGACTCCAAGACGTGTATTTTATGATGACATGCAGTTTATTTTTCTGTTGAATCCTTTAAAAAGGACTCATACATCTACCTCGTTAATAGGGATGGGAATTTATAAGATTTGTATGATTCCGATTCCATTATCGATTCTGCTTAACGATTCGATTCTCTTATCGATTCTGCTTAACGATTCGATTCTCTATCGATTCTGCTTAACGACACGATTCTTTATCCATTCTGCTTAATAATTCGATTCTCTATTGATTCTGCTTAACGATTCGATTCTTTATTATTCTGCTTAACAATTCGATTCTCTATCGATTCTGCTTAACGACTCGATTCTTTATCGATTCTGCTTAATAATTCGATTCTCTATCGATTCTGCTTAACAATTCGATTCTCTATCGATTCTGCTTAACGATTCGATTCTCTACCAATTATCTTATCGATTCTCATTTGTAAAAAAAAGTAGAACAAACAGTTTGGTCAGCATCAACAATCAACCCTAACAATCAGTCAGACTCTCTCTCTCTCGTCACGGTCATCTTCTAAACGTAATACCTGGTTCTCAACAAGAACCGGTTCTCGATTCCCATCCCTACTTGTTAATGACTATGTTTCCAAAAGATGACACACTTGTTGCATTCACGTAAGTGTTGTTTTCCCACGACAGGAAGTCTTTTTGGTGAATCACTCAGCCGCTCTGTCACCCAGGGACACAGATGACGGCGACACGCTGAGCAGCATTAGGTCACTATCAACATACTAATATAGAAGTCCAACAAAAATCGGTTGTTGTCTTCACACGTCGTTCGTTCTCGCCGTTCATCTTTCATGTGTATGTCACATTTCATGTGATGAATTATACACTCAACTGCAGACTGTACATCTGTGACTGTACAGTATGTATCTGTATGTGTGTGACTGTACAGTATGTATCTGTATGTGTGTGAGGAGGAGCTGAATGTCAGATGTGTGTGTACAGACTCTCTATGTTTGTCTGTGTGCCATCAGGAACCCCAGCAATCAGCCATCTGCCCCCATTCTGTCACCCCAACAGTGAAACACACACACACACACACACACACACACACACACTAATGCAAACCGCTCCTCAAATTCTGCCACCTTGTCACCGTGCGATTGTCTTTTTTGACAGAAAGGTCACTCTGACTCTCTGACAGTTTTCTTTTTTTTTTTAAACCGTTAAGCCGTTAAATGCAAATGAAAAGTGAAAACCGGAATTAAAGGAAGCTGCCACATGTATGTCTTTGAGGACGTGTAACCCAAACCCATCACTGTAACCTGTTGTATAAGGAAGCAGGATGTGTCGAGTTTTACCGCATGCATGCAAAAAATGTTCGTAATGTTGTGACAGAAGGAGGTTGTGAGGAAAATGTCCTAAATACTGTGAATAATTTCATAAAAGTCTGACTGTGAGTCACTTTGGATAAAAGCATAAGCAGAATGAATATATTGTAAATGTTTCAAATCTATTTCAATGTGTTTTTAATCCACAGCACACGTGTGTCTGTGATTCCTCTTCCCCTGCATCGCCAACGATAATTACAGAGCTACTGTTTTGACACACTTGAAGTTATCGTAGAAAAACATATATTTTTTAAATATATATCCTGAGATATTACATGCCACGTTTTCTATTTACATACATTCTCTGTACAGATTGTAAAGCCCTCCGAGGCAAATGTACTTTGTGACTTTGGGCTATACAAATAAAATTGAATTGAATTGAATTGAATTATTTGCGAAGCGAGTTCTTTTTGGTGACATGACTTTCCAGCAGAATAGCAACCGAACCACCTCATATAATCACGTAATTTGGCAAATTGCTAAGACGCTGTCTGAAACCTGCTGCAGTGCAGAGTCACGTATTTCCATGATGTTGCCCGCAGCCTCCTGGAATATCAAGCATTTGAATTAATATTGCAGTTTCAATGAATACTTCATTAAGAAACGAGACGGCTTTTGTGACATTGATGTGATACACGCTCATCAGTGAATGGATTTATTGGTAATATATTGAAATACTGAATGATGAAAATTAAATACAATATTGTCACAACAATGCCACAATTGACATTGATTGACAATATTACAATATTTATAATGATGATACTTATTCATTCAAATTCTGACTTGACCCTGCCGACGCGTGTTTTGTTGAAATGCATCAAAATACTGCAGACAAACTAAAAATATACACACACAATGACAGATTTAAAAAAAGAAAATCCTGATGTGACACACTCACGTCATTCCTCCAACATGATTCATTATTAAGAGTTGATGGTTCAGTCAAAATGAAGACGTTTGTGTGTACGTCAGTGATTAGCCAGGGAAAAGGAAATGAAATAATTCCACAAGTGGATCCAGCAGCCTGTGCACACACTGCGGAGGCTGGAGCTCTAACGTGGAGCCGTGGTTGCTCCACAGACGTGTCCTTTTGTTCATCCAGAACACTGCCGGCCCGATTCACAGCGTAGTGCAGGTCCATCCATGCCCACACAAACACCTTCCACCTTAACAAACACCCACATCCACCTTAACGTGCACAAACAGGGAAAAAACATAGTGAGAGTATTACTTATAAATCATGAGGAATATTAGTTGGACTGTTCAGCTCTTGTGCACTTGTTATACAAGGTAAACTAAAATTATCTTTACCATGCAAATACTTTCAGTTCCTAACCTGAGTGTGTTTTGTTTCTTCTCAGAAAGGTGGACAGAAAAAAAACAACAAGTTATGGACATGATAGAGGTTTGTAGAAATAGAAGCTCGTAAAGTGTCTCACTAAAATCAGAAATCAAATAAAAACAAAAATAAAAAAAGAAGCACCAACCGTCAAAAGCAATTGGATGAGTAGCAGCACACGATTTAAGAACGTTTCCAAACAGTCTGCCCTACTTCATTAGTGGAGGTCACTGGGGACTATAAATAGTTGTGTTAATGAAATAATCTAATTCCATGTTCTCCTAAAAAAAAAAAAAATCAAGCATCAATCAAACATAATGCAGTAGAGCTGACACGCATCCAATTTCATTGATGATATCTAATTGATAAAGGAGAAATCACGACTTGAAATCAGACCTGACAGCTTATTTATGTAAAGAGCTTCATGCTCACATGAGTTATTGATATTGATATTGAGGAATAAGTGTTTTTACGCTGTGTCACTTATAAATTTTGGTCCGTGCCGTCATTCCATGCATACATTTTCTTGACAAGACTAGAGGTTGGTCATTTAATCACATGCTGTATGTTACATTGTTGTGAAGAAATTGCTGAAGTCAAGGGTCAATGGTCAGGAAGGAAGAAAGTGTTCAGGAGCCTCTGATGTCTTATGCTGTATTATTTATTGATGCTTGGCCAAGGAGAATTAGAGACACTCTCAAAGTTCATCAGAAGTGCCTGAGTCGGTCTCACATTCTGCCAAACTCATCCTGGTGGATCGACCTTAAACCCAAAGATAACAGCACAAATACTACACACCCAGAATTAGTCACAGAGAATGTCTTTACCCATGGAGGTGTTACTGTCAGCATGTTCTAGTCTGGAGACACAGATGTCTGTTTACGCAGATTGGAACGTCAACAGCAGCTATCTATTATGACTATGAAGGCAGCAACAGGTCTCTGTGACCCTGGACACCACAGTGTTGAGATATGGTGGCACCCAGTCAAAGACAAACAATTAATACTGCTGAGGACCTCAAGGCCCACAACTATGGTGCTAGAGCAAACATTAAAGATAGTGGAGAGAGTTCTGGTATGATTATGTGGCTTAATGTGCCCCCTCTGACATGAGAAGATTTTTTTTAATTATAATTAATACCAAGATTGTGCACTTAAGAGGAGGCTCCACCACCATGAAATTTCCCTGGTTGATTACTCACACTAAGAATGAAGAAATGAAAATTGAAACTGAATATTTAAAGATGCAAATGAGTCATTGTGATACAGTGAATTGCATACAGAAATCTGAACATTAAATAAAGCCAGACTGATTTTTTTTTTTTTTTTTTATTAGTCAAAGGGAATTTTGGATATCTATAACTATCCATTCTATCTATGTTTTTCGACTATCAAATCCATTTTCACCATGCTTTTAGGAATAACATGTTACATAAATTAGGCTATGAATGAAATATGAACAAACCCGACTGTAAAAACATTCAGTAAATTAATAAAACTGGAAGGTTCGGTGTGCGTGAATGCTACTGAAGTGGAAATTCTTGGCTTAGAGTATGAAAAATCTCACCTTTAAAGACGTGCATTGTAAAAAAACTAAAAGATATCACCATAAACCTTTAATTTAAATGTGCTTTTTTTTTTTTTGCTTTCCACTAGTCTGAAGGAAAATATGTAATGGGAGCAGAAAGAATCGCAGAACTGAAGTGTCTTGTAAGACGACGATGGATTTTTGGTTTTTTTGCGGCGCGTTCTGCTGTGAACATTTCTCTCTGTCTTTTAACCATGTGCCGTCGCAGCCTTTACGTCGACCTGGCAGCGCTACAGGTCCGACCTTTTAAGATTGCTGTCGTGACCTTTACATAAAAATGACTTGGGTGCTTATTCAGACATGACACTAACATATTATATTACTGTAAGTTGTGTTAGACATTTACACAGCGGCCCAAGTTGTCTTTAATACTCTCATCATGACGTAAAGCACATGTACTTTCTGATTTGCTGGATTGATTTAAATGTACATAAATACAGAGTATAACATTTACTTGATCTGCTGGGCCCTCCATTATACCCAGATTTATTGTTGACGCGGGGGTTAACAGGAGCCCCGCTGTAGACACATACGGGGGGGATAATGATTTATAGTTCAGCTCCGGATTTCACCCCGTTGTGGCACAACCGCAGCATCAGACAAATGTATCGTGCGTGATGAGGCCGCATCATCCTTTAATCATATTCCCCGCAGAAAGTGTGTTACACATTGCAGCAGAGCCTACGCACGTAACTGTGACCCCTTAATAAAGAAGTATAAATGAGGCTTAACCCTACATTTCCCATGCTCTCTGTGCAGCGCGTGCAGATTCTCAATTGTCAAATATTATATATTTGATGTGTTAATTTTTTCATTGAACACATTCATGTACATGTGTCCAACAAAGCTGAAAGAGACACAGGGACGTTGTTCAAGACAGAGCATCAAGATAAGAAAATAAGTTTCAATCAAATCAGTTGATGCAAATTAAGCCTGCAGCTTTTTTAAGTCTCCTGACTTGTTAAGCCCCAGGGCGGTCGCCCACTTCGCCCAGTGCAGTAATTCAGCCTCGCTCATAAATTCTTGCGTCGCCCTAAAATAGAACATTACTTCAGCCGTCACTTTACCCCGCGCCGGCCGCCATGTAATTCTAGGACTCCACTGATCTGTGTCATCATATCGCAGAGTTATAATGTGTTCGGTAATAAAATGGAACAGCGGGGAAGGTTGAAGTTAAGACCTTAAACTGAACAGGGAAATTAAGGCGGGTTCCCTGATGGCCTGGCTTTATTTCAGAATTTCATTACCTCAACAAGTCACGCCCAGAGGTCAGACCTGTTTCATCAGCTGAAATCTGCCACAATGGCAACTGGTATCCAGCTGTGATGTTCTCTATTTGATGCCATATGTTGCGTCAGACCTCCATAAGTCCCTATGTTGAGAGGGTTTGATAAGCGTGTTATTTTTTTTACCTGCTGCCATTGTCATCGAGGGAAGATGTTGCTCGTAGGTTTTAAGACTTCCACCGTCAGCTTGGTTCAGACGTGCAGTATCTCTGTTTTATTCTTCAAACCCTGTCACTTTACAGGTGAGTGAACTGAATATACTCTGGGGAAACCACAGCAACTCAGAGACACAACAGGCATTAATCGAAAATTTGCTCCCTGAGGCGTTTATTTGAAAAATGATGCCTTTGTGCGAGTGGACATACAAAATTCAATAATGCAGAGCTATAATCACCTGGCTGTGATTGTGTCTTCTCTCTCGCTTTCTCTTGACAATGTTTTGACAAAGCAAAGGAGCTTTATTATTATTTTCCCCCTAAAAAAACGCTGGAATCTCTAACACCGGGATTGTGCCTCAGCCATTTTGACACTGAGTGGAGTCATTTAATTTCCATATCAAAGGAACCCCAGGAAACCTGCACAAGACTGAGGAGCGCTGCTCTGTTGCTCCCATCTGAAGCAAGAGACGGGGGGGAGGAAGAGAGTGGCAAAGAATGATTAGAGAAGCGAAGGAAGAGACAGAAAAAAAAGTGTTTTGTATCTCAGGATTCCAAAAGGTGTCTCTTTCTCATAAAATGCTTTATTGCAGAGGACCTGGGAGTAGATTAACGGGAGAGGTATCTGCTGGGGGGTGTGGAAGGAAGGAGGGAGGGATGAGTGCGAGTCTTTAGTGGGAATTCTTGCTCATTTCGGTGTTCCCACGTAGGAAACAACAGGGGAATATTGCTCATGTCACTTCCCTGTGGTCCTGAAAAGTGGGCTAATCCCAACGCTGTGTGAGGTGTCAAGTGGCCCACATCAGCCGGGACTTTATGATGTTAAAAGTATTATTAAAACATAAATTCTCTGGATAGTAAAACTGCAACAGATTAGATCATTGGGACTTTTTCTTGTTGTCTTGTTTTGTTTGTTTCTTTTTCTGTCCACGGTCGGCGATGGATGTTCTTTCCAGATTTAGAAGTTGTAGCGTTTGAATTCAGCTTTTAAAGATAGCCACTTTGTCAGGCTCTGCTTTCCGGGATCAAAGTTAATGTAATCAAACTAAAATGAAAGACGAATGAGTTGTGTTAATGTGGCAGGTCGATACAAATCACACAAAGCAGAATATAATCTGACACTCGTTTGTTCGGTCAGTGACAGATCGTACTCTTGTTAGAGTCTGTCGATGATGTCCTATGACTGGAACAGCTTCAACTGGGATGATTTGTGTTGTTTTAGAAATTCCTTGTTGCATGTTTTACAGGTACGCTGAGGACCATTAAAATGGAAGTTATCGGGTAATTAAGTGCTATCTTGCGATCATGCAAATAATGGTTAATCAGTATTTGTGGTAAAGCCAAAAAAAACAACAACAAACTTGACATTTTGACATCTTCTTCTTACCCTGCAGCTATTTGTGACTAAAATACACCAACAGCAGGTTAGAAGGAAGGCACACTTTATTAATCCCTCCAGGGGAAATAGTTTCTCTTTTACTCTGTTGTTATTTTACCAACATGTTCCCGCTACCGACTTGTCAGAAATGGCAACTTGGTCCTGATGGCTCTGCACTTCAGACTAGTACACTGGGTACCCCTCCAGTGTCAGTTTGGCATAAAATAACTGTTGGATTCAGTGCCTTACTCAACGGCACAATGGCAGTGCCCAGGAAGTGAGTTGACACTCCTGCAGCTACTAATACAAACTCTGTATTGACTCGTCCGTGCCGGTCTCCAACCAGCCATCCCATGTTTTTGTTCAAGGGTCATGACTTTAGTTATGAGGCTATTAGTGTGGCTTTCTGAATATGGCAAAGTCTGTCAGTTGGTTTCTAAAATGAACTGCCATACAAATTTATTATATGATCCCCAGAAATTCAATTTAGCACCACCAGCAGCTGAAATATTATTATGAACTATCTAATGGATGGATTATACACATGGTTATGGCTTCTGGATGCTGATTTTTTTTTTTGCCACTTTTCATCTGGTGCCATCATCAAACTATTTTTCTTTTTTAATATTGTGGTAAGCAGACAGCTTTTTCCGAAGCTTGTTCAGTTGGATCAAACTAAACCAAGGGTGCCCATTGTTTGATGAAAAGGCATTGGGAAATATCAAAACACATACAACTCATTGACATTTTCACTTTGGTTCCTAAACAGCTGTGTCAAGCCGGACTCAAAACAGGACTCAATCGCAGAGGTGTCAAATGAGCTTATTTATTGCTAACAAAAAATCCCTCGACAGAGTGAGGCTATGAAAACGGCCTAAACTAGGGAAGACAAAAACACTCCAAAGGAGGAAAACTCTAGACTACCCTATAAAGATGATCAAAAAAACAGGAAATGACGAGACAGAACAAAAACTCAACTTGACCTCACCGCGGTGTGACAAGCAGATATCAAGAGGTCAGTCCAGTTCACATTCCAGTCGACAGTCTGACGGTATAACTGTCAAATCTCTGTGACTTCCATGCATGATGGAAAGTGGGTTAATCCCAGCACTGCGAGGAGTCAAATGACATCTTGACTCTAATTTTGCAGAAGTTGAAAAGTTGAAAGTTTTTTCATATTTTCAAAGAAAGAAGTCCAGTAAGTATAAACTGTTTTACTCAAGTTTGTGGTTAATATTAGCTACACAGGTGATTTTCAAGTGTCAAGTAGCACTTTGACTTCAGCCAGATAACAGTCATATCCATTCACAATGCCTCTAGAAATGTCAAAATGCACTGGCATTAATGTAAAACTGTTCACACTCCACTGGAGATACTCTGTGGGGTATTCCTGCTCTGCTTGTCAAGTTCCAATGAGTTTACTGCAGTATGATGGCAAGTGGGCTAATTCCACGAGAGTAGAAAAACTCCAGGTGACAATGTGATTTGTGAGTTGTAAAACATAAATGTATCTGTCAGCGCTGAGGGAGCCGGCTGTGATTTCAGCTCTATCACTTCTGACATTGACACTTTAAGTGAGTTCTGTCAATGTCCTTCCTGAGCGCAGACCCGTGGAACATGATGCAACTGAATCGGTAATGTAAAGTCATAAAATTCAACACTATGAATCACCACAGGCAATGTTCCTCCAGTGACACTCATTCAAAAAGGTCATGTGAAATGTCAATAGGGGCAACTGTAGCCTCGGGCGATGATCACATAGGAGGCCTGTTTGAAAGCTTTTTGCCTGTTTTTGTCTGTCTCCTCAAAATGATGAATCTCTTCAAAAAAACCTCATATCTGTAGTCTTGGCTACAGTTCCCATTGGTAAAATTAGCATTACACAGACTGCATTACTTGCTGGTATTTGGGGACATGGTGACATTGCAAAATAAAATAAAAGAAGTCCCTTTGGGAAATAAACATAAAGAGTCAGACAATAATACTCCTGTGTAGGAGAAAATAAAGGTGAACACTAAGATCATCACTGAAACTGTATATAAGCACCCAGCACAATTTACAGACCAATTACATCTGCAACCTAAGATTGTAACTTGAGACGTGGTGACTTGAATGACTCGTCTGTGTTTATTTTATATTTTCAGTTTTGGGGGCTTCTTAAAAACAACAGTGATTTTCGGGGTTAGGGTTACAACACTGCATTATGGAAAGATTATGACCATGCTCTATGACAATAGATTAAAACTTTGTAGATCTACGTACATAGGATGACGGCGCCAAAACCTGTGGTGGAAGCGATTCTCTTCCTTCACGACTTCTCATGGCGATCTGTTCTGGATTATAACTGTTTGGGCTCTTGCCGTTATTCATTTGTGAAAGATAATCTGAGTTTTGTATCCATGCCCATTGGCTGGTATTTGGAAAAAGCTGCAAAGTGAGAAAAAGTTGATGTTACCTTTAAAGTAGATAATGTATTATTTAGAGATGTTTCATTGTCATACAAGTAGTTGATTGCAGTGTGTATAGTGACGTGCATTTTGTGCTATGGGCTGTTGTACCATTGTCTTTGTAATGGGAATAACCAAAACAAATAGCCTCAAGTTGGGTTCAGGTCTCACATTCGTTGGGTTCAGGTCTCACATTCGGCAGTTCCAGTATTTTTTACATGGTTTTCCTCTTTTGTTGTGTCTCCTGTGTTCCACTGTCTGTCTCTGTGTTTGTCTGTTTGTGGTCTCCCTTTTACCCCCTCTGCCTCCTGGCTCTGCTCTCTGTACACCTGCCATCATCATCAGCAATGAGCACACCTGTCTGCCATCAAACAATCATCCCTGCCTACACAAGCTCTGGCAGTCCTCACTGGATCGCAGTTCTACTCACGGTTAGTTCATGCAGTTCACTTGTATGACGCTAGTTTACTTTTGCATTGAGTAAGTTTGCCCACCTGTTCATCTGTCTACGACGTACACCTGGTTTCCCTGTCTCAGGATTCCGCCTGCCAGATCTCATGCCTGACATTCCCTCCGCCAAGCCTCCTCCTGAATTTCTTCTGCATCTCCATATCCAGCCACATATCTCCATTCCTGACAGTATACTTAATAAAACCATATATATATATATTACCTGTTTTCACCTTACCTGCCAGTCCTGTGTCTGTGTTTGTGTTCAGCATAACAACTGCTACAACCAGGCCAGGTTCAGTCATGCTGGGCCTTAGAGGTACAGCACAGGCCAAATTTAGGTCTTGGTGTCATGTGCAGAAGTCTAGTATGGACAGTTACTGCAGGTGAACAGTACAATGCTAAAATAATACTAATGCAAATAATAATCTACTCACAACAGTAGCATTTCAGCCCATCCTAACCCTAAAAAAGTACCTGTGCTGCTGCTCAGTTGCTGTGAAGTTACATTCATACAACTCTATAAATGTGTGAAGCAAAGCTGGGAGAGAGTGCATGCTCAGCAGATCTTCTAAGAATAAAATAAAAGCTTAAATAATGCATTCACACTAATGGAAAAAGAAAGAAAGAAATGAAAACTGGGCTTATCCTATCAGCGGCAACTTTGCAGTTTGACTTTAAAGATGTAGGGCATCAATACTATCATACCGTTTCAGTATTAAACCGCAGAGAAATATGGCTTTAATGGAAAACAAATGAAGCAGCATTGGGCCAGTTAATACTGTTTCTGGATAGTCCCAGGAGAGTCGCAGCAGCTGGGTGATGAGAACTGGGCTAATCACATCAACAGAATGGTCTACCACAGGTTTCATTAAACTGTGGCGGGTAGAAGCAGAGAAAAACTTATTTTTTGTTGATTAACTTCTACGAACATCAAATCGACTAGGACCAAAGCAAAGCAATTCTGTGTCTTTTGTGTAGAAGACATGCGTTTTCGCATGTTTTATAGACTCCTTTTTTAAGAGTGCATGTGTCCAAGAGTCATGGCCAGCCATTCTGTTCATCATTGTTGCTTTATCCACAGCATCTTTTCAAATTTAGCTTGTGCTGCCATCACGCTTGTAGCCCAAGGCTTTCAACTAAAGAGAGAGCAAATGTATCAGCGAAAGCCCAACCGTGGTATTTCCCAGTACGCTAATGAGAAACAGGTTATTTCTACACAATATAGTTCATGTATAACGAGACAGAGTGGCAGACTTGCTGCTGGAAAAATGATTACATTGCACAAGGAGAGAGTTTCACATTATGCATAGCCTCTGGTAAAACAACTCTCTCCTATTTTCTGTTTAACCTATGCAGTGGAGAAGGTTTCATATAATCTCGGGATCTCTATGAAAATGCCTTTTCTTGGTTGCAAACATGGTTGACCTTCTGAGTTCTTTCGCAGAAGCATGAAATCAAATCATGTCCGATTTGACAGGGGGGAATGGGCTCGTGTTGTTCTCCCGTCGTCAAATTTCATCGCTTCAAACTTTTCTGCCATCTGTGATTGTTCATCTCGCAGTCTGTGTTTGCTCTTGGAGCTTGTTCTCGCTTAGTTAAGATGGCGAACGTGCAGCCCAGAACTGGAGATTTCTTTCCAACTTCGACTGAAAGTAGTTGAATTTAGAGTTCAGCCTCAGACATGCAGACATTCACAACCGACACATTGTCTACCTCCCCCATCGGGATGGAAAGCATCGATCACTGTTGAGCATATTGCAGAGAAGAGGCCTGTCTGGAAATGTACAAAGGGACTGTACAATGTCCAAACAAATGGACAACACATTTATCAATCGGAATCAGTGTGTAATTACACTTTCATGCTTATAAGGTTGTTATAAATGCTTAAATTAGTGGAAACAACCGGTTATTCAGAAAGATAATTGTCCGAGAGCCAGAGCACATAATCATTTTGTGAAACTCTACCAGAAAATGTGCATGTGCCAACCTACAGTATACACATGCACAGGCCGAGACTGTTATTTTGGAAAGCAGATAACAATGGTGGCGCTTGCATACAGCTCATCTACAAATCTGGAAACTTGACGTTTTGTGGCACGGATAGTGCAAATAGACCTAAATACGATGCATTTATGTGTAATGTGGTGGCATTTTTATATTTTGTCACACTTTCCGAGGCATGCTGTTATAATTATTTTCTAAAAACAGTAATGACTTGCTGGCTTTTGTAAATGCTTCATGTAAACACGCTGCATGTACAATTTCAGCATCAGTGTCAATATTTAGACTAAAAAAAAACAGACTTTGTGTATTCCTTGTGCTCATTCTTTGTTTTATTTCATAGTAACATGTCTAATTTCCTATGAATATGTAACACAAGGTGGGATTTCTAGCAAGGCAAAGATCCTCTTTGCATTTTTTCAGTAACCAATCATTTATCTCTGACAGGGGTTCTTACCGTACACTCTATGCATGCAATGAAGCAAAGCCTGCAAGCTGCTTCAGGCTTGCAATACTGTCTGCTACTGCTCAGACATTATATACTCTCTTCACAGAAACATATATCCACCCTACCCCTGGGGAGTGGACAGTTTATATAAGTCATCAGTGCTTCACTGCACTAGCTGTGGCATCCCAGCTCACCTGAAAGGTTTGCTATGACTCCCTCAATTACAGGCAGCTACTGCTGCTACCGTTCATAACGAACAACATGAGCTTCACTTCCACCTCAGCTTCCACTTGTAGGTCTCATGTGGTTTCCATGGGATGATGCTGTGTCGTCATTCCCCCCTACAACCTCTGCTGTGCTGAGCTCACTGCATGCTTTCTTGGTGTGACGAGGTGAAACATCAAGTGAGAATTGGTTTATGCTGAAATGCAGTGGTTCCCAACTGGTGGGTCACGGTGCCAACCTCACCCCCCTTTCCATGTTTATTAGGGGGAGGTTGTGCAAAAAACAAGAACGGAGAAAAAGCTTCTATTGCTTGAAAACACACAACATAATGTCTGTGTGTTTAATCCATTGGGTTCCATTCCAGTTGGTGATGTAAGTGACTATCGGCGGAAATACTGCATTAATGTCTGGGGTTAAATTTGGATGCTGAGGTTAGATGAGTTGCACAAACAGCACTAATGGGCACAGTTGTTTCAAAAGCAATTCCTGGGAGGCGCCATGTTTCCTCCTCTCATCCTTGATGTGATGATGCTCTTTAGGATTGTTTATAGTTATTCATGTGTAATGAACCTTGCGAGTAAGTATGAACCGGGGAACCAACTTAACTAATGTTGCATCAGTAGGAGCCCAAAAATAGATTTTGATTTGATTGCAATAAATGGGAAATATCTACGCTGTGATGTGAATTTGTCTGAACCTTAAGGATGTTTTAAAGCCAAAGTTTATAATGAATTTCAAAACCATGACATCACTCTTCTTCCTGCATGTCTCCGTTCTCCTTTCATCTGCCTAACTTTACCCCTCTTCTTCTTTTTTTTGTCTGAACTTTGCCTTGACTCAACTCTCGGTTTCACCTATGTGCACATATATATCTGAAAAAAAAAAAATTAAAAAG
Source organism: Collichthys lucidus (assembly GCA_004119915.2). Taxonomy (NCBI): domain Eukaryota; kingdom Metazoa; phylum Chordata; class Actinopteri; family Sciaenidae; genus Collichthys; species Collichthys lucidus. Next base: position 30,836,465 of record CM014083.1, on the reverse strand, counting down.
GCCTGCAAACTCTGTCTCACGCTCTCATCTCTTCTTCTGCTTCCATCCGTCACGTCCTCCTCCTCCGCCTCCTCCTCCTCCGCCTCCCATGTGATTACCTTAAAATAGTATTGGGGAGTAGAGTGTTGTCAGATCCAAGATGAAGTGGATTTACTTTCCTCCATTCTCTGTCTCTTCCTCTTTTCTCTTTATCACTCGCTTTTTTTTCATTCTTCTGTAATTCCCCTTTCTTTCATTATTTTTACACCGTCACCACTCAATTTGTCTCATCCTCTTTCTTTCATGTTCCTTTTCTTTAAGTCATCCTCAATCTTTCTCCCTCTCCCTCTCTTTTTCGTTTCTTCTTTTTCTTCCATACCTTCCCCCTTTTTGTCTCTTCCTGCTGCCGTAGCCTAAACCGAGCTGTACAAAAGGATGAGAGCTTGTCTTTAAATCAGACAATAACGATCCTCACAGTGTTTTCTCTCTTACAGATGAGCATTACTCTTCCGTTCAATCATTCATTATTCTACCACATCCCATATTCCATTCCCATTTCAATTTCAGGAGTTAAATGAGGCAAGAGTAATGGCAAAGTAATAATTGCTCTTTTTGTTCAATACTCGGTAATAAAATCAGTAATCATTGTACAAGGAGAAGAAAATAGTTCATTTTTATTGCACCCGTTTTCACTGTAACTGTAACAGAAGATGTTATTAAAGAAGTTATTAAACCCTAACTAACAATTGTAAATAATAAAAACTGACATCAGGATGCATCTATCAGTGGATACATGCAGGATTCACATCGTCCTTAAAGTCTTGGGATGTTCAAACCCTGTTTTTAATACTACTGATGCTCAGCATTTTTCTGCAATAGCCACTCAGCGTATTTCCATTCAGTGTTTCCCTGTATAGTAGTTCTCTGTCCTCTGTGCCGGATTCAAATTACCTACCTATGCACAGACTCTCTGTTTACTTTTCAATCTCCTCACACTGTGTCGAAGCCGGATTTATTTCGAGCTAATGCAAAACCAAACATTTCCTACTGCTGCTGCTGCTTCACATTACAAGCTTTCAACTGAAGAAGCCAAAATGTGTGCTTGTTTTGAGGGTTGGCGCCAACAGCAACCAGTCATTTTTTTATTTTTGGCATTTATTGTCAGCGGATCATTTTTAAAGTATTGGATGAGTAATGGAACAGTGAGGAGCTGTTGGATGAAGATGGACACCTCTGCCGTGTGTTCTCACTGTTACTGACCATTTTTTTTGTAACGTATAATCATAAAATAACAATAATAGTAAAATGTTTTTTCATGAGCTAAGTAATGATAGTTGAACTGCTGAATAAACCACTCTTTGCAGGCCTTGTGGTCTTCAGGATGCTCTTGATGGCGCAGTATAGAGTATAAATTCCTCAGCATTTGAGTCAATACCTGGAATTTCCTCAAGTGTCCTCGGTATAAACACTAAGATACTTTAAATCGTCCACAGCTGACATTAAGGGGACATTATTCCTTATTGCTCCTTTCCAAAGTCCACTATCATCTCCTTAGTCTTGCTGACATTCAGGAGGAGGCTGTCAGGTCCTATTGATTCCCTACTATAGGCCACTGTTTTCAGTGATCAAGCCGAACACACAGAGAGTACAGCAGGGGGCTCGTGACATAGCCCTGGGGTGCTTCGAACTTAAGAATGAGGCTGGATGTGGTGTGTCGACCCATCCTCACCACCTATAGTCTTCATGTCAGGCTTCGTTGCACTGGACACACATACCCCAATTGCTGATCTGCAATAGATTTATGTCTAAACAAGGCAATGGACCATATTCTGCTCATAAGAAAGCAGATAAACTGTCTCAATCATCTAACAAACTGTCATCTGCTACAGTCCATTCTACTGCCAACTGGTTTTATACTTTGAGTCCTTCAAATCTGGATGTTTTCAAGTACTCAGAAACTTTTAGTTTGTTTTCATCACTGTAGTTAATTGGATAGTTTCTCCTTTCATTGGACAAACAATCCTCCATGTCTCACCGTGTTCAAAACTGATTGGTCTCCATCGAGCATGTCTGCAAAACCCAGAGGCCAGTCAGTGTTTTTTTTTTGTTTCTCTTTGTCTTCATCAAAGCTTCTTTTCTCTCTCTATGAATTCCAGGATTTCTCTGTCACTTTTTTCTCCCTGCAAATACATATATGCCAGTCTCACATTAAAATTACTTTCTGCAGGCTATCCTAATATGCTGTGGGCCTCATAGGTAGCTACCACGCTGCTTCTGTGAGATCCTGATATGCATTTTGAATGCAGATAGGGAGCATGGGAGTAATGAGAGAAAGAGAGAGTGGTATAGACAGAGCAGAGGGGGGGAATTTGCCCTCTAAACACAATGAATCACCACTTTAAATTTCTGCATACTGTATAGGCTTTTCTGTCTAGGTTTTTATGTGCCTTGCTTGGAGGCTCATGAATAATGCGATGGAGTCAATATTCCTTTTTGCATTATGAAATGCAAAGAAAGGCTGCAGAATAGGAGTGAGGGTTTTAAAATCACAGATACATGACCTTCCGAACCTTTTGCACATACTGTTTTTGAAATCGCCAGATGAAGCTACAAGGTTTTTTCCTAAAATGATGGTTATAATACAATATGTGATGTGTTAATTTAAATATTCCATCTTTCTCTAAGGCTGCAATTCATTCATTTGTTTGAACAAGACCGGTCCGGCATATCACTCCTTCAGTCTTGCCATGTTGCTACACAGTCGTGTGTGGAAGGAGTACAGCAGTGGACTCAAAACACAGCCCTGGGGTGCCCCAACATTAAGGATGAGTTTTTATAAGGCGTGTCCATCCAAGACCAGTCTGGCAGTGCAGTAGATAGGAGTAGCATCAAGTAGAAAACGCAAAATGGACACTTTCATGGTCACCCGAGTCATTATTGGCCAACTCTTGCTGTTGGGCTCATCCAAGAAGAAGCTTGGACCTCTTGCACCACGAGCGAGAATCATACTCTGAGACCAGCAACCAAATAGACCAAGCAATGGGTGATTTAAAGTCCTCTCACAGATGAAACTTCACTTGGCTTAGTAATTGGTATATAATGCTTTGTCCATGCTCACCTAGATGGAGGTTGTTTTTGGCTTTTCTCAAGGTCACTGTGAAATCTTTGTCCGATGTCTTTCATAGCCAGTGAAATTACATGTCGACATATTGAGTCCGGTATGTCATTCGTTCATCAATGTATTGAAAGTACTTGTGCAAATCCTACACCCACAAGGTTGTCTGTCATATTGTGTAGAGAATCTTCCTCAGCCTGGTTGTTTCTATGGCAGCTGCAAAGAAAAACATAATTATTTATTTTCGGTGTAAAAATTCACGGCTACTGTCTCTGCCCAAGTAAGCATATCTGCAGGATGGACATTCACAAAGTAATCAAACCTGAGAGCATTCACACCATACTGGAGGCAATTTTGAGCCAAACAAACTTTTATTGATCAAATGCTGTAAAACAGAATCATCTCTTCCTCAAATGGTCCTGAGTTGAACAAAGAGAGTATCACTGAGGACCAGGGAGTCTTTCTTTTCCCTCTCTCTCTGTCACAGCATGCTGATGGAATACAATAGTCTAATCGCTAAGTGAAAAAAGGATTGGTCTAAGGAGGGGGGGTTGTTGAGAGATGAGGAAAGCCCTTCTTTGTCTCCAAATGGATCACAACCCTTGAGGAAATCTTTTTTAATTTCTTATCTCATTTTGTTCCTTTTCTCACACTGATAATATCTTCTCCGCTCGCCATTTCCCTTAATTTAATTCAATTGAAATCACTTTTTCACACAAGAAAGCTGGTTATGTGCCAAAGAAAATTAAGTTCCAACAAATAAGCGATACAATATGTAGAAAAAAATTCATTCTTGCACTTGCAGGAATGGAAGGAAAAGGGTGTGATGTAACTAGAGGAATACGTGATGTGGAGGCTGTTTGCCTGTGCCTCATCTGCCATCAACCTCAGCTGCATAAAGACCAGTTCAACCTCCCAGATGTCACTAAATTGTTCATTTAATTTGTTCAAATTGGTCATTTGTGAAAAAGTCTGATTTCCCCGGGCTTCAGGAAATTTCCTTTCTGCGAGCTAACCTCTTTTGTCCAACCCTGTCCTGTCTTCACACCTGCATTATTGGACATCTGCCACCACCAGCCTTACACTATTCTGGAAAACCTGCCACTGGACCTCCACCTGCACTTCACCATCCATTTGTAAATTCAATAAACTGTTTAAACTTGATTCAGCCTCTGGTCCAGGTTTGTGCTTTTGGTCTGCTACCGTTCTCTTTAACAGGGAGTTACTTGGGCATTTGATCAATGATTCCTTAAAGCAAACCTCTTTCAAGGTCTTCATGCTTCCTTGGATCTTACAAACTATAATCCAGAGTTCACAGAGCAAACCCTAAAGGTAGTATGCTTCCGCTTTTCTGAACATCTAACAGTGTCTGGAACCCTGTTTTCAATTTAGGAATTGATGGGGTTGTCTCAGAGTTTTTCTTTTTTGGAACACATATTTCACTCTGATTCATCAGGTCTTTGGAGGTCAGAAAGTAAACAGTTTTGAACATTTCTCTGCTGCTCTGTTTTTGTTCTTTGCACAATTATTAGCTATTACAATTAGCTCAGTATTTCCATCATTGCACCCCGCAAGAGCCGCTGGCGTTCCTTTGGATTTTCCGTCTCATTGTTACATTTGTGGAGGCCATTTAATCATGTTGCCATTCAACTGCTTCAGCACTCTCTCTCCCTTCTCTCTCCCTTTCACACAGACACATATTAAGAGACACATATTGATGACCGGGGCTTAATAAGTGACATGCTTGAGTTGTTTCGAGCAATTATCCTTTGTCTCATTATTGGCAGGTAGGGATTGCATGTACAGTATGGATGTGTGTGTTGGGAGTGTGTGGGAGGTGAGTGTACCTACTCACGTACAGTCATGTGTGCTACATTCATGTCCACATGTGCTGCCATATGTGTGCATGTATTTCTGCATATACCTGAAAAAAGGCTAACGGTAATTAGAATGGCATTAATGGTGTCAGCCAATTAGCCAACATGCCCTGAAGAGCACTGAGCATTGAAGCAGAGGGCAAGGGACCTATTTGTCTTCCCAAGGCCGAGCTATAGCTCGGAAGAATGCGTGCACACACAACACAGCACATGAGTATGTACAGAATGACAAGACATGAGGTAGCTGATGCACATACTAATGATACCAGCAAGTATGCACATAGAAAAATGGCATAGGAGCATAATTGCCATAGAGCAATATGCTCCCATTGATTTTTGAGTACCTTACCTTGCCTTGTTAATTTTGTTTTGTTGCCATGGTGATGGAGAGAAGGCAAAGAAAAAGAGTTGTATCTGCATCTGGGAAAGAAAGAACATTTTTTATATATGAAATCAGAAATGATTGATAAGGAAACAATCAAACACAAATTTTGTGTGATGATTTTCTGAGCGTTATTTTATACATCCATCTCCCACTATTCAAATGTCAGGAACAATGTGTTTTTCCCCAACTTTTATCTCTCAGACAAAGCTGCATGGACATAACCTGAAAATGTGTTTTTGTGTAGATTGGTGTCGTGTGTGTGTGTGTGTGTGTGTGTGTGTGTGTGTGTGTGTGTGTGTGTGTGTGTGTGTGTGTGTGTGTGTGTGTGTGTGTGTGTGTGTATAAAGGCCAGTTTGGCAGTGGGTTGTTCCTGGGAGAGGTAACCTTTGCCTGAAAAGAAGACAGAAACTCACTCCGACAGCCCGAGGTAGAACTCCCTGGAAACGTACACGCACATGCATGCATGCACGCACACACACACGTGAAAGCTTACACTGTACACAAAGAGGAACATGCGGACGCACACAAACACACACAGATAAAATCCACTTGAACTGGCAAAGGGGGAGAGAAAAAGCTGTTTGACTGCTCAGACGGACAAAAAACAGCAGCTTGGCATCAGAGACACACGCACACACACACACACACACACACACACACACACACACACACACACACACACACACACACACACTTGAAATACCTGTACAACAACCCACAAACCAGCCTGTTCAGCCTCACTCACAATGACGCGTTGCGTGTGTTTCATCTCCTAAAATCTCTTATTTCATGCCAGATGCGTTATGTTGTATGCAGTTGATTTACTCTAATTAAAAGCCTTTAGTTTATTGATTAACAATCATGTTACTTGACTGTCTCCTTGTAATTTGCTGCATTCCAGGCAGCCACTGGTTTAAATCCATGGTGAGACTAATTAAATTACAAACATATATCCATTGGCCATTAAAGATCTTCCTTGACTGTGGTTTTACAAAGATGAGCTTTCAGTCAGTGAATGGCTTTGGCTCAGTTGTCACCCAACACTCAACCCAACATATGCTGGGGGGGAGCTCGCTCAGCACAAACCATAATTTACTATATCAGTAAATCCAACCTGGAATATTAAACATTTAGAAAACACAGACCAATATAGATGATGTCATGTGCGTGTTTGTCATTGCATTTACACCAGGTTAATGTCTTTAAACAGATATCAATGCATGAATCTGTAGACAAGGGATTGAAAGCGTTTCCATTGCTGTCATGTTTGGGCAGTCTTTGGTTGCATCAGTCTGTGTGGAGAGCAAAACAAGCTGGAATAAACTGGCCAAAATGTAATCCAAAATAATTTTAACTGCTGTTACCTTATTAAAAAAGTTGTCTTTATTCAAAAATCCGTTCATAGAGATCAGAAGAAGCGCGTCTTTCTCGTCATTCTCACATATAAACTTGCTAATTGGAACGCTTTCCGGATATCTACTGGAAAACCCAGAATAATTGTCCTTTCCCCACAGAGGCTAAATGATTGACAGGTGTCCGTCGATGGGTTCAGAGATGATTGACAGCTGATAATAACAAAGCCCTGTCGCTATATTGACGCAGCACACATTGCCATTGTATTTATATATGTAAATGAGGTAGCTGGAGCTGGTGACTTAAATAGTGTGTGTGTGTCTTCAAAATAGGAAAGAGTCAACTGTCGCTTTAATCATTCGTTCATTCATTCTGATCACAATCTGAAGTGTGTGTGTGTGTGTGTGTGTGTGTGTGTGTGTGTGTGTGTGTGTGTGTGTGTGTGTGTGTGTAGCAGTTTGCTTCCTTTGTCAAGTCTCTATTAAAGAAAATTTAATGAGAATTCTTAAAAGAGCGGAAAAATCTTTGACAACCACTTGATTAATGAGAGCGTGATCAATTATCTCTCAAACAAGTATCGGGTCTCGGCAAGAATATTACACACACCTAGGAATGGATGAAAATTGTTGTCAACAGTGTAAAGAATACACACTGTGTGTTGTTTACGTTCAAAACTCCCACTGAGCAATTCTTCACTCTCAGTGTATCGATCTATGACGGTTTAGTCAGACACATGCAGCACATACACTAACTATAAATGTGTGCTTCCTCTCAAAATACACACTCTGTCTGGCTCACACTCATGCATGACTGCACACACACTCACACACCACACACACTCTCTCTCTAATCCAGTCGTGCCACACACACACACACACACATACACAAGTCCTCATACTTGCAAGTAAGCAGCCACTCGGATATTGTACAGGGCTGTGCATAGAATCACACACACACACACACACACACACACACACACACACACACACACACACACACTTGAGGTTTCTGCCAGAGTGTGACTGATTGAATTTCAACGTTCTCCATGTCTGCAGGCCAAAGGCAGCAGCAACCGCTGAGCAACGCACATTTTACTGCTCTCACTGCCTGTGTGTGTGTGTGTGTGTGTGTGTGTGTGTGTGTGTGTGTGAAGGGGAATGTGTATTGCTGATACATATGTGTGTGTATATTATTTGTTTTTGTGCCTGGACCGGCATTTTTGCATGTATAGTAGCATGAGAAATATTTATTAATATCAAGCCTTTGCTATTTCACCTGTCAGTGTATGAAGGTCACATAAATATTGTCTTTCCTGAGCCTCTTTCTGACGCATCCTTTATGCCTATGGCTTCTTTTTAAACTGTATTTTAAGTCAGTCAAACAACTATCCGTTATTCATCCGTGACACATTTCAGATTGTGTTACTGTTCTCATGTATAAATGAAACTTTTGATTTCAGCCAGAGAATTGTCATGAGATAATGAGTAATCACGAGTCTCGGCTCAAAAGGTCCAAAACAGGATGGAAAAGCTTTTTTTAAGCAGCATTTAAATAATCAGACATACTCTCACACTGGCAATTAATCAAATCAGACAGTGAGATTCATCTCCATGAGTTTAGCAGCAAGCATCCACCACAATGGCCAAAATTGTGAAGCCAGTACAAAATATCTTTAACACTGATATATAACGTAATAGTGCAAATGCAGGATTGTTCCTCGGTTGCTAAGGTTACTGTTTCTTTACACACATGATTCACAACTGACTTAATAGTTAAGCTGCACGATTATCAGTGACATGCACAAACACGCTAAATGACTAAATGCAGGGTGGTCGGTAGCGTAGTGGGTTAAGCGGCCGCCCCGTGTGTGGAGGCTATAGTCCTCGCTGCAACTGGCCCCAGTTCGAATCCCGCATCGGACGGCTAATTAACTGCGTACTGTACTATTAATAAAGACATAAATAGCCAAAAAAAAGACTAAATGCACAATTGCATTGACATTGCTCATGCACCGTTTTGTGATAAAATTGCATCAGTTTGTGTTACAGATAACCCAGAGTGGAGAACACGTTTGTTTCACTGATCACTCTCTCTATTCAAATAGAATACATGCTGGTGTCAATAAGCAAACAACCTCAAATATAATTGAATTCACTACTACTAACTAATAGTTCAGAACAACAAACCATATTTAAGTCGATACGCTGTTCAACATACCAATAAAGACTGCAGAGGTGCATTATGTCGACGTCTTAGGGATGTTTCTGCTATGAGTGGTTGTCCTTCTTGTAACTGAATGTGTCCACAGACATTAACACAAAGAGCACGAAGAAAGTTTAACAAAAAAAAACCTTGGAAAAAAAAAAAAAAACTGTCATGTAACTAATACACATTTCAGTGGTCCGAGGCTTACAGTTACAACACACAATCACAAAGCTAACACAAATCTAACCACTCATTCAATCATTAATGAGAACCAATTAGCCTGAGTACTGAGTGATCACACAGTGTGGGCTTAGTTTCAGGGAAACATGCAAACCAAACCGAGAGCTACTCGTTTCATTTGTTCTTTACCATTGTGTCGATAATTTAAGTATGTTCACGGCACAATGAAGGAAGAGGATCTGCGGTAGGAAGTCTCTTCTCAATTGGACCAGTATTGTCAGTAGTGAATGGCAGCTTGGTAGTCTTTCCCACCACTAATTAATAATTAGGTAATAACTAGTAAAATAATCCTAAGCACTTCAGTTAAATAGGGTAAACGCAGACTGTGCACGCCTCTGAAGCTAATACATCGGTCTATAACCCATCCTCATTCACAGGCAGATGGGTCATCAGCCTGTTTGCCCTCAGCTAGAGGCCTGACGGGGGGACAGGGACAGTCATTTACAAGACTGTCAGTGAATGAATGAATAGCCCATCTCCCTCATCATGACCTCTAGCTTGTTTTCCAGATTCAATCCATTACAGATTATGTTTGGTCTCGTTCACCAATCCCCATTCCCGCTGAAAGCAATACTGACCACTTCAGCTGTGGATTGATCTGCAGGACACAGGGGGGACAGAAAGACACAAAAAGACAGATGACTCGATCTCCATAATAACTAAGGCCTGGATAGATTTCCTTTCAATTGAATCCGCTTGAGTCGATTTTTCTGAAAAGAAACACAAAACACCTTTTTTCGCTTGAGCAGGTTGTAACAGCAAGACAATTTGGATGTAACTCGAATTTTAGGGTCACGCTAAATAATTTCAATGAATAGAGACAGCGTTCGGTTCATTTGACAGAATTCTTCTCAGTCCACCTTGGTTTATTTTTTTCCAGCCGGGTCATTTTGGTGAAGCTAAATGGGGTTGAGAGGACTAGTCCATCACCAGCTGCAGCCTGAGGGACAAAAAGGTAAAAGTAATTCAGCACAGACCCAGTGCACTGATTTTTTTTTTTTCCTCTGTGGCTTAAAGGATTTTGGAAATACACTTCGAAAACCTATTAGGCCACAGACTGACAAGTAAACGTTTAAAACTGTAACCTTCTCTGACCTCCTTAGATGGAGCCCTGTAATGGAGCAAAGCAGTCATCACAGGCCTCGTTCACACTGCCAACCTAGGACTGTTTTTGGCATATCCAGATGACAGAAAATATAATAAATAAATAAATGAATAATACACTGGATACACGCCACATTTGTAGGTTGTTTCAAAAAGGGATTCCAATCATGTTTCTAGGAACACAAGAACAATGTCCATAGTAACTAAATCAGCAGCTTGATTTGACACTGCAATTATTTGTAGGGCAAGATGGTGGAGCTCCATTTCTCATAGTTCGGCACTGGAAAACTGTGTTTGTAGGTGAGTGGATACTGCTACTCATGCTCATCAGTATCTTGAGCTTGTTATGTTGTTAAAAGAATGAGATAAAACAGAAAACTACACTTATTCTGACTTGGGAGACATCATTCCAAGCTAATAGTAAAGCTGTAACAGGTTCTCATTATGAGGCTGTGTATGGCTCTTTGATTAGCTAAATCATAAGTTAATACTGGATTTTATTACAGAGTATAAGGTATGACGTTTACCACCATATGGTTTGTGATTCTTCAGCAAGTGGAAGATACAGCTTCTGTGAGTAATTGACAATATCAGAGTGGCAATTCGGAAACTAGAAGAGTTTGCAGCCACATTAGGGGATCTGTGGGGCTGTACTGCACAGCATAGGGACAGAGCGCAACATGTCATACTATGAAAACCACTTACCTATAATTGGAATACAATGATGGCCCTAGATTATGTCGAAAGAACGCCAAAGTATTACAGTCCGTCCTCTGTGAACCTTTGACTGCCTTTAATTCAATTGTCACATACAATCATAAAAGAAAAATATTTGTTATCCAGGTATCCAATTGTTCTAGCTGTATTTTTGTAGCATCTGGTGTGGATATATTTTAGGTAGGGTAAAACACCACCTCTACATTCAGCTGAATTGACCACACTTTGCAGCTCCTTGTGGTCTTGTTCAGTGCTGTTTCCCACCAGGACTGAAGATTCTTCAGTATTTGAGGTGATACTTGGAATTTCCTCAAACGTCTGAGGTGAAAAAGTATTCCTCGTATACCAGGTCAGGCCCACTGTGACTTGGACACCAAGGTATGATGTGCAGGAATTTAAGAGATTGCTCTCAATTGTGTCATCAAACTGCAGTACTCAAGGCACATATGCCCTATTCTTCCCATCCACGAAGCATTGGATTGATCTGTATATTGCCTGAAGGACAGAGGAGAAAGCAAATGAAGGCAGAGACAAGATAAATTACCCGTCTCCGTCACAATGACCTGACGGGTCAAACCACTGACCTCAAAAGAGAAGAATAGATACTCCCATTGCTCATTTGGATGGATTTAGCCAGATTCTGTCTTTGGCTTTAGGTCTCAAGTCATACTACGGCAGTTAAGTGGGGTACAGATGACTGGCTGATCACTACCCTGGCCTTCAAACCTCCAACCTATTGATTTGTATGAAGCCTGGGGGGCAGAGAAGACAGTAATTGACGACTTGCTGTGACAAAAAGGCCTTATTTTCATCAACTGAAGCTGATGGGTCAAAATGCAGAGGTAAAAGGAACAATGCAGCAGATCCAACTCTATTTCTATCTCTGAAAGAGATAATAAAGAGGTCTTATTAGATTTTTTTTGTGCATAACAAAGATTAATTCTAAATAGAAATGAAATACATCAACACTAGATAGATTTTGATTAACCTTCCTGTTCTAGGATAACATTCACAAATACATCTCATGCATAGTTGTGTGGTGTGGAGTAAATATAGTTTACCTACCTATTTTGTTATACTTTCAAAAGTAATTTTAATTAAACATTTGTCATAACAGTTGATACAAACTGCTTTGGAAAGACACAAAAGTCAATTAAATCAAATATGTTTCTCTTGAAATATAAATGAACCACTTGGAGCATCTTCCGCTGCTCTGTCACGGTCACATATAGAGACATAACTGCAAAAGAAAGAAATCCAGTGAAGTGCATTATTTCTACAGTAGTAGCAACTCAAAAGTTCCCATTCAAGCTGAACGCCAGCTGAATGGCAGCCGTCTTCCAGCTGACTTCCAGCCAGCTGCCTGCCAAGTTCCGTGACCGGAGTGACCCCCCTCCTTCTCCTGGGCGTTTCTATTTTTTACTGTGCAGATGTGTAATTTTGGTTTATAAACTTCTGTTAAAGAGCCAAATGTCATTGCTATTTCTTTGACTCCAGGTAGTTACTGGTCTTAAAACAACCCCCCTTAATGCTGCAACTATGTTCCTCCAAAGATACACTTAAGTGCCTTTATGAACCTATGCAAAGAAGGGTGTCATGGATAACTATAGGACACAGAGAAGCCAACAGCGCACCTCTTTAAATCTCAACTATGCATTGTGGAACCTTGCAAGTTGAGTCTTGATTCAACTCCTGTAGAAGCAGATTTATAATGGAGGTGAAAATAAAAAGTAAATCTACTACATACTACAAGTCTGAGCAACCTGAATAATTCCATCTAAAACAGATTTATACAGTTTTCAAATTGTTCAAACAAACAATATATAGTGTGTTGATTAGTGATGGTAGCAGTAAGATTGTGTTACCTTCTTTTAACAATGTCAGGATAATTGTTGTTTCCAGTCTAAATAAACTCACCAGTGCTTGACTGTATAAGTGTATTTGTAAGTGTAAGAGAATCGCTTGAGACACATCGGCACATTTGAGTACGTATTTTTATAGAAATACAATTTCCATTGCAGCCATCACAGCTTAGACAATATTGTCACATTTATGCCACAATGTTACAAACAATGTACATGTTGTTAAAATCATAATTCACTTTTCCAGCAGTTTAATTTGTGGTCATGTCTGTTGCATTAAAACCCAGTGAAGTATAAAAAACAGTTTAATGTACCTCATTTCTTAGTTTTTTTAGAGCAGGTGTTGACAAGGTCTTTATTTTAAATGTTCTTTTACATGATTTGAATGGACACCTGCAAGCTAATGAGAGATGAGTATTCATTTGGGCATAGTAATGTCGTGTCTCAGCAGTACATTTTTCATGCAACATTGAACTTTAGTGTCAAGATGGAAATATTAAGGAGTAAGGTAAATGTGTTCACACAACAGCCTAACGGTGAAACTGTTAGCAATCATATCATCACACAATAATAATTTGATCAAAGAACTTGTTTGCCAAAAAAGTATTAGTAGTATTAGTTTAATCAAGCAGACATTAAGCATAATGGCTCACATCCAGGGTCCATAATGGACAGGCAGTTGGCATAATTTCAGCCATCTCTGACAACTAAATTCATCTTTATCCAGGCAGAGGAATATCATGGAGAGGCCGGAAAAAGCTTTCAGCGTGAGGAAGCAGTTCCAAAGTGTTGTAAATGTAAATCTGCCTAATTTTGTTAAGAAGACAGTTGGAGTTGATATTGACCACAGAGATCACTGGCTCACACCCAGGACAGCTATTGCTACTGCACGAGCAATTATTGTGTCTTTGGGTGACAACGGTAGTATTTTTCGAGAAATTAGACCAAACATGCAAACCTTGTGGTCACAGTAACCAGAAGAAGTTTACATGATGCCTTCATCTGTCTTTTTGTTCTGTCTTTTTGTTTTGTTCTAGACTCAGAAATCTGTTAACCTGCAGTGTATTTTCCAAGTTTAACCATCAATAAATGTCACAATGCTCCAAAATGCAAACATTAGCAACTTAGCATATAGAATTTGAGTGCCACTGTGTGAGATAAACAAACAATAAAACAGAAACTATTTAGGCATGGCAATGTTGTGTTTTTTCGTCAGTGAGTCTATTCCTTTGGTGCCCACTGAAACATCCAGACAATTGTTCAGTTGATTGTAATAAACCATTGTACAAACTGACCATCAGTAAAGTGTCATTTTGTATGGACATTAATGATGAGCATGAAAATGATAAATGGTAATAATAACTCTTAGAATCCCTTGACATTTTTGGTTTAGACCAAAATCCCTGGAAAACAATTGGATGTGTGACACACGTATGCTTCCCGGAGGATGAATCTTGTAGCTATATTTACGCATAACTTTAATAGTGATAATATTATTGATTATTATTGATTACTTGTACATGCTCAGTGCCCTAAGAACCAGCCTTTGGCAATTTGAATACATGAATAAAGTGTCTGTTTAAAATAATCTCCTCCCTTTATATCCCTTTGCTCATTTTCTTGGAAAACATTGTGGGCAACGTCACTCTGACTTAATTAAACTGCTCATAAATTAGTACTTCATGTGTTCCCGTTTAGTATGCATATGCCCCTATAAGCATCTCTTTGATAACATTTGATTTGGACAGCTCTTCCATTCCCACCTGCATTTCGACCTTTTTCTACTTTAACCCCAGATCCAATCTGATCCTGCTAGTGAGCACTTTCTGCATTGAGAAAAAGACAGGGGCCGACCAATGAGCTGGCTGGCTTCCCCTGCATTATAAAAGGACAGAACCACAGCGCTAATTGGTTTTCATTTTGATCTCGGCAGCCTTTGAATAAGTCTCCCACCCCCTGGGTAATGGAATGGCCCTGGCCACTTTAATTACCCACCACTGTAGAGAGAGAGAGCACGAGTCAGGGAAAGAGAAATGGTCAGAGATGGATTAAAAGAAAAGATAAGTGAATGATGGGATAAAAATCCAGTAGCTGGAGGCGGAGTGAGCGACAGAAAGAAAGAGAGAAGAAAAGTAGTTGTATGACCTTTGTGTGCATGTGACCATGACCACAACCTTGGTGTCATGGCATGTCCTGTACATTGCTTCAAGGGTCAATGATGGCAGAAACACACAGTGGTTTTAATGCTGAAGACACATGTTCATGTGTAGTTTTGGTTGAGTTTGGGTCCAGTTTGCCTGGAGGTGGCGGTGACCTTCTTCTGTGGTCTGTGGTCCCATACTTAGGCACAGAGGTGCCTGGAGCGCGATGCTAATGTCAGCATGCATGCAAGCTCACTGATGGTTATGTTTACACTGATTAACGTCTTAGTTAGGGTGATAGCATGCTGACATTTGCTAATTAGCCCAAAGCACAAAGTAAAGCTGAGGCTGATGGGATTGGTTATAAACCAGAGTGTTGAACAAAATAAACATTTGGTGAAATTGAGGGAATCACCAAAGAGATTACAGCTCATCCTGAAGGGAATCATTTATGCATGTGCAGATTTCATTGGGAACCTGCCAATAGAACCTGATAGTGCTTCTAGAGGAATAGTCAGGGTGTCAGTGAATACCTGTACAGAATTTTTTTAACACTTGGAGATGTTGAGATATTTAATGTTTTACATTTACTTTTAATTTTCAATGTCTAGACAGGATAGATTTAGTACTAAATTTAATTGCAATCCATTTATCAATTGTGAAAATAATTTCCTGAAAACCCAAGATGCCGGGCCTTTAGCCACATTACCGGAGTCAGAGGACCATTGACCTTAGGCCCAAAAAGTAATGTGGCTAATTATGTTTTCTGGAAGCCAGCGCCAGCCACAGTGAGATTTGTTATTACAGAGCATTGTCACGGTTAAGGCAGATCACTGAAGTTGTGCTTGCATCAGCTGGTTGTTATTAGCTTTTTTAATTATGCTTCACTTTCAGCAGAAATTAAAGCTGCAAGCAGCGATGGTCGGGCCCTGGTACATGTGCGCACATCGAAATGACCGCAAGAAGTTTCAGACAGCTCTGAAAAGGTGCTTCCTGCCGATTTCTTCTTTGAATCTTTTTATGGATCGCCACGCCCACACAGTTTTGCCAAATTCATCATTTTGATACTTTTACTCAGGAGTCTATATGAACAGACCTACCAAGTTTGAAGTCAATAAGGTAAAATCCCTATGAGGAGTTCGTTCAAATGTGACCCCTGGAAATGACCCCAAAAACACGACAAGTTCAAATTTGACAAAAATTGGACGGCGTATGCTTCACTGTAGCCCGGGTCACCAAAAGACTTTTTTTTGTGTCTCGGTATGTTACATACTCCCTCCAAATTTCGAACACATGGATGAAACCATGGCGAGGGGCCCCTCTGAAAACACACATCTAGGTGGCGCTGTCGAGCCATATGCGTACGTCCATGTGCGAGACTCCAAAAATGCGTAATTTTACGCCCGGCATTGGGGGAGTAGGTGAATTTTCATGAGTTTTCAAGGGGATATGGGCCGTCAAAAAATGCAATTTACTTTTAAACGTCGTTTGGCGTTAGAAATCCAATAGGGCCTCGCCCCAGCGTGCCGTGCTCGGGCCCTAATTATGAGCCAGGCACAGATTTGGAAGCTGAGTAAACAAAATAAACAAAGTCAGAACACAACAAGTTGAGTATTATAGTTTATAGTTATCCCCCTAGATAGTTTCAGTGACATGTCGATCTGACTGCGGAAGGGTTTGACCGGTCTTGACCATCGGGTTGGCGGTGTGACTGATGCAGCTAAAATGCACCACCCCGACTCAAGTGAATGGAAAAAGAGTTTTCACCAAAACTCTGAGACATCCATTGAAAGCAAATAAAACTGTTTTAAATCTTTTATTTGATTTATTTATTTAAAAGAATCAGATTTAATTTAAAAAATGTTATTACACCCATGCTCTTGTGTGCATGTTTGTATGTGTCTTTTCCGTGTGTGTCTGTTATGGAGCTGTTATGGTGTGTCAGCCTTGGATGCTGATATTGGTGGCTTTGAGGGAAGGTCAATGGGCCATGGTGACCAGGAGCATCTGCTAGGGACCAATAGATCATTTCAGGGGGAGAGCACAAAGGAGTGAGCCAGGGAAAGTATGGAGAGAGAATATTACATTTTAATCTTCAGGGTCAAGAGGGCACTGCTCTGAAGTCTTTTCTTAGACCGGGATATACAGCAAACGCAGAGGGAGGAGAAAAAAGAAGAAGAAAAGAACTGAACCGTGTGTGGACCCATCAGTTATATCCAAGCCTGTGAGTGACTCATCCGGGTCCCAAGCCACGTGTAGGATTGCTATCAACTGTGTCAATGTCAAATAAAATGTTAAGATGGAGTGTGATGCTTTGAGCTGCAGATCCCTGTGAGTCCCTTTTCGACAGGAGATTTAATTTCTTCTCCTCTTCTGGTTTTAGAAGTGTCATTTACCAGTCGAATGGCCACTGAAATTCTGCTACTAAATGACACTTCAAAGATGGACTAACCGCAGCCCGCCTCCTAGATTTACAGAAATCAAAGAACAATGGTTGTACCATGACGCAGCAGAACAAAAACCTTCAGAAACTTGGCTGATATTCAACTTTTTTTCACAGTTTCTGTACTTATTTCAGATTGTTCATCAAGAGTTCTGAAAGGTGTTTCTGTGCCTGGGGCAGATTCGAGTTTGCTCTACCTTTTTCAGTTCAAGTACAAACAAATTACCGAAATTTAGAGAGTTACAGTCGGCTCATTTGCATTTTCGCAGCATCATGTGTCAATCAGCCTTGAAGAAGCCACAGAGAAGTCAGTCTAATCAGTTCTGCAACACGCTGCTGTCATCTCCAATCTACCCCATGGTGCTGTAAAGAAGAAAATAAACCCAAATTTTGTTTGCTTATCTATTGAGAATGCGGTACGAACGAGAGCTTCACGTTGCTCTGATCTATCACAGTCACGCGCACTCGTCTCCTCAAAGACGCCGAGTGGGTGAGTCAAGGTAAAAGCTACAATCTTCTTGATTTAATCCCTCTTTATTGGCACAGAGTCGCAGATGAAGAATAGGAGAACTAAATAAAGTGTCTCCACAACTCTCTTCTGTCCCTCGCATGTCCCTTTTGACCTCTTCATCGTCTTACTACCCACTTAACTATCTAATGATTGAATCTATCATAAATTTGGAACGTAGCCTATTTATTTTTCATCAATTTCTTTGTCACCAGATGCTTCCCTTATTTTCTTATTCACGGTCTTAGGGGCAAGAACACAAGTGGTCCATTTGTCTGCCGGTTGGCGTTGCTGCCTCTATTGTCTCTAATGTAAACACATTAGCAAGGAGAGAGCAACTGCTGCTCCTTGGAACACACGTGTGGACATTTGCCACTATTTTCTGAATTGATGGTGGTTGAACTCTCTCCAGCAGCAAAGAACAGAAAAGATTAAGATTAACTCACTTGTGGAGACATCTTAGAAGCTATAACGAATAATGGCTATGCAAAACTCTTCACAACATAATAATGGTATATTGCTAACTATTTCAAGCCACAATCTACACCAGGGGTCCCCAAACTTTTTTTGGTGCGGGGTCACATCAACTTGCATTTCTGTGATGGGGGGCCGGGGTCAGTCTATAACTGAAATGATATCAGTCCCACCAGGATTTCACTGCCTTTTTTGAAACAGTTGCGGCCTAAAATGCCTGATGTTGCATGAGGTTTTCAAGAAAAATGCGGTGAAAGTTGCGGTGCTTTTTACATTTTTGTTGAGATTTTGTTGCGGGAGGAAGTGAAAGTTGCGATAAGTTGAGATTCGACAGTCGCGGAGAGGGTGCAGCGAGCACTAAGTCCACGGCCCCCGGGAAGCGGCGCGGTCCAGGCAGGAGGGCGCTGTAAAGCTTGTGTTTACTGAGCCACCTTCGCTTCCGAGCCTTTCCAAGCCGACCCAAAGCCAGTCGTGGCGCACCGCCGGTCCGGTGCCCACGGAGGCCAGCCAGTGCTGGGGAGAGGTCCCACGAGGGGATCCTCCCTATATACCATTGTGTGAGGGGATAAAAATTAGCTAGTACTGTAAATAGTTCGGAAATAAGGTAGATTTTAATTAGAATGCCAAGCTTAATCATTAGGGGGGATATTTTATAATAGGAAAAATAGACCATGTTTAGAGGGATTGTTTGGGATCATTAAGTGGGCCACTCCAATTGTTTAGGCGGGCAGGATGTGGCCGCGGGCCGTAGTTTGGAGACCCCTGATGTACACTGTAAGGACTATGTGATAAGGAATGGCAACAGCCTGGAGCATGTGATGCAGGTCATTAGTAGGACTGGAGGCCAGAACGTTGAATGTGAACCTGCCGCAGCAGTCACTGCCTCTATTTTCTCTGGACTCCTTGGTCTTATCAGCCTCATGACAGCAGTGGTGATATAGCAAAGACTTGTATAATCCAATGTCTGCTTCTGCAGGGCTTGGCATTGTTTAAAAAATCATGACCAAAACCAATACCGGTATCCTTGAAGTGATACTGATACCAACAGGGTTGGAGGGGTTCAATAAGCCATTGGCCTTGTGAGCATGGTGCAGCTGTCCAGCTTGAAGTTATACCCGCATTCTCAGCTCATCCTCAAACAATCCTCCCACATGCTCTGCATTTATTTTCACCTGACACCACAGACACAGCATCGCCATACTTTGAAAGACTCGGGGGGGCATCTCGCCATGCTGAACTGCCAACTGTGACAAATACGCCACAGTTGCTAGCCGTAGCTACCACGGTGGGTCAGTCACACACCACATGAAAACAAATAAGTTTTGGAGAAGTTTTGAGACTCGGTACTGGGTTATTTCAGTCTAAACCTTAAAGGTATCTATTGAGTGCTGTGGGTAGTAACCTTCATTCTAAGTGATCATTAAATCTACATATATTGTGTCTTTACATCGCACTGTTGGTCCAACTTTGACATAAAAGATAATCAGTTTCTTTATTTTCTCTTTGTCTCTCTTTCTATCTTTGTTCATTGTGTAAATTTTCCCAGAAAACACTTGGCACTGTTGGTGGTTGTCTTATCATCCGTCCAGGAGTCCAAAGTGGAGACGCGTGTAGTGATCCATAACAGTTACCTACCTTATCGTGACCATGCTGTACATCTTTCTAAATGTCACTCCGGCATCAGCTTCAAACTACACTATAACATTTTGTCTGGGTCAGCACTGAACTCAGTCAACTAGTATTTGCACCGTATCTCATGGGAGGTAAATGTCTCATTCAGTCCCTAGTTGTCTTTTCTTTGTCGTCCTCTTCTTTCACCTCCTCCGTCCCTTTCCAACTCTCTTCACTCACTCATTCATCTCCGCTCCATTCCATCTTGCTTTTCTTGCTCTTTTGCTACCGTTTCCTCTCGATTCATCCTTCTCTCCTTCCTTCCTTCTGTGTCCTATTTGTGGAGGTCTGCTGGCTTAAACTACTTCTGAGGCATCTATGTTTCCACGTGTGTGTGTGTGTGTGTGTGCGTGTACATGTTCTCAGAGGGGTGTCGTAGTTTGAAGTGAAATATTTCCACAAGGTTCATGACCTTAGAATCTCAGTTGCACTCACAGCAGGTTCGCAGACACACACACACACACACACACACACACACAGACACACACACATTCTCTGCACTGTCAAACATAGTCAGCGTCCCGTTTTTGTGCCTGTGCATTACTCCTCCCTGTACTTTGTGTGCTGGTTTTGTTTATGCCAGGAGCACTTTTCACTGAGAAGTGTGTGTGTGTTTGTATTGGTACATGTATTTTTTTTTTGCGAATAGGTTCTGTGAATATGTGTCTTTGTGACTCCTCTGTGCATTTAAAAGTCAGTGTACACCCTTTGCTTTGTGTGTGTGTGTGTGCGTGTGTGTGTGTGTGTGTGTGTGTTTCATTTGAGTCA
Source organism: Collichthys lucidus (assembly GCA_004119915.2). Taxonomy (NCBI): domain Eukaryota; kingdom Metazoa; phylum Chordata; class Actinopteri; family Sciaenidae; genus Collichthys; species Collichthys lucidus. Next base: position 30,815,623 of record CM014083.1, on the reverse strand, counting down.
TTGCATCAGGTTTTGCACAATTGTAGAAACACACATCAAACAAAATACCTTTTAGCATGAAGCACACAGCGTCTTCCTGCACAGAGGTGAGTAATGTCTTAATTTCCTCTCTGGTCTCCTTGTCGAGTTGCTCCAAAGAATTTCACGCGCTGCAAAATAGCTGTTCACCTCCCTTTGACTGCACTGAACTTTCCTGAAGCTCTCCCCAGTTCTTTGCTGCAGGTCAAAGATGAATTTTCTTCCTGGAGAATTTTACCTTCGTTACGCCTATTGAACTGAAGTGAAATGCTGAGAATAGAGAGACTCAAATGCCCCGTACTGTTATTTGGTTCTTTCTCTGTTAACTACAAGGAAGCCGTGCTGGTTGGAAAATGTTACGACCCTAACGGGAACCCTGCAGAGTCCAAAGAAGAGGAGGTAAACGAGCAGACGATAATTCTGTTGAAGGAGGCTAGACATTTATTATAAGAGAGGGAACCATGGCCACTCTTACAAGGGACAAATCCATGATGGAATAATGCAATGAGGAGACTGATCTTCTGTTTGTAGCTTCATGACTCCTGCAAATGACGAGAACCCAAGCCACACTTGGGTGGGACTGCTGGGGCTCAGAAGGGTTCCTCTACACCTTCGTCATGTCTCTCGATTGTGGCGTGATTTGTGCCTTTATTATTGAACCATCTACTTGTTCATGAGGGTCTACATGTCTGAAGACTGTGATCTTCTGAACACGGTCATGAATTCCTTCAAGGTCTGGAAGCCTGTTGTCAGGTTTAACTGCTGCTGAAATCCTCTCCTCTACTTATGGGATTGAATCAGCACCGTCAGAAGCTCCGGGCTCGGCTGTGGAGGAGGAAGAAAGAAGAAAAAAGTGCATTTGTCTTGTGGATGTAGGCAGCACAAGTACCCGAGGGTAGAGAACATCCATCAGAGTGACTTATCATGAGTTAGTGGGCAGCACTGACACTACAACTGTACCAATACTGTCTGCAAGAAAAGGTAAGAAACTACAAGTAACTACTAACATTTCCTACTGTTGTTGGTTCACATTACAAGCATGCAACTAGCTGTGCACGAGGTGACTGTATTGTTAAGCAGTCACAAGAAACAAAATCACATCATGGTTGCTCATGGCTTAATGGAAAAGCCAGTAATTCACTGACTTCAGGAGGAAGTATCGCACCTTATTGTCTTATTGACAGGTTGAGATATTTTCAACCAAGGTTGACTAAAACAGCAAAGAGCACAAAAGGTTGAAGGCTGTGACATGGAAGTCAGTGATGCGCGGGTTGATCTAAATTGAGCGGCGGGTCACCAAACAATATTTTTAATGATATTGACGTCACGGTCGGTCGGGTCGTTTGAAATAAAGATGCCAAGTAAATTTTTGTAATTTATGTACTAGTAATTTTCTGTGAAATACACAGACTTTATTGGGTAAATAACTGTTCTAGAGGAGGTAGAGAAAGTACAGATTACTTTTTAAAATGCGGGTCAGGAAGTGGGTGGGTACAATATTTCACAATTATTTGCTGCGGTCCGCGTTCGGGCGGGTTAGTTTAAAACATCGGTCGGTGCGGGTCGATCAAACATGGACCCGCGCATCACTGATGGAAGTGTGGGTGGTGGTAAGAATCAGATCCAGTTTCAGATCCTCGAGTTTGCACCCCATTTGAGAGGGTTTCGTTCAATGGCATTCTGGGTAATCACAAAGTAAAGTAGAAGTAGAATTAAATAGCAAGTTAAAAAAAACATGAAAATCTATAAATAATCCAATACAGTGTGCGATCATGCATGCATGGATGATAATCTTCTTTAAAGAACGGGTCACCACAATGACCAAATGACCTAATTTCACAGGTGCCAGCCATGCACAATGGCAGTCAGCTAAATGGTTCCATGTTACATTTGCCCTTGTTGTGAGAGGAAAAAAAAGCAGCCACACACACACTCCTGCCCTTTTATTCAAAAAACTGAGATAGACATTGGCTTTATTCAGACAGCAGTATTCAGTCACTGTGAATGGCAGGTAAATAGACATTGATTGTCGATAATTGTCACGGCGCTCTATGGATTTGTGCCGGCCTCTAGAAAGGGCAGATGCTATCTTGGTCTCGACCATGACTGAAGCTAAATGGAGTGATGCCAATATCTCATTCAGCTAGTTTTGGAGTGGGACAGTTAGATGAATGTCTCGTCTTGGGTGCTTTGTGATGCGTTTGTGTGCTGGTGGACGTGTCCATCTCGCCCCAAGCCGCGCAAATAAAATAGGTGAGATGGACAAATGTGTTGCATCACTCACTGTCTTTTCTATTTTCTTCTGCCCACTCTGTGTATCACTTTCTCTGTTATTCCCAACTTCAGCCAATCTGTCTTCTGCTCTTTAAATCTTTTAATTTCTCTCTGCTTGCGCTCGCTCTCATTTTTCTCTCATTATTAAAACAGCATTTCCAAGAAAACACAGCTTGCATGGATAAACATGCAGATATAAGTGGGGAAAACATGCCTGCAAGGTGCAACTCTCATCCCGTTCTCACCATATATTTTTAGGCCATGTAGACAATGTGTATTTGTCTTGACCTTACAATTATGTAATGTCAACAATTACATACTGAGTATGTTTTGTTTATTTGTCCAGATTTCCTATAGCTATTATTTAGCAACAATAGCTACACATCTCGGGGTCTGCATGGACATACATTTACAGTAATTCAATTTAAACTGAATTGCTGTGTCTTTAACTTTACTTCCTGCCTCTGTTGCCAGTTTTGATTGTCTGTTCCACCCTGACCAATCAGTGTCACTTAGTCAGAATAACAGTACTTTAATTTATGTGTATAAATTTGCTGTACCATGTGTGAAGTATCCCAGCTCATCCCCAGTGATCATGGTGCTGCCCCACAATCGACGACCCTGTACTGACCATTCCTGCCGACTTTTTCTCCATCAGTGGTGTAGCTGACACCAGCCCCTGTGCTTGCAGTCCTCCAGACCAGCCCTGTCTATGTCTACTGCTATGCACGCCTTGCCAGCCATCCCTGCAACCTGAAAATACATTAAGGACGCTTAGAGAACCACATAAAGCAAAGCAGAGACCCGCTGGACAACCGCCAATGTACAATTGCCCCCAAAAATGACATGAAGAAGCAGCCAGAGAAGAAAATAACTGACAAACATTTTGGACAGAATTAACAACAAACTGATGATTTAACCATTCTTGGAGCATTCAAGTTCTTCTTCAAAACTGTATTCAATGGAATGAATTTGAGATTTTCTCCAGCTAAAATAATCTGTGTGGAAATATTTGTCTCTGATATTGCTTTTCAAAACAAAACCAAAAAAAAAAAAGTTGTTGAAGCTGAAGTTTGCTTCAATATTAGCCCGAGGTTCTTAAAAAAGAAGTTCAGATGGTTTCTCCACGTACCTTGTCAAGGACCTCAAGTGGAAATTTTGACCTGATGATTGAAGGTCAGTGGATCATCAACATCAATTCAGTTTTCTCTGGTTATGTAATATGTTGCTCTGGGACAAAGTTTTGGACAGATGCCAACCTTCGGGCTGACTTAGAAATAAAGTGAAATTTAAAAAAAAAAGAACCTTGCAAACTAAACAGACAACACTTGTCCAAGAAGGAGGATCAAATAAATAGTCTGCATTTTGGTTTGTGTCCCTTGGGCATCGGTAGTATGTATGTTGTTTTGTTTTGTTTTATTTTGTTGCATGAAAATGATCAAATGATCCATCTTCATCAGCAGCATGAACAAAATACTGTAGTTTATGTGCAATTTTCAACCACTGGCATCACACCTGCAAAATGTTCCCTAAGTGGAACCATTTTAAACCCAACATGACTCCTGCTCACAAAGCCTTATGAGCTTTATGTGGCAGTAAAGAGAGTAGGCCTAACTCTTTCTGGGAAATTTAATTACTGGTGTAAATGAAGGGAAAAGGGCAACAATACAGAAAGAAGAATGACACTGTATGTAGATAATCTGTATGTAATTGATTGCCATTGTTCTGTAGTGACTTTAATTCATTCTGTCATCCCCTGTTATGGCAGTATATGGGACTGCGGTGTCATAATAACAATGATGCACCAACTGAACTGAGCTGAACTTAATTATTTCAGCCTCAGCTGAGAGACAAACACAAAGCAGGATGGCAACTGTAAACTATGAATGTGTCAGTGAAGCAAATAACATATCTGACTGGCCAATATGCTGATAAATGCCACAGCCTGAGGGACAATGTGTGACTCAGACACTCACACACAACCGCTCAGTCTTCGATTTAGTTCAAGATGGCATGAATATAAAATCGTATTTGCTGGATTTTGAAATTGTTTTCATATAATGCCTTTTTTTTTTTGGTTCCTCTCTCACCTGAATTGAAAGTTGAATAAAACGACAAAATCAGAGAATGAACTAGACTCAGATATTTTGTGCGCCGGAGACCTTGAGATTGATTTTGTTGTTTTCTCGCCGTGTGAAAGCAGAAGAGGTGGAAAGGCCAAGAGAAAGATAGCGTGATGTGGACAGACAAGGAAATGGAACACAGAGAGAGCACAGTAGATAGAGATATAAAGTGACAGGGGTGTGAAAAAAGACTTTTCTGTGCGATGATGACTGCAATGAGTTAAAGTATGAAAAAAGACGAATGAGAAAAAATGAAGGAGACAGCAAAGATAGAGAAGGTAGGGAATGAAAAGGAAGAAACAAAGAAGGTTGTTTCTGCAGCCACATCACATAAACAGAAGCAGAGGCATACCGCATCAGACTACATACAGTATATATTACAGCTCCTGTAATCAATATTTCTATTATTAACAATGGATCACATGACTACTTATATGTGAAAGGTGAAATGGTGAATTCGCATTGGCACCTTTTAGCCCAAGGATTTTGTTTTTCCAGCCCACATTGTTAAGCTGAACATTTAGTACTACCACAAGCCAGAGACTAAGAATACATTAAACAATGTATTGATGACCAGAGGTGATAGTGTGGCGGTTGGTTGAAATGATGCAGTGGGTGAGTCATCAGGCGCAGGGGCTGGTGGTGGCAAGAGTCCAAAGACAGGACTGGAGACAAGATAGGGGTCTGACACGGCTGGTGGATTTCCAGAGACAGGAAAATCAAGAGATGTCACAAAACCAAGTTTCAACCAATACACTAAATTGAAGGATGGCTACATCCTTTACCAGACCTTTCTCCAGCACTGACACAGCGCTAAAATGAAACATGGAGGTAGGTCTAAGTATGGGAGACCAGCAAATGTCTGATTACTGGTTAGAGTGCTTGTGGCTGTTATTGCTGTTGGTGGTTCCCATCTGCTTTCTACATTTACTAGTGTTGAACAGAACAATAAAGACAAAAGAAAAATCCCAAGCTAAAGCCCATCGATGTGTTGACATGTCCTTAGTCAAGCTAGTGATAAAAGTATAACAGCTTATTGTCACACCTCTGTGAGGTGAAGTTGGGTTTGGGTCTCGTCATTTCCTTAAATAGAGAAGTTTAGAGTTTTTCCTCCTTTGGAGTGATTTTTGTTTTTCCCTAGTTCAGGCCGTTTTCATAGCCTCGCTCTGTCGAGGGATTTTGTTGATCTGAATAAAACAGCTCTCTGCCACCTCTGCTTCTGAGTCCTGCTTTAAGTCCGGCCTGACACTTCTTCTTTTAAGCTCAGACCTGTTTGTTAGACTCGTGTGGAAAGTGCTTAGATTATAAAAAGACTCAGAGCAACACATACCTGTGGTTGAAACCCATCCAACATAGTCCGTTCTCACTACAGTTACCTTAAAAAAACAGCTTCTTCCCATCTGCTGAACCTTTAGCGTTTCATCTGTAGATCAACACCACCCCCATAGGCTTTTCCAGGCACAATGTGTTGCTAGAACCCTTCATTCAGGCTGAGTATTTGCCTTGATGGATGTGCCGTTACATGAGGGGAGCTTAACAATGTACAGTTATTGGGAATACATCATGCATCACAAATGGTTCACTGAACCTCGACATCCAGCGCTCCAGTGTATACTGACATACGCATCATGATGCTGACATAGTGCTGGCTGTCTGCTCACACGGGGTTCAAGCGTCCAATACGCTCACTGTTTTGCATAAGCAAATGATAAATGCGGCTATTCTCTGCTTCACAACAATCCCTCAGGCATTATGCTTTTGATGTAAACACTGGCCAATGTTGAGTCCTATGATAGTCCTGTGGTTGCTCCCTAATAAAGGCATGCTGGGCCTTATTTAAATCATGTTATGCATCTGTGATGTGACGTAAAGATGTGCTGTGAGGTGGGCAGCAATTTCAGAAGCACCCAATGTCCTAATAAATTATCTTGGCCATCTTAGTAACCCAGCCCCATCCTGTCTTTGTGTACATTTTTATGAGATGTTTATGAATCCTTGGACTCATAAACTATCCTTGGGACTAAAACCCCCCGTCCTTAAAACCTAGTGACGCCTCTGGTTGGTGCAGATTTACAAATGAACAAGGATTTACAGAACATATCGTATTGAACCTAGACAGCATGGTTTATCATAAAAGCATGCAAGGTGGTTTCATATGTTTTGGCTCCAGGTTGGTGTTTGGAAGATTATCTGAGATTGGGGATGAGATGAGAGATGTTATTTGTCATGTTGTTATGTTGCTGCCACATCAGGGAGCATCCCTAGACACCACGCTGGAGCCTGTCCTAGTGCATATATAGTTAGTGAGAGGCGGAAGGCAGGTTGCCAGTCTAGGACTGAGCCAACACATACACCTAGACAACCATTCACAGCAACATTCACATCTTGATACATATGTTTTTAGACTGTATAGGAAAGGTAAGATCATATAAACTCTGCACAGGGTTAAGACCCAGGACCTTCTTTTGTAAAGCAACATTTCTAAGTGCTGGGCCACTTTGCTGCTCTATAATAATAATAATAATAATAATAATATTTATTATATTAGTAATAATAATAATAATACTCATACTGACTGGTGGTCTGTGTTCATGTGTTCCCAAAACATTTCAGATCAACTATATCCAGTCACGGAGCTTCTTTTAGCTGTTGGCAGAGATGAAATGAAGTCATTCTTTTGGAAGTCACAAGTAAGTCTCCAGTCCAGTCAACCCAAAACCAAGTCCCGAATCAAGATCAACAAGTCCTATGTCAAGCCCGATCTAAACTTGCTGTTTAAAGTTTTAAACGAGTGTCATAACTGGCTGACTTCTGATCTGCACACACGTTGCCCTCCTGCTTGAGCAACAACATTTATTGATGACGGATGTAAGTCATATCTGAAGTCATCTGACTGAGAGCTTGTCGTTAGACTTGGTTGGCTCAAGCCAATGACTTTGACCTTCATCAGAATAAGAATCAGCTTTATTGTCCAAATATGTCAACGCATACAACATCAGTAAATCTCTTATTTATTGAGATTGCAGACAGCATACATATTTTTACAACTTAAATCATGATACTATATCTGTACACAGCTCGATTTATTATTGACTGTATATGGTGGTGGTCATGCTGGCACCATGTTTTACATTCCCTCTGGTTATTGTTGTCTTTATTCATGTCAATATTAAATTATTTATCTGTGTACTGCATGGTTTCTCCTGCACGGTCTGATATAAATCAAATATATATCCTGCCATGGAAAGAACGTGACATGTAAAGAAGGGAACGAATTACACACACTAACTATCTCAACAGCTGCAACCAATCATCTCAGCAACCTGCAGTGTATAAAGAACCAGCTCACTCAGCTTCACTACATCACGCTACACTAGAACTTACAGCAAATCTCCCGCCCCTCGCCGCCTCATTCAATTAACTGTTTAACTGATTCTTGTCTCTTGGCCTATGTTTGCACATTGGGAGCATACTGTAACTGTTCACCATTAGAGTTTCAGCTTGTACATTGTACTGTGTTGTATAGTTATGCTTCCATACGAATACAAACTTCCTCTGGTGCCATACACAGCTGTTCCCCTTAGGGGGCATGTTAACACACAAGGGGGAGATTTCCACAGACGTCCCTTGTGTTTTTCTATGCATTAATATTTCAACACACACACACAATTGGTTGTAGCTCATCTTTAAAACATTATGTTTTTCTGCTCACCCGAATCAGGCCACATAGTATTGCAATGTACAACCGTTTGCACAATTAACATATTGTAAGCATGAGAGCATATAAGCTCATACACAGACACACACACACACACACAGTGCACACTCGCATGCTGGCTCTCCTGTTTCCAAATCGCCCAGGAAATGCTGTATTTAACTTATGAATAAAACATGATGTTTAGGCCACCAGTGACAGATTCTCCGTGGACACTTTTAGGAGTTTACTACTTTGTACTGTTAAGACCAAAACCCAGATAACAAGAGATAGACAGAGCCACAGAAGACGATACAAATGATTTCAACAATTTTGAGACCTGCATTGACCACACAACCAGACAAAAGACTTAACGTCATTGATGTTAACATAAGAGCACTCATGTTGGACCTGCAACCGCAACAGGAATCCATTGAAGCAGAAATTCTTGGAAACAAAGACACTCAACATTCAACTAAACTTCAAACTTGTATGAAGGTTGCAGAAACGTTAGAATCAATTTGTCCTCATTGACGTCAAAGCAGCTACAAACTACTTACATTTTGTATTTTGTTGTAATCTGGAAGATCAGGAGGTTAATAAAGGTGATAAAGACTGGCCAGGAGTGGAGCATCAACATTACAGCCGCACAGCTTACTGGCAATATGTGTTGTTGCAGTATGGTCATCTCAGTGAAGATGGTGATCTCCTGCTTCCCAGGCACTCAGGACCACAATGGGTTTGTACTTCATTGGCTAATGTAAATTGTCTTGATATTGTATTGTTTTCTGATGAACTGTAGTTTTTCAAAAAGGAACTTTGATAAGACATACAGTACAACAGAAGCTTGACATTAATGCAGTATTACATATACAGTATATCCATGTTTAAACCCTTAGACATTAAAAAAAGTGCAGTACTAGCTATACTGAGCAAGAATGTGTTTGAACTATATCCAGTGACTCAAAGTTGTAAATAAAATATTTTTTGAGCAAATTTTAGGCTGGATATTGACAATTGATTTTGCTCAACAAATGCAGCTAAGGATAGTAAAAAATATAATAATATAAAGTTAAATCTCCTGCTGGTTTATTTAAACTGGCTAATGTACCACCCACTGAGAAAATTAGGGTGAAAGAGCCAATGTTGAAATATTTCCAGGCCAAGTGCCATAAATCATTCATCTTATATAACAGAGACAGACATTTAAAATATAAAAAATCCTATCATGGATTGCCTTGTTTGGTTATGTAGGTCATAAAGAATTCACACTGCCTTATAACCGATTTAAAAAGTCCTTGCGGCTGCTTCAAAAACATGACCCTGAGATCTGGACATATTCTCTATCTGTGAAAAAAAGATGGAAATTTGCCATCTGCATGTAGGTCAGGTAGCCTTGTTTGCTATTGTATTGTGCTGTTGTGATGAACAACACAACAGCAATAACACTTCCAGAGCTGCACTAGCCCATGGCACAGAAACAATGATTGTTTCTGAAAACTGTCAGACAGCTCCAATTGAAAGTGAAAATGGAATTCATTTGCTAATGAGTGTTCATTCCCACTATGCAAAGAGATGATGAAGAAAAAATTAATTATGTGGATTGCCAGACTTCAGCTCGAATTGATCCAGCCTAATGTCGTGTGAAGTGAAAGGTCTTGATGATGAATGATGGTTTGATCACACTGCAGAGCATGAAAAGTTGAACATGGAGTAAGACGCATTTATTTTATACGGCTAAAATTAGATAATTATATGTGTAGTGCTGTGCAGCTGCTTGTTCTAAGATAACTGTATATATGGAATGTCAAAAACACAAACACAGTGCTTTGACAGATCTACAGAAATGCAGTAAAAGCCTAGTGTGAAGGTCGTTTGCTTCGATATCAGATTAGGTGCTATTTTCTACTTGCTTTTTTTTGCTTCAGATTTTGAAAGTGCCACCCGCAATTATGTAATTGCAAAGGTTTGTGGGTGTTTGCGGAGCACAGTGAGAGAAGCATGCAATGGACTTGATACGATATAAATCAACACCAACACAAACACCACTGCCTACAAAAAATAAATAATAATAAGAGAAAACTATATATATAACCTTCGAGAAGGTATAAGGATTTACTGCAGAACTGTTGTATATTAAGGCCGGGGTACAGTCGAAAAGAGCTAGTGTTTACAACATGCCATGAAGGTGAACTCAAGGCGCTATAAAACCTGGCTGTCATAGAAGAGACTCTGTGGAAATTGGTAAATATGGGGATAACTGCTCAAACTTTCTGACAGGCATCCGTAGTGTAAACACATTTTTACATGGGAAAGTGACAGACATGGGTTGACAAAGAATGAAATAATGAAAAAAGAGGACTTGACGGAGAAGTTCAAACTCAGTTTACTTATCTCTACACAGGCAGCCAATCACTGCATGGTTTGGGTGGGAGTACCAGATTGTTGGTTTTGGAAGGTTTAGAGAAAATGCTATATGTAGCCCCCCTCTAAATCTGAAAAGGTGTGCGGGAAAGCTTTCCACCATCCGACTTGTACTTCTGTTGGAGTATATCGGTGCATTTAAACTGGCAACTCACATTTTACAATTTGGGTGCACAGACTTTTAAGGATTACACAATGTGCCACCTTCTTAACCTCATTTCTTTTATGTATTTCGGCTACAGAAACATTAAATTAGTGAGACAATGTGCTAGAAGCGTGCCAAGCACTTAAGCAGTAAGACACACTATTATTTCAGCAATGATGTACCCAAAAGAAAGTCTGATTTCAAGGGCATAAGCAATAGACAAAGGAAAAGTAATGTTACAAATGAATGAAGGACTCCCAAGTGTACAAGTAATAAGGGACAAGGTTATTTCAGAAGTCAATTAAGGTTTGATGAAGCTTGCCACCATAATGGTGATAAAGACCAAAATAAATCCGCTCAGAGTGAATTGTCTTTTTGGCTGATACAGCTTTGTGAGATCAGGTTGATGCTGTCTGAAAAAAAAAAGACTATATGTTTTTCATAACCTCTGTAGGGCATATTGTGAGGCCTGTTTTTGGATTTTGTCCCAGTTTGTTTAATAATAACTTCTAAACCACAGGGAGCATGAGGAAAACAAGGCACTGACACATTGAGAAAGTATAGCTGGCAGTATTGTTGTAATGACAGATTTAGACCTTTTGCTGAAGCACTCACCACAGTCTCATTTAGGGGGAGGCTGTGATTTTTTTACAAAACTGGTAGTTTCAGTCCAGATAGGATAAACTGCATAACTGAATCTCGGCCCAACGATCCACAAGGTTCATCCGTTGAGAAACCACCAGGGTTGCAGTCCAATAGTCTTCGCTGGGGAAAAGGTTGCTATCCGAGTTAAATGACCCAGAAGTATCAAAGTAGCACGCATGAGGAGAGCTGGTTGAATTCTCTAAATCCTTGGAGCAACATAATTTAAAGCAAAACACCATTGAACGGAGAAGGAAAACAAAATCATAACGCAAGTTACCGTTGATTATTAATCTTTTTTTCTTGATCCATAATTTGCTAATATGCTTGTACAGATGTAGCAACTTAAAAGGTCCCGTGGTTCCGTGACTGGTCCTTCACTGGTCCTTGAACGTGGTCTGTGACGGTAATGTAATCCCCCGCGATGACGTCAGTGAGGCCCTGACTGGATACGGGAACTTTTGAGTTGCTACTACTGTAAGTGAACAGGAGTGTGGGCATGAACCATCATCATGCCAACCATTTAGATTAACTTTGGTGACTACTAACCTATAAACCTTTTTTTTTTAAAATCTGAATTACAGCCTTTGTTTATCCACGTTTATCCAAGACGTTTTCAATAAAAAGTTAAGAAGCTGGTCAATTTCCTCATCTATTGGTATCCACATGAACTGACAAATGACAAACGTGATATCAATATCACTCAAACAAATGGAAAACAGAATTCTTCCAGTGCAGATTCTGCATTCGTATGCAGGACATCTGTAGGCAAGGGACCACTGAGATTACACCACCCCATTACCATATCAATAACATCCACTATCACATAATTGTGTAGCCTAGTGTAAATGCAATCAGATTTTCGTTCACATCTTTCCTTTACCTTTTTGACATTTCCAATGTTGTTTGGAACCATTCAACCACAGCCTCTATAGATTTAATTTGTCACTTTCTTATTCTGACAAATTGATTTTAACCTCACAATGAATATAACATCATTTATTTCGCATTTTCAAGATAGTAGCTGATTTCATTTTGTTTCTACGTGTTGGGGATGACCTTCACTGTGATGAAAGAACCATTTAAAAAAAATCGCATGTAGAAGTCATTCCCAACATCGTTCACAGCTGAGGTTTAAATGTTCAACATGGAACAAACAGGAAAGCAATCAGATGTTTGGGTGTGCTGTCGGAAACGGTATTCGAGTCACAGGATGAATCTTTAGAAAGAGGCAGAAAACTAATGGAAATGGTCCTACAAAGAGGTTTGAGCTCTTTGTGTTGGAAGGCGGAAAGAACAGGCTGGAATCAGCTGTGAGGAACGAGAATGTGGTAGTGTTTAGGAGCTGAACAATGAGCCAACTGTTAGATACTACTGTGAAAAAAAGAAGAAATGGGGTGATAAAGTAAACAGAGAATGAGATCAGTCTTGTATTGCAATGTTCTGTTTTTGCCTATTAGTGCAGATTAATTAGGAAGAGGTGTGAATGCTGTTTCACAGTAACAGCGCTGTGGGATGAACTCCTGCCATTGCTTTTGTGAAATACAAGTATTTAGTCCCACTCAGTCTAAACCCAAACAGGCAGCTAACTCAGTGCTGTAGTGCAAATCATGCAACACACACACCACATCACATAGCAATCACCATTTGTCACAAATACAGTACACTGGACAATGTAATACATGTGCTGTTTTTAGGACTGTTGAACCACTGACACTGTGAAAGACATGTTACTGTGCTTTTCTCTTAACTGTTGCTTCTATCATGATAGTGAAAATGTTCCTTCACAAATATTTTGATTGTGTTGTACTGACTAACTTGAAGGTAACCTGTAGAGATTTGACCGCTAGTTGCACTATGGATAAATGGTTTTCCAAGTGGGTCCCTGTTTTTTTTCCCCACCCTGCCAAAGGTTTCACCTTGTTCCACTGGTCTGGACTGGTCTTTCACTGTAATCATCATTTGACAGAATGAATCAACTACCAAAGTCATTCAGTGCTTTAGTAACTGCCCTATTATCTACTACCCAAACTCCCAAACTAATTGTAAGCAGAGTTTTGTATAACGAATGAGGTTGGCTTGTTGCACCAAAATACTAATAGTAGTTTTTTTCTCCCTAATAGTGAAAGGCATGCTCTTGTTGACTAGTTGACTGGTGCGGTTGGTCAATGAAGCCCTAGCCCACAGTCTTCTCTCAGAGTGTCTTAAAAAGATATGATGGGCCAAGTTTATCTCGGATCCATGACCACCAATCTATACAATGGTATTTACCTGTGGATAGGATGCCCAGATCAAGTTGATGCTCTGCTGACATCATGCAAATGAAACAGTACATTCATTTGAAGGAAATAATAAATACATATCAGAATCAGGATTAGGTAGGTTTTCACATACAAGGGATTTGCCTTGGAGTCAGCTTCAGCGAGTCTTTGTTAATGAGGCCAACTGCAGTTGCGGAAAAAACTGTTGAGTGAGGATTCGTTCTGATAGACAGACTCTGCAGTCTTCTGCCAGAGGAGGCTATCTTTAAAAGTTTAAGTCCAGGGTGGGAGGGGTCAGCCACAATCGTACTCGCACGCCTCAGGGTCCTGGAGGTGTACTGGTCCTGGAGAGATGGCAGATTGCAGCTGATCACCTTCTCGGCAGAGCGTATGATACGCCGCAGTCCGCCCTTGTCCTTGGCAGTGGCTCCGGCGTAGCAGATGGTGATGGCGGAGGTAAAGATGGTGGTGTAAAGATGCAGCAGCTTTGTCGTTGGCAACTTCTTGAGCTGGCAAGGGAAGTACATCCTTGGTTGTGTATTTTAATTTTTTTTGGTGGTGTCTTGAGGTCCTGGGTGATGAAGCAGAAGGACTCCAGAGTGGACATGTCATACAGGGTGATGGGGGCACATGGGGCTAGGTTCTTCTTGAAATCATCTCTACTGTCTTTAGACTGTCAAAGTTCTTCTGGCTGCACCAGGTCACCAGATGGTCAATCTCCCACCTGTAGGTAGACTCATCCCCATCCGAGATGAGTCCAATGAGGGTGGTATCTTTGTTGACCATAAAAACGAAGTGATTTAAATATATTGCTGTAAAAAATCACTGAGCCTGACTTTTAAAGTCCATGTAGAAATATTCCACTAACGTACGGGCCTTGAAACCAAGTGACATATTGCTCTCGCATTAGAAGCTTGTATCTTTTTATGCTTTTGTGCAGTCTGGCCTTCACATTTCTTTGATTTCGAATAGATTTTTTCTTTTTTCTTTTTCTTTACCTCCCTGACAACTCGCAGCTTTTTTTATCTCTTGGAATCTTGCACGTTGCCGTCATCCTTTTTCTCTCTTTGACTTTGCCAGTGTGCGGTGGCGTGGCAGGAACGACGTGGGAGGGAGAGGTAGGCGGCATTGGATGACACGCGAGGTAAACCTCCAGACATGATCCCAAAACGATGGGGGAGGGTGGGCGACACACAGAGCCAGCTCATGTGGGCTCCGTACGCCTCGACAGAAGCACCATCCTGACTTGATTCCGCCTCACAGCGTTTTAATTACGCTCTCAGCCATCGTAATAGTCTCCCTGTGTGTATGTTGGGGGATTGGTGGTGCGTACGGGGGTTCAGAAACACAGTTGGATTTAAAATAGTCCCTGTTGTCTCCTATTGTCTTTCATGCTTTGATGTTTCTGGTAGTGAGTAGTTAGTAATTAGAACACCCACGCAGTTTGGCACATCTTCCCTCATCCTTTCCATGATTTTCTTTTTTTTCCTCCTTTCCTTATTGCTCTCCGTACAATATACCTTTTCATCCGCCTTCTATCTACAGGTATAATTTGTCTCTTTCACTTTTTCCTGACTCCATCTTGCAGTGCTGTTTTTTTTCCCTCTTTCTCTCTCAATACAATAATTAACCCCGCACCCGATCCTTCAGTCTGTATTCTTTCTTTCCATCCCTTCACTTCCCAACCTGTTGCCCCCTCTTCCTGCAAACCCTCATCCTTCTTCTTTTTAAGCAGCCTTTTCCTTTTCTCCATAATAGCACAGCAGTGTGTGCTGCTTGCCGAGAGAGCCATGTAATTTATCAACACATGGGAAATTACCACCTATTGTTGTTGCGGAATGAACAGGGGCGGTGGTGTAAAATAGGTTTAAGCACGTAAATGAATCATCAAGCCAAGCCTTCTAACTCTCTTTCTTTCTCTGGGTTTCTCTCTCGTTCCCCTCCGGTCTCAGCTGCTCTCTCTCTCTCTCTCTCTCTCTCTCTGTTGCTCTCTCTCTTCCCTTCTTTATGTTTCTTTGCCTCTCAAGCCTGATCTTACTTTCCTCCTTGGTTTGTTGCAGTTCATGTAGGGAGCTGCATCTCTGACCTTTACAGTCCTGGTTGTTGTCCTGGTTGGTTGTTATTTTGGCAATCCAGGATTTTAAAAAATTACTGACGATCTGCTCTAAGCTGCAGTGAACTTTTATTTGAAACAGGCTAATATTACAGATACGTCTTTATATTAGAGTTTCCCGGGATATTTTAGATAATCATCTCTCTGGTGATTTGCAGTTTATACCGACTGCTTTAAAACTACTAAACTCGTGAAAATAAAAAAGAATGAAAATGACAAAGCTTTTTCAGTTTACAACTTGTAACTGCACAGCTGACCCACTTTGTGATATATTTTACTAAGTCAAGAACTTTAATTTAATTTGATTAATTATCTAAAACTGAGAGGTTTTGTTGTTCAAACAGGCGATCATGTAGGAAACGCATCTACCCAGTCAGTCTCATGGTGTCCGACCAGTTTGGTTTCATGTCTATTTTTACCACTATTACTTGTCCCTGTCTCCTTTACTGGAACTATTTTTATTGATGTCTGCAGAAGATTATTTTAGAAAATTATTCAAAGTTCAAGAAAACAAAACAAGACAGACTTTTCCCTGTTCAGGGCTTCAACTTCAGATGTCTTTGCAGCAGACCGACCCCAAGTTTGACCACTGACATACATATAGTATATATACAGTTTTGTTTATATATTCCAAAAACATTTAGTGCTCTGAAAAGTACAATGTTGTCATCGGTGGCCTGTGAGATGACGGTGGACGGCGATGCTTTGTTTGTGTGTCATTATGCACACTGCAACATGTAAATCATGGTAGCACTTGTTATTCTTTTCCACTTAAAGCGCTGCTTGTGCACAGAAACAATCAAATTATATGCAAATACACATGACTGCTGCTGGCCGTCCTAGTGTAATCCTGTTGTGCTGACTCTCGTTGTCTTGATCCAGATAATATACAATATTACAGTGTTATAGCATCGTCAAATCTGTGAAATAGTCATACGAGTCTCGACACTCTGCTGCTCCAAGTTCCTCTCTTTGATCAAACTACTCGTTCACTCCAACTGTTTCCACTTTGCAGCAGCTCAAAGAACAAAATTCTTCCCTTCTCTTGGCTTTCATGTCAAGGAAAAGGTGTCTGCACACTGAACTGTAAAAAAAAAAGCTTTTTGGGGTACAGCGGCAACATTTTCATTGTTATCTTGCATTTTTCTCGCCGCCTCTGAGGCATCCTCAAAATTATATAATTGGATTTAAATACCTGAACTGAAACTGCATGCTGTGCAAGTGCAGGAGACAACCTTGAAAAGAAAGAACATGAGTTACAGTGAGTGAACAGTACTTTCACTCACCCGTCCATTTATGCCGACCGCTTCTGCACAGCAACCTGCTCCTCCCAAACAGATTTACCGAGTCCATCTAGGACATTTCAACATTACATTTTCATCAGGTTTACTTGGCGTGTGCCCACGACGGTCAATATCTACACTCAGTGACGACCATATACTGCAGATCAATACCACAGCTCTACTTTTACATAGTTAGAGGTGGTGTCTTACTGCACTGGGCTGCATTATATTGAGAAATGCTTCAGATCTTTGTCCTCCCTGCTCCCAGACATAACCTTGACACGTTTTTACAGCATGTCTCATCTTATGACCCTGGGAAATTCCCTCCAAGTTCGACAGCAGATGATTTTCTTTTTCTACTACAGGTACAATTCAACTGCAGTATATGATCCTGATACAGTATTGGGAGATATATCCACCATGTTGAAGGTTTTAGCCTTAAAGAATTGGGAATAATTCAGAACTGACATTTATACCTGCTGAAAAGAAACTCCAGCTGACCCCAATGCATTTTTTTATCAAAGAACAGCCTTTATTCTGCACCAGCTAGTGGCAACCTGCTCATTTAATAAAAAAATAAAAGGGTTTCTTATTTGACAGTATATTGTTTTGTGCTGTTTGCCTTCACTGTGAATTTCTCAGGATCATCCCTCTATTTGTTTCTTTCTTTTTTTCATCCCGCAATTGTGTCACTGCCCCCGAGGGCTGTTTGAGATTGAATGTAAGATTCAAATGTGTCCCAGAGAAATGAGAATTTCACATAAGCAACATCAATATTTAACCACCTCTCCTTTGTGTCTTTGTTCATCTCAGATAATTATCTTTGTTTCTTTTTCTGTTACTGCTTGTCCATGTTTCTGTTGCTCTAATCCTCTTTAGTTTGAGAACAATAGATGTCACCTGTGACACAAAAAAACTGCTCTCTCTCTCTCTCCCTCTCTCTCTCTCTCTCTCTCTCTCTCTCTCTCTCTCTCTCTCTCTCTCTGTTTCCACTGGACATTTTCTGTCTCCCCTCCTAACCAGCCATCATCCTTCCCTCTCTGTCTCTCAATAGCTGCTAGGAATGATTGTTATCAGAGGAGACAGAATTGAAACTTCACAGTTAGTCTTTCTTTAATCTCCTCAACCCTCTGCCATCTCTGAGATTACTGAAGTGCTGTGTGTGTGTCTGTGTGTGTGTGTGTGTGTGTGTGTGTGTGTGTGTGTCTGTGTGCGTATGTGTGTGTGTTAGGGGGATAGAAAGAGGGCAAACATCTGCTCGTATCACGCACATTAATTTGCCCAGGTATTTTTATGTTTTATTATTATTTTTATTGCATGTGCACCTTTTACAAAACAGAAAATGTGGCATCCAGTCTAGCATTCTTTTGGCTCCACAGCCACTAAAAAAAGAGAAGACATGTTTGACATTTTACAGTAATCCAAAAGAGTACACATTCACCAATTTAATGAAGTTTCAGTGTTCCAAAATATACTGAAACCTTCAGAAAGTCTTGTTTGTCGTAACTATCAAATTCACAGTGCGATTTCATGTATTTTTAACATCTGTACTGATATTATAAATATAATTCCAAATTATTACAACTGTTACAAGAAATGTGGAGAAAAATATGTCATTACGTCATCCATGGGAAATGCAGCCACATACAGGACCGTAATTCTGGTACAGGCATGCGGTGTGCACCACCCTTCTTGGACGTCAGGGTGATTGTAAATGTCAGACCACAGATTAGTGAATATTATCCTACAGACTACTTCACGGAAATACTTCTCTAATGTTTGGTAACTTGTTGGACAGCCCTATAGATCCTTCCTACTTAGAGATTTTCATTATAAGCCCTGTGATGAACTGGCAACTTGTGCAGAGTGTACCCTGCCTCCAGCCTAATGGCAGCTGCTTTTAGTTCCAGCTACCTGTGGCCACAATGAATGAATATTCAATATGACATTTGGGTAAATAAAAACTCCTAAAACAACATTAATACCCACAATCAGTGTTGGCTACTAGTCTTCTTGCAGTAAACATGAAAACAGATTATAGCTGTAATGTTAGCTCGTCACATGTCATGTGACAGATCGGTCATGGAAGCAGACTTTCATGGCATTCATCAAAGTTTGTGTTTACGGTACATGGCAAAGGAAAAAAGTCTTCCTGTGAAGTGTAGCGAGCTAATACTGAATCTCCAGCTGATTGAACCATTCATGATGCAGCTGCTTTGGTCTTTCCAATGCTGTCAAACATCTGGTTAAACCAGCCATTGAACAGCAAGTACAAAGAGTTTACTTTGAAGCATGACTTGAAACTTTTGGCTGTGTGGAACTAGATTTAGTGCTCTGGCTTGTATGAAATCAAATGAGAAACTACAATGAGAAATGACGGCCATCGTATTGTGTCAACTTTAGGGCTCTGAAGTCATGCAAACAAGAATTTTCTTTCATAACTTTTTATGAAAATCCCTGTCATCGGCTTGTCTTTATTTTATTCGGCGAGAGTTGCAATAATTCCGTCCAGAGCTGCGTTACACTTCATTTAACCTCATGGTCTGTTGAAGACTTTGATGGGTAGCTCAGAAAGTTTCCTGGTTTGAAAATCCCAATGCGAGTTTGTTCACTGACAAGAAGAAGTTTCATGTTGATGTCTGAGTGAAGGTGTTCGCTGTCAGTGATCTGTTGTGCAGCCTCCTTTTTAAATGCAAATTCTTAAAGAAACCTGCCAACAAATAAGCAAAGGAAAAAATAGGCAGGAGTTGTGAGGGAAAGATTCGCTGCCTGGAAACACAATATTCTCTGTCATTGTTACAACGCACAGCCCAAACGTTACAACCAGGTGCTCTGAGTGCAGTTGTGAAAAGGTCAGTTGAAACAATAAACACGCTCTTATTTTTTTCCTCATGTCTCAGCATTTACTGCACAAAGAGAATAAAGTCAGAAGCGGCTTCAGCAACTTCAAGAACAACTTTGTTTTTAAACCTCGAGTCCTCGATCAGAGCTGCTCGAGAGCTGTGTGGTGAGAACTTTTCAACACACTCGAGGCTAAAGTCTCTCACAATCATCACTTACAGTACGGTATGTGTACGGTATGTGTGTTATATCGACCTTGACAGACCTATGTTAGAAAAATGCCTGCTTCAAATGCAGCCATGAAGTAACTATCCACTTCAGTTCAGTTGATGTTGTGATGGAACAAAGGCTGAATCACTGATCGTTTGAATCTAGCAGCAGAACTGTGAAGTGAAGCCAGCGCGTAAGAAAAACTGTAGTTCCTCAAACGTTTACTTGAGGCTGTCTCCAGAATGAGTCAGTCTCCATAAGCCCCCATGTTAAAAGACCTGACTTCATAGCAGAAATAAACAAGTTTACAGCCTGGTACAAGAAACAGCTCGGTCTTTTCCCAAACAACTGTACGGAGGGTGTTTTTTTATAGGACTAAAATTATTTTGAGGCTTAAAGTTACAGTATGTATAATTAAAAGCGTGGCCACTCGGGGTAGCTCCATGTCTTTACCCATATTTGGACTGGCTCCCAGTAACAGCTCTCAACAAACCTATGGGTGACGTCACAGATATGACGTCCAAGTTTTATACCATCAATAGTTTGAATCTTCATACTGTCAGAGCAGAGACTGGCGTTTAACCTTTACCTGCGAGCAGAAAAGTATTGACACACTTAGTTACACTGTGTGTGTGTGTGTGTGTGTGTGTGTGTGTGTGTGTGTGTGTGTGTGTGTGTGTGTGTGTGTGTGTGTGTGTGACAATAGTTGATCTCTGACTTCAACTTGTGTATAATGATCGGCCATTAATCAGTAACGGTTGAGGAAATATCTGGTGATCAATCCTGAAGGTGTACGATACATTTTTCAATCGGCCATAGTGTGAAAAAGGCCTCCGGTATAATACACACTGTGATTTATGATGGTGCTGAAAAGGTATGTGATTTAAATTAGCGCTCGCTTCTTAATTACAGTAGTACTATGTCTTCTTCTTCAGTTGGCCAGTCAGTGAGCTGCTCTCTCTCTCTCTCTCTCTCTCTCTCTCTCTCTCTCTCTCTCTCTCTCTCTCTCTCTCTCTCTCTCTCTCTCTCTCAGAATATGAATATGCTGCAAAATAGCAAATAACTACACAGACCGAACAACGATTAATTTAGCAGGAAAAATCAGTTAAAATATCAGACTTTAATTTAATGATTCTGGTGTTTTCTGTCACTGAGTTTAAACACAGCAGTGATTAATCCGATAATAAGATTCCAATAACCCTGTTTCAGGTGACCCTGTATTGCACTGCCACCTACACAGTGATTCATGGTACAGAAAATGTGGGAATTATTAGTACTTTATGTGATATTTAACCAAGACGCTCTAGTTGCATTAATAAACCTGTGCACATACACACTACTTTATTGACTTATACTGTACATTGACGATGTGCGGTCAGGTTTTCATTAGTATTGTATCAACATACAACAACCATATTAAATGTTTCCTGTGGAGTTTAGTAGCGCTGTGGAGCAATGTTTGTTTTGTTTTTTTTGTGAGTGGGTTACGTTATACACACTTTTTCTTTCCTGTTGCAATATTGCGCTGACTGACAGTGTGAGAAGAAATGTTGGAATGTAAAAGCATAAAAAAAAATCACACACAACTGCAAAAAAAAACTAAAAAACTAAACAAAATGCAGTTCCTTTAATGGCCACAAGAGGCTAGCTACAAAAGTGAGTCAATTTTCATAAGTCGCTATAGTAAAATGTCTCATGACAACTGTACTCAGGGTAACTCATATGTTTAAATAACATTATGGTTTAAAGTTATGCATTACTGGTAACTAAATATTGTCGTAATTGGATTAACCAGGGGGCGCCACTTCTATATACTAATATACTTTGTCCATTTTATTCATACAGTCTATAATCTTTTGCCGAGAAGCACTTCAATCGGGGGACGAGGAAAAAATCCATCATCCATTCATTTTAAATGGTTTGCATTGACTTTATTAGAACTCTCTGTCTGGCATGGATTTGGAAGCGATGAAGAATATTGTCCAGCATCTGTTAAAGTTCCCCTCCGGTCAAACACGTGTTTTGCTTGTTGTTACTTCACTCTTCAGTGTTTAACATTCTGCAGAATCATGAATGTGCAGAGTTTGTTTTTTTAGATTTTCCCCATATGTTTAATGGGGTTAAGTCTCTCTGTGCTCATAAATACTGTACCATATTTCAGAAGCATTAATAATTATATTTTCAGGGAAGCGGGAGACATTTCGTGTTTGACTTATGCATATAAATTCAGAGAAGCGCTAGTTAAAACATGCCTGGGAGACATTTAAGTTTGTAGCTTCTTATCAGCATTCTACCTGCGACAAAATGAACTTTTTGAGTGATTGAAATGTTTGGGTTGGCTTTTTAATTAATGCGTCCTCCGCTGTCAGAATGTGGCTTAGGAGCAGATAAATGTGGAGCTGCGGTCAAGAGAGATTCCACAAAACACAGTGTTAGTGCAAGAGTGTAACAGAACGAGCAGTTCCCGACAGGAACGGTGGCGTCACATCCACAGTGTTCAAAATCTGACCCTGCAAAAAGTGTCATGAGGTTAGTTTAAGCTCACCCAAAGAAGACAACTTTGGTGACCACATGTAGTGCATGTCTGTCCTATAATCCATATAGGAAGCTAAAAACTGCTCCAACATGTGCATGCCGGCACAAATTGTATCTCTGCTATGTGGGTCTATAAGTAAAAGAGATAGACAGAGGGGAGAAGCAGCTTAATGTATTGATTCTGTGTTTGCACGTGGATTAGTGAATGACTCTGTGTCCTTGTTTGTGAATGAGGGGGCGATAAATTCATTTATTTCAGCCGTCAGTGACGACAGGCTGGTGGGAGGGAAATTAAAAACCACTGCATCAGGTAAACAGAGAGAGTTTCAGTTATGACGTGTGTGTGTGTGTGTGTGTGTGTGTGTGTGTGTGTCGGTCCCTTCTTGTATGTATTTGCGTGTGCCTGCCCCAGATAAATTAAAAAAACTCCTCCCCTGCCTCCCAAACAGATTAAATATGAGCACAAGTAATTAGTATTTTTGGTACCGAAACAATACAAACATAAATCTCTGCTGCTTAGGAGAATATTACATCGGGCTTCATAACTCACGGAGAGCTTAAAAAACATTTATATAAAAAGTAATTATGCAAAGGTAATAAGTATTTCTCTCCAGGCTTTCCGGTGTTTGTTCCACTTTAGTGACATTTTGAGATGTGATACATCTGATCTGAGTTTTTTTGTGTCCTGTGAAGTAGCTGTGCAATCGCACGCCATATTTTAGGATGTCTTATTTTAAGATATGGCAACTGTATTTTGTTCTGCTGTTGTATTAATTTAAGTCAGCGTTAAAGGGCTGAAATAAAGATGTAGTGTAAGCAAGCAAAATTAAAAGCAGGATTATGTAACTTTCTTACAGTACACCCTCTAAAACCAAGAAAAGCAGCTGGTGGTCTTCCTGTTTGTTTGACCCCCTGCCCCCTACATGCTGTTTAGGATCCGCCTCCACCCCCGGACCTGTTTTAAGATATATAAAGATGATTTGAAAAGTAAAATACACAAAACTGTTCATTTTAAAAAGTTAAAGTAAAAAATATGTCACTGTGTAGTCAACTCTCAGTGTATTTGCATTATGTATGATCCATATTGGACCATGACTGGTTTCCAAGGTAGTTGTGATCATTACATCATCCCTCTCCGTGCATCCCTGCCCCTCCCACTGAAGCTGCAAGGAAAGAGGAATCAATGACGAATAGTTCTTTGAGAAATGAGATCTGCCAAAGCTGCATTCTGCGTATATACCGTGTACACATAAGTGAAATGATAAATAGTCTTCAGTGTTCAGGCGTTAAGTTTTATTTCTCAACTATCTGCACCTGTATTTATTGATATTGAAATCCAATAATCAAGGTTATGATTCAACTTTTTTTTTTACAAGCCATAAAAATGTTCCATTTGTTTCAGGGAAAGTGGAAATTATGGGAAAATATCTCTCATGAAACTACTTTCTATCTGATTTGCAGCCTCACGTGTGCATGGATGGGTAATTAAAATGTGTTTTAATGCTGACTCACCTCCTCCCCTTGGCTCTATTATCCAAGACAAAGATTAAAATGTTAAATAACTGTTCACGAAGAGAAAAACAACGTCTCTAATGAATGGAGAAAGTTCCTGTATCGGGCATTAAGTCACTGATTGACTTCATTAGGGTTAGAACAAAGTTAAGTGCTTTCAGTTGCCTAAATGCAGCGGTGGAAACTTAATTATGAATTTAGAAGTCATGGGTGGAAATTGCACATTAAAAAAAATGTTTTAATGACCAGTGCAGCCCTACATCTCTCTGTAAATGCACGTTATAGGAGTCAGGACATTAGAACTCCTGGTTTCCTCGTTCTCGCTGCACTCTGAGGATTTGGCACCCCGCCCTGCACTCGCCGGTGTAAAACTTTGTTCGACACTCGTTCACAACCCTCCACGCGCGATGGAGAGGCCTCTTAGCTAATGCATTTCAACATGGCCACTTGACTGCCTCTGCATTTTAGGTTCAAATGACTTTGCATTGTGCACTGCCATTGTCCAGCTGCCCATTACCCAGCAAATTCCAAATCATCTCCAAACATTTCATTACATGATCAAACCACCTCCTACAGCTTGTTTTAGTAGTGAAGGTTTTTCTTTTTTTAGTTAGATGCGAAGAAACGTGCAGCGCCAGAGCAAAGTGTATCTTATTTTTTTCTACACACAGAGCAGACTAAAGTGGCAGCATATGGATGTGGCTATTTGACTTCCTCTGCATTTTAATTAGAGGAGGAACTGGAGCAGAACACTCATAACTCACCTGTCATCTCAGTGTTTTCACACGTCCGGTTCACTGTATGCACCAGAATAGTGTTCAACCTTTTTAGAGGTGCAGTCTTTTTGCAGATGCAGTCCATCTATCTATGTGTTGTCTTCTAAAAACTTCTCTTTGAAGGCATTTATATCCAAGGACATAATATTATGACACCACCAAACGCTCCTATGAGAGTTCCGCACAATGGGTGAACTGACAGTAAACCGATCCTGGACCGGCCTGTTTGTTCAAAGAAGTTGCCAAAACAAGACCCGAGGCAACATTTGCTTCTCCTGGATGAACACGGTATCACAGCAGTGACCTTCTAAAGTCAATGGAAGAGAACAATATGCATGTCTTGTGTTACCCTGGGTGTGCTTCTGCTTGGCTGTAAGAGGAAAGTGACCTGGATTAATTAGGCACACATTTATCCGTTTGGAGCCCCCCACAGTGCTTAACTTTGCGAACTGTTTGCTTTTGTCGCTTGCTTGACAGTAGCTGTCGGGCTTTAGCGGGTGGCAGGCTGATTCCCCACTGGAGCCCCTTCACTGATCACAAGGAAACTAATGGACTGATTTGGGAATTGGCTATATTTGACTCGCAGCTAACTTGTTGCAGTACTGTGTTGTGTCTAATTTCAAAAGAGAAAGATTATTCAAATCCTTGGGGCGAATTTCCCCCCAGTATTAACAAACCCGACTCTATCCACGCAGTCGCAGCACATTTACTATCAAATGGTTTGAATGTTGTCAACTCAGACCTCCACTAACCCAGACACAAGCATGTGCACGTTAAAAAGAAACGATCGATAAGTGAGTCAGGATTAAAACTGCATTAGAGGGTACACACACGGTACCTTAAATGCAGAGATGCTCTGTGTGAAAAGCTGTACCAACTGTGGAGTGATTTAAATCGATGTTTCTGAACTCCCAGTAGGTTTTTTCAGTTAAAAGCAAAGAAGCTGGAAGGATTTCCTCCGTGGCTCTTGATGAGGTGAGGGAGCATCTCCCAGTGAATGCCACTGAAAATGAGAGCCTGGCCTCATCACGACTGACGGCACCAGTCTCCCACCTCTTGCTCTCGTTCTTTTTTTTTTTCCCTTTCTAATTTGCCTGTTCCTAATTAAACAGCATTTACTTCACAAGGCAATTGCAGTTTTTTTTGTTCTCATGTTTGACTCAAAAAGATGTGGAGCTGCTTCTTGTCTCTTTAATAGTTTTCTGCAATGTTTTTCCTTTTTTCCTCGAAATTAAAACACTTTGAGTTTGTTTGATCACTTATCTCAATGAACTTTGATTTGGCATGAATGTGTGTAAAGACCCCTCCAATCATCCTTTTTAAGGTGTTCTCAGTGCTCTTTAAATTGTGATTATGAAGTTTTTAGCCAAAATCACCTGTGCCATTTCCCCGGGGATCTTCTTCTGCAGAGCGCCGTTAGCTCATTAGTAACCCGCCTCTGAGTCGTGGGCGGAGACGGCGCTGCTCTGCGACCCCCTGACAGGTCTTGACTGAAGGAACTCCAGTTATTTGTTATATTTTATTCCAGTGGCTCATATAGCAAAAAATCTTTTGGCTTCGCTTTGGCTCAAATCTGGCTTGTCATTTTGGCAAGGTTATGGGTGGATGTCTGGGCCATTAATGGCCCAAATTAGAAAAGCCAAAATTATAGAGAGCCAAAATTCACCCAAAACAAATTGTGGACTTCCAAACTATAGCCATAAATGACTTCTGGCTTACCATAAACATGCCTTAACTCAGCCGTATATTGCTGGTGCCTCCTTATATATTATGGATAACCCTAAACATACCACAGTTAAGCCAAATAGCTTTCTTAATGCCAAAAATGCCAAATTTATGCCATAATACAGCCAACATATTTGCTATCTGGTCATCCATGAAGTATACAAGCATGCAAAGACTTCACATTTTACATCTAACACCAACTCTTAGTGCTCCCAGTTCCAGCAGTCAGCTAATAGTAACTCACTGTGTTCCGATAAACAATGAATCGTATTCACTGGGCCTTATTGCTTATTGTCCAAGATATGTTACTGAAGCTGTCATGCCATCGTGCACAAGAGAGGGTGAACTGGTGGTCACGAGTGCTGAAGCTGGCCAATCAGAATAAAGTGGGCTTGAGTGTATCATGCAAAACTACACTAGTTTTAGAGCTGGGCAGCTGGCATTACATCACCACTTCAAACGGGTTGTTTGAACTGTAATGGTCAGGGTGAATCGTGTTTTTTTTGTAAAGTCGATACGGGTTGCTAAGGAGATTGCCTACCAACCTGCGAGTTCATGTTTTAGTTTCCCCATAACAAATTGCATGAGCTGCTCAGAGACTGAAATGTCTCTAGGAAATATGATCTGCTCCGTTAGCTGCATTTTTTTGATTGCCAGGGTGAATGTAACCCCGCTGCATGTGGAGCGCTATGATGGAGGACGGAGGCAAAGATAACAGGGTAATGCGTCTGGGTTCACATGGGGCAATCTTTTGTTTCTACGTAGCGATTTGCTATGCCCACGTTGTGTTCATAAATATTTATAAAAAGTGGCATTTAATATGCGGTTCACTGCAGACAGAAGTGTTAGTCATCAGTCAGAGGGCAGCGAACACATTTACACCTAAATGATAGGTTTCATGAACACAAAGCGAATGTATGCGTGCATGTCTAAAGTGCAGCGTTTGTGTGTGAACAGCTTCTTCTCCTGTCACTAAACACTCAGATCAACTCTCATTTGGAGGCTTTTGGTTATTCATACAAACGAAGGACATGCTGCAGCCATGTTAATGCAAATAATAAACATACTGACAATGTGATGACAGCATGCAAACATGTTGATTTTTCAGATGTTAACTGCTAATGTTTTATTTTAGATAAGTTACACAAGAAAAACAAAGAAAAGGAAAAGACAATGAGAGACCATGTTAAATAGTGGTACAGTAACAGGCAACCCCCAGGCTTATAGAAATGGTTTAAACCAAGTGTTCATCAGCCAATAGAAACTACTGACAATCATTGGGACTGGCCAGTTGAAGAAGGAGAAGAAGAAGAAGATATACTTCATTAATCCCTCAATTCGGAAATTCGTTTTTCACTCTATTTTCAGAATTATGTGAAACTGAGACCACACATTGTTGGCAAGTTGTCAACGTATGAAAAATCAATGTGTCAGCAGTACATTAACACGTTGTCTGCATGTGTTGGGTGGCTTTCTATACCGATGCCCTATACACTTGCTAACGCCACAGATCATCTTTGGTTTACCGTATTTTCCAAAGTATTTATTAATTTCTTCTGCATTTGAAATTAAAAGTGAGTAATAGTGAGAGGAAATTAGACAAACTGAGCTTTTTTATTCAACGCAGATAAATGAGAAGCGGTTACAGTTTGTGTTTCTGTGTCCATTTACATTCGTGACTCGTGTGTGAGTGTGTCCCCCCTGCTGAATTTAGTTTAGGTAAACGTGTGAAAATTCTCCATCTGCTGGCACACGCACAAACTCCTAAAGCCACCTGAGTCCAATTTTTACGTAACAACCCTGGACCTTCACTATCAGCGCAGCAGAATACACACACACACACACACACACACACACACACACCTGCGCATACACACACATGCTTTAAGTTTCTGTGACCTCCTGTACGAACAGTCTGAATGCATCCATGACAGAATTTTTTCTGATTTTCATACTAATACTGAAAGCAGAAAAACAAACTGTGTGACTGTGACTTGTGTAGTTTTTTTCAGTGATGTCACATTCAGGCTCCACGTCTTCATTTTGTCTTCAGTCTTTGAATTTATGATAATTTTCTGCGTTAGCTGACAGTTTAATCTCCTACATGAAGTACTGACCTACTCCAGTATCTGCCCACACGTAATAGACCTGCCGCTACAAGATACCGTGTCATTGTCACATTTTGCCTTGCATGGATGTATGAAGGAAGTCTGCATATAGAGGAGGTCAGAATGGATGACCGGGTCAAACAAACATAGAACTTCCTGTTTGTGTCCTGTGTGTTATATCACTTCTTTGGTCTTTTCCTAAAACTAACCAAAAGTCGTTTTTATGCCTATTAACCAAACTACGACCTCAGCAAGCTTCATGTTGGAAGTCTAACCGGATGTTGCATATTTATGTTTGGGTGTTGAAAATGTGGCAGCGTCACACTAAAGCGAGGCAAAACGTGACACTGATTGGTGGGTGGGTCTATTACACGTTTTGGCGTGATATCAGGTTCATCATAGTAATAAAGACAAAAGTTGCATCTGCTTCATAAATGTTTGTTTTGGTTTGGTTTAGGGCAGCAGCCAACAAGAATGTCAGAAAAATGAATACCTAACAATTACCAGTGACAACGGGGGAACTTTAACAGAGGACCTTAAATGCAGAGTACGGAAAAAAGCAGATGTCTAAACACCGGGAAAACAAAAAAGCGCCTCTTGATGAGGGATGATCAAAATAGGCACAAGCTAAACTCGAACTACAAAAAGGCAGGGCCAACAAAAAAAGAATTTTTTTCGAGGAACTAGGGGAAAAAAAACAAAAAAACAAAACTGTTGTTGTTCTTCTATTTTTTGTATATACTTTTTTTTTATTTGCCCCTTTACTTCTTATATATATATATATATATATATATATATATATATATATATATATATATATATATATATATATATATATATATATATAGATATTGGGCTGCTCCGGGACCAGGGGAAACCAATTTCGTTTCATCCCATGTTTTTACATGTGCTGTAATGACAATAAAACTCCTTTAATCCTAGAATCCTTGAAAAACTAGACTAGGCACAAGGCCAAAAAAAAAACACTCTTACGAGGAACTAGAAAACAACAAAACTAGACTACGGGATAGGTACGGACTTGACTATGACGAGAGGACTGGTGATCAGGATGACAGACTTGACCCAATGGCACAGGACAAAGGGAGACGCAGACTATAAACACACATGGAGGGAAATGGGGAACAGGTGGACACAATCAGGAATCAGGGAAGACAATAGTCAGACTGGTGACAACAAGAGGACAGTTAATTTCTAAAATAAAACAGGAAGTCACAAAACAAACACGGAGACAGGACAAAAACTCAACATGACATACCGGCGTGACAGCCAGAGCCATGAAACAACTTCAGGCTGCTTTTTTTCTGTCCAATCAACCGACTGTTTCTGTTGTTTCCATATATCCTGAGCACTTGTTGGATATTTTTCTTTCACTGTGTGGTCCAACTGACCCCAAACAATCCCATATGGGTTTAGGTCCTGTGATTGTGAAAGCCAGAACATCTTCATGTCAGCTTAGTTACAATTTCTCCATCTCTACAATAACTCATACCTAACTAAGACACTGAGTAGACTGTATATTGTGATAGATTACTGACATTAACTTGCACTGGGCTATTGAAATCAGATTATGACTTCTATCAAGTTCTTGCAATTTCATTCCTTTCACAAATAGATTGAGGAAGAAAAAATTTCTGTAGGAGGAAAAACAAATGACATTTGAAGATTGAGTGAATGTGTGTGTTTCAGTGAGAGACAGAGAGAGTTCTTGCATGCATGTGTGTTCATGCATATGTGTGGGAGGGTTGGCATGGCACTGTGCACGCAGCAGCGCCTGGCAGTGTGATACAAGGCCAAACAGCCCTCGCTGTAGTGAAGATCTTTTTTGTAAAATATGCTAGATTTCGTGCAGATTCCAAATCTTTGTTCACTCCTTTTGGGTTAGGACAGGCACAAAGAGACTCATTATAAAATATGATCTTCTCTTTTCCTGGAAGTAACATTTAAAACCAGCCAAAAAAACATGTCCATGGGCCCAGCTGAAGGAAAAAAACGGCACCCGCATAATCGAGCTCCAAGAAACTTTCCTCCGTAATTATGCTGGAAAGGAAAGTCACAGCTTTTGTCAGATAGCTATTCATTTCTTGACATTACTCCCATTATGTTTGCTGGTGTGTGTCACAGGAAGTTCAAAGGTTTCCAGTTTCATCCATTGGATGCATCAGCACGTGTGAGGATAATGAAAACGTCTCGTGTTGGCAGCTCAATTAAAACATATCCATCACTTTCCTTTAGGGGACAACTGAGAAGCCATATGATTAACTGTTTTAAATATTAGCTGAGGCAATTTTTGAAGACATAGTTTGACGTTTTTTGGGGATGTATGCTTATTGGCTTCTTTTGCCAAAAGTTAGATGAGCTGATTGATGCCACTATGAAGCTAGAGGCCTTCAGTAATAGTTTGTTTCTAGCTTCTGATAATTCATGATTCAGTTTGGCTTCTTGGATATGATCGAGGTAGCGGGTCCATTCGGTTATAACTGAGAACCAGCCTGAGCGGAGCCACATCTTAATTATCATTCAATCTAATCACGTTGGGGAAGAGTCGTGCCACATGACTGCCGGTCTCGGGTCTGTCTGTCAATATGTGTGATACCCTGAAGGATCCGAGCTGACATGCTGTCAGCAATGATCTGGTGGTGCGTCATACTGCAGGGCAATTCACTTTGAGCGCGGCCGCTCGGTAATAAGCGGATAAAGAATTAAACTTTGGAGATCGCGTGTCAGTCAAGGGAAGTAACCTCTGCTGTGATGTCTTTTTCCCTTGACTTTCTGATACTGAAGTTTCTGTGGCATATTTTAAAGAACGATCTACA
Organism: Collichthys lucidus; assembly: GCA_004119915.2. NCBI lineage: Eukaryota > Metazoa > Chordata > Actinopteri > Sciaenidae > Collichthys > Collichthys lucidus. Next base: position 30,784,105 of record CM014083.1, on the reverse strand, counting down.
AGAAGACCTTTTGTTTTGCAGAGTTTCAAAGCGTTTCGATTGGTATGTTGCTTCTACTTTTCATGCTTAATCTCACTACAAGAAATGTGCACATCTTGCTCATAAATGTCAGAAATAAGCCTCGAACGATGTTTTAAAGCTCAGTTATAACAGCTACGCTCAACTAACAACGACAAATATGTACAGATTTATGGGTGTTTTTCCATCGAGAAGAGTTATGAAAGACACACCAGATTTTAATTGATGTAAGACGGTAAAACATGCCAGCTGACAACTCCTCCACGTCCTCGTTGGCATGAATGAGTGTTGACAATATCATTATGCCATTTCATTTTGAAGGAATCTGACTCAGATTTGGGTTATGTGATAGACTGGTGTACTGTCCAGAGTGTACCCTGCCTCGCGCTCCAAAACATGCTGGGATAAGCTCCAGCCCGCCGCCAACCTGAGCAGCATGACGAGTTCAGAGACTGGCTGAGAAACTCAGGCCTGAATTCTCATTATTGTTGTTACCTCTCCTCCTTGTATTATAATAGAATTATAGACAGAATGCAATCCGGTGTGAACTTATCAGCTTGCTTACTTTTATGTCATGTAGTATCAGTGCTAATCATATAGGCTGGCAACCATTGGGCTGAAATAGGAGAGAAATGTGCCAGAAATACTTGTACGTAGAGGAGGAGGAGGAGGGTAGACTAAATGTGGCTGCACATTGCTGCTTTTACTCTAAATTGCTTATTTCACTTTGGGCAGTTGCAACGTGGCCTGGCCACAGAGGTCAACCAACAGGCCAGGCAATCAGGAATTCTCTCAGGACCTCGACTGGCCGTTTGGATCCGGCGTGTAAACAATCCACAATCCTGCACATGAAATCAAACATTTTCTGTAACTCTTTTGTCATAAAAATACATTTTATCTTTAAAAATAATATCAACGTGTCTAATTTCTGGGACCTTGCTAAACTTAGAATCTTTGGGCTCGATTGGCAACCATCTACTTCAACCAATCATTGTTTTTTGAAGGAAATGAATGTGTTGCATAAGAAAACAAACTGTTTAAACTGTGCTCTCTGGTCTGTACAGTAGATACAAGAGTTGTAGCCAGGAACGAGGGTGGTGGAAGGCGTGGAGAGGTTTAGGCCAGGGCTGCAGGATGCGGTAGCCGGATGACATGGAGGGCGAAGAGCTGGAGTCTGCAGGCAGAAAACATAGGTGAGCAATCAGAAAAATATCAGGTAACAATTTCTCTAGGAGCCTTGATGATCTACCACGATGCGGTGACAATCTGGCAGCAGCATGCAGGAGGCCAGCCTCTAAATACTGCTCGAAAAGACGATGAAGTCTGGTGCGGGCGTGCGCAATCAGCTCCACAGCAAACCACACCCATCTCTGCAAAGAGAACACATAGAGCCCAACCCCCAAACAAACACACCACAAGCATAGCACAAAGACCAGAAACTGGCCAGCTCAGTAACATAAGGAAGTTATTTTATACTGCCAAGAAATAAAAGCCACATTGTGTCATTTTTACCCTTTGTTTTTTGTGTGAAGCTACTGAGATCTAAGATGTTAATTGGTGAGCTCTAGAGGTTCTGGCAGGGAGATTTTATTTGGACGTAGACAAACTGTTTCCACCTGTTTTACTCTGTGCTAAGCTAAGTAACCAACTGCTGGTGGTAGTCATATCATATCGCGAAGACGTGGCATTAAACCTCTCATCGTACTCTCAACCAGAAAGCAAACAAAAGTAACTTGTTTCACTCCTTTCAATGATCCATGCTAATATCTCAATCTCGAAAAGGATTAGAAAAAGGCTTTGGAAGCAGCCGGGCAGAGTGAGAACACAGGAGATGATAGTGGTTGAAGATGACGTGAGAATTAGAGAGCGCTGTGAACGGTAAAGAGTAAGAGGTGAGAGGAAGAGAGAGAGCCCCTCGCTACGAGGCGTTCACCTCTGCTCAAAGAAACCTCATTTTCCGCCTATGATGTCCGCCTCCATCCATCACTCTCCACCTCCTCTCTTCCTCTGCTCCCGCTGTCTCTTCCTGCTCTGATTAATGAGCAGAAGCCCGGCTGAACCTATTAACAATGTGTAATACCGCTCAGTCTGCAAATAGCCCGCACTGTCCAGACCTACTTTACACTCCTCAAGGTAGCGGTGGCCTATTAGGCCGCTCTCTGACTGTGCCATGTTGTCTCTTGCCGGGTAGCTGTTTCTGTAACTCCTCTCCTTTTCATCCGCCGTGTCTATTTCTGCCCCGATCACGTCTTTCGGCGCCTCCTCCTCCTCCTTCCCAGTTGTCTTCCTCATCTCTCTTTGTGTCAGTTATTTCTCCCTCTCTTCTCCAGCTATCCTTGGCCCTATTAGGGTGGTCAAGTTGGGAGATTAATCAACCCGAGAACCACATCAATCATCAAAAAAGAAAGGAGGAAAAAAAAAAACCTTCAGCGTACACGTGGACCTCTCAACCTAGTTTTTAGAGCAAAGACTTGTTCTTCTCCAGGTGTTAAGACTCACATGTGTATGTTCGTCACACTCTGAGCAGTAAACATCGAGTTTTACCGCAGCTACTTGAACTTCCTTCACACTTAGCTTTGGTTAAACAGTTGCCACAGAGGCCACTCGCCAATTACATTGAATTTCCTTCTTCCTTTCCCAAGATTCTACTCAGTCAGTTGCTCTTTAAAGCTGAGCTGATTAAAAACAAATGTAACGGGAGCACCACATTTCTACAGTATAGCCCAGAACAGACAAAATAAACACGGTCTCTACTTGGGGGACTCAATGGTTTCTAGATGATTACAAAGGAGTTCTATCATCTACCATCTACGCTGGTAGATCCCATCAAATCCTGCATGTTAGTCCAAAATTTCTTGTCTTACCTGATAAATCTATGCAAATGTTATCTGTGGCGTGCTAACATAGTGCTAGGGTGTTATAATGTGGGGAATACTCAAACCCACAGCATGGATAGGGCCCGCAAGAAACCTGTAGTTATAATTGGAGTTATATTAAATAAATTGTTGCTGTTGGCTCAATACAGGAGCCCTTCCAACTGTTCCCATATTAGAAAGCCAATGTTAATCCAGAAAATCCAGTATGAAAATGTTCATAGTCCCACTGACGTGTGCATGCAAATGACATCAAATCCAGATGTGAAGCCCCTGATACAAGTTTGAGTAGCACTATTGAACTGATTCAGGATGTTTAATGACCAATGTGTCCAAACATATTCTTAAAAGACTCGGTGCGTTATTTCTTGTCTCAAAGCTCACAAAGCCTCACTTTCAGTCTTTTATCATATTATCTAAAAAACTGGTGGAATATATCGAGGAGCTGAGATATTCTCGTTTTTGGTGCAAATTGAATTACCTTGAAATAAAATAGTGTCCCTTCTTTATCCAGCTGTGATGACTATTATTTTGTTTCGCTTAAGGAGAGGAGAGAAATTACCTCAATGAACGGTCTTTCACTGAATACAAAACTACACGAGGACTGTTACATCCCAGTTAAACAAAGCTGTTTATTTTAGAATTAGGAATAATGATCGATATAACAAAACCAAGTAATCACTATAACCAAAAAAATAGAACCAAAGGAGAACTATCCAACCAAGATAACGTTGACAAAGAACTCTCACTATCTCACGACCTAGACTACTTCTACCGAGGGTTGGTCGTTCGCAGGTGAAGCACAAATCTTCCAGTTTTGCAGGAAGCGGTGACTGAAGTGGCCCCGCCTCGTCAGCTGGGACCAATCAGAGCAAGGCGATCGCACACCTAGATTAACATACACAACCAAACACTACAAGGAAAGTCACACAAAGGTGCATCGACGGCAGCCCTAACAAGGAAACACACACAAGGAGACTATTCACGTATACTCACGTATACTGTATGTGTGATTGCATTCACAGAAAGTAGTTCCTAACACTTGCACTGCAGACTGCTCTGTTGCTCACATAAGGCCATGTAAGAACATCACTCGAGCAGGTTTTTTCATGAAGGTCAGGACGAATGGGATGCAGTCAGGTGGCATCGCCTCACAGCCAAAAAGAACTGCAGGAAAGTCTGAGGCCCCGACGCTGTTTAATGTTTCATTCACCATCAGCCGACACTTTTGCCCTCCGGACACGTGCGGAATGACTGTAGACGCTCCACGGGGTGCAAAGGAGAAAGGGAAGCAGAGACGAATATGAAGACAAAACATGGAGGGGAAGAGAGAAGGTGGTGAAGAAGAGAAATGTGGTTTTTGAGGAAAAAGAGGCGGGAGGGTGGCTAACGAAGAAAAAAAGGCGATACAAAGAGAAATTACGAGTGAGAGAAAAGACACAATGCTTATAGGAAATTCAGTGAAAGGGGAGAGACAGAGATTCAGGCAGACAGATAAAAAAAGACTTTGAAAAATTAACAGTGGCCTGCCACTGTTATGCTGGTAATCTCACTGTGGAGATGGTTTGATTTGTGAAAATGGAGCTTTAGAAAATCTGACAATTTGACAGTAGCCTGGGGTAAGCAGTCTGGGATGGACACACTTTTTTTCAAAGAAAAAACTCTCCTCCTCTTTACTTCATGGATCAAAAAGAGAAGGACCTGCTAACCTGTTATATAAGCGAGCAGCACCGAGTGAAAGGCTGGCACGCAGAGAGACAGAGGATGTCCATATCTGGAATAAAAAGCAAAAGTGAAGAGCTGGAATTGAGGAAAATTGGCCACAAAAACTGTCAAGTACAATTCCTCTGCTAGTTCCTTCCCTTTCATTTTGTCTGACTAGAAAGCCGATACACTGAGTGTAAAAAAACAAAAACATAACAGAGGTTGGAATGGAATTGGATTGCAGCCTCTCTTACCTCAAGTCTTTGTACATCTACAACATATAATCATATAATTGGACCGCACTCTGGTGTATTCCTAACCTCTTACTTTTTCAATTTAACTGCCGACCCAAAAACACACTTTCCACTCTGCAAGATAACATTTAAGAATATGCCATACATAGAAACTGTCAGGTCAACGGTTACATTAACCCTTAGCTCAAATCTGACACATTTTGTTTTTTATCAGAAATCCGTCAGCTACATCAGAACACACACTGCCTGAATGAGTGCCTTACTCTATCCAGGGAAAGTGTTCTTTCTCTATTGTTGAAGCAAACTGTCGTTTTATATCTCATCTCATTATCAATATGTCTAAAGTAGACAATATTAGAAGGAAAAAAAGGTCTTTGTGAACTCATCACTTCATAATCTAGCCTGCATTTTATTATATTTCTTCTTTCTATTAAACTAGAGAAGCCTAAATGAGATTGAGATTAAAATTCTGGTAAAGATAGACATCAATAACAATCATAATTTCAATATGCAGAGGTCCAAAATCAGGATTAAACAAATGCTTCTATATAATCATAAATACCATTAATGTATAACAAGAAAGGAAATATTTTGTCATAAAACAACCTGACCTCTCTAACATTAAAATAACCATAAAGGACAATGATTAAAAATGATAGAAATGACACATTTAGATTGTAAAGTGCCTCTAAACATCTGTTTTAAGCATAGTGTTAAATTTATGTTTTTTTTACTTCTGATTTCAGACACTGTCACACTTTCAGGCTACTGTCTCCACTTATTTTTTTTGCATGATGGGCCTTGTAGTTTCAAGTAATGCATCCTTCTTCATTCTTGACCCTGGATAAAACCCCATGAGGTATGTGTGCATGTTTCTAAAATCCCTGAAACTCTGATGTTCATAGCTTTGCAGCGTGCTGAAAGCTTGAACAAGTTGAAATTGGACAAAAACAATGTGTGGCATGCATAAGATACATAATGAGTTAAAGGTTTCAACGGGTTAAACACACAGTCCATCACTTGGCACATTTGAACTATTCACTGATTTTCCATATTGCAGGCATCATTCTCGGAGTTTCTGCTAGGATACACAAAATGATCCCATTAATGCCGAAACGTTCAACACGTCTGAGCGCCGATCGGATTATTCTGGTTCTGAGTCAAGCTGTTCCATCTGGGGGACTGCTAAACCGGCCCTATTAATGGATTACCAGCCCATGTTTATTCAATTTAGTCATCGATGACGTTCCTCTGTTTCACGTACAGTCCAGACTGTTTCCTCAACCTTTGCACATGTAGTAAACACATGCCAGAAAAGGACAAGGAAGTCATTATTGTATTATTTGAACTCTGCATATGGACTAATGTCACTGGGATAGCAATGCAAAGGATTCAATTACGATGCAAATACGTGATATGCATATCTTCATTTGAATTAAGTATTGACAATCATACCCTTCTAAGTGGAGGACATTTTTGACCCTTTTAAACTCATGTAGTTACAATTAATTAAGAAAAACCTGACACAGCTAAGACCGCGTGTGTCTCAGTTATTAACGTCAAACGGTTTCCGCCTTTCAAGTTTTAATTGAAAACGTGGCATTGCCCGACTTTCTAATAGTGGCTCTCATGCTCCCATTTAAGACACGTGTGTGTGTGTGTGTGTGTGTGTGTGCTGGATATAGCTGCCAGTGTGCGCTAAGGGCTTCTGAATAACATCATCTCAGCAGCATATTAATGTCAGCGATAAGTCACACTGTTAAGGTTGCCTCTTAAATCAGAAGGAAAAAGAATCCAGCATAAATGTGAATTCAGAGTACAGTGTATTAACCCCGGACCCCATTAGCTGCAGTTCACTGAGAACCGTCACTCAAATGAGCAGTTTTTTTTTTCTCCCCCTTCTTTACTGTGGAAACCGACAGGAAAAAAGATAGATATCAACATAATGATGTATATTCCTGGTTCTCCTTATTGGAGACAACTTAACCTATCAACTATACAAAGCTCAGGACATTATGTTCTGTGTTTTCATACACTGGGGATGATTTTACAATGACAGGCGGCTCCCAGACGCCGTCGTGAAACATCCAATTGCCGCTCTGGGATCTAGAGGGTTGAGGACACTGTTCATTTGCTTCCATATTCATGTCGATCAGGAGTGAATGACTGATTGGAATTTACAGGTAGATATCATGCCAGGCGATATTCATTTGAAGCACCTTAAATAAAGCATATTCAGACTGCATGTTGCATGAGCTTTCTCGGCTCAAAACTTTCCTTGCTGTCTTAAAGTTGTGAGTCAAATGAATGAGTCATTAGATGGTTTGTTCCGTTTGTTCATTAAATAGCCTAATGGGAAATTCACAGAGTTCAATCAACTTGATAAGTTTGGCAATCGCAGGACAATAATTCAATCGGCATCTGTTGCATCGTATTGACGAGTATCATAATTAGGCTTATTAAATAATGAAGTGCTTACGGTTTGATTATTCTCTTTCTATCATTTTTTTATATGATTATAATTTTCATCAGGGTGAAGATCCATGACTCATCACTCAACAAGTCGTAGAGGAACAAGGAGAGTTTCTAAATAGTTAGAGCAAAAACAATACATTCTGTTAAATATGCTCATGGTGTCCTAACTTCTTAATAAACCATAGTACATTTATTGAGCTCATTACGTTTGATTACAAGTCTTGAACTAATTATAGCAAGTTCATAATTTGTTGTAGAAGTTTGCACTAAGTACAATTAAAACCTACCGATACTTCTGGACACATCTTCAGTGACAATGTTAGGGGTCGGAAACATCTTCAGTCCGGCCCTACCTCGAGTCAACACTCCAACATAAGCATTGCTTACATCCAGCACACACAGCAGTACAGTATAAGCAAGTGTTAAAGTGGATCTGCTGTAAACCTCTTGTCTTTTAATGCTTCAGAAAATGTGAACCTTCACTGATTTCATTTATTCAATATCTTAATCTTAAATTCAGTGTTTTAGGGATTTTAGACCGGTGGGCAAAGAAGTCAAGTAAAAGTCAAACATATAACTAGAAATATCAATAAATAATGTAATGTAATACTGTAAGTTAAATATTCAAATTAAAACTGTGAAAAAAAGTTGACTGGAGCCTTCCAGCCCATTTTAATCCTTGTAAATTATCATTAATTTTGGACTCATGACTATTCATCAGGGGGCCATAAACATCGGCTCCTCAGTGACTTCTTTCCATTTCCAACATCAGTTAGAATAAAATAGTTTCAGCTGTTACATGCTTGATTTTCTTCAATCTCTTGCCAGTAACTCAGTCGGGCCTTCTGGTGCTGTGGTCAGACTAAACCAACCACTGAACTTATGCAATGAAATTAAATTGCTGTAGAGATGGTTGATAACTATCTGTGGGTTCATCTTTCAGACAAGTGATGATGGCGCCAATGCCAACCGGATCCTCCTTCAATTACTCTTGTTTTTAAAGCATCAGTACCACCTTTAGGTTCACGTGGAGGTAAAGTGGTGCAGAACTGGATTGACACTGTATTACATACAAACCAAAACATTATTCTCATTTGTTTATAGTCTACAAATTAACGTGTTAAACTGCTATGCATTGCACTAATAGCCCAGAAACCTGTCTGACCACTTTAACAGCGTGTCAACACATTATGCATGGTCTGCTGGCTCACTTGCAGTCTGCTTTAATTGGTCGACACTTTGTGGGAACTTTCCTTACTTTCTGTCTGATGTCTACTAATTTCTCCGAGGAACAGACTAGGGAAGAGTATGTTTTCTTTAAGGAAAACTGAAGTCTTGATGCAGCCCCCTGAAAAAAGCTACTGTATATCCTCTGGTATCCCCACTACTTTGATTTGTTTCTGTCTTATAGTCGGACTGTCTTCATTCTTTTATCCTTTCAGCTTCTTCAATCCAAGACCAAATTATGACCACTCTGCTTACTTCATATCTTAGCTCTGCACAAAAAAAAATGGTTTTGCTTTGAGAGATCGAGACAGAGGAACAGCTCGAGAGATAAAAGAGAGAGAGCTGAAGTGAAACAAACAGATGAGCGGAGAGAAACAAAGAAATGAGAAATCTGAAGAGTTGAACTTGAGGAGATGAAAAGTGATTTGCTGGTTCACAGGGTGTCGTGGCCTCTCTGCCGGCTGGGGAATGGCTTAGTGTACCCACCCATAGGCGTCACGCTTTTTGGCCTGTCTCTCTCTGCGTGCGACGTCAAACCATGATCATGCTAATCAGTGCTGTTTGGGATTTGCCGTGTGAGATATTCATCTGGACTTGGCTCTAATTATCTCCGTGGTGATTTTCACCAAGTGGTTCGGCTTCGCTGTTTTGGTACGTTTCTCATCTTTTTTTTTTCTTTGATTAATGAGATTCCAATCAACTGTGTCTGGACAACTGAACTGCCTACAAGCAATAATTCTCAGAGGACTGTCAGGGGCGTAACGGGAGGACTTGAGTTGAAAAAGTGGAGAAAGAAAACTAAAGAGAGAAGGATCAATGAAAGTAGATTTGGCCTTTTAGGCTCTTTAATGTAGCATCCTGCCTACAAGACAAAGAAAACTAGTATGAGAGTTATTTTTTAAAGTTGCCTCTTTAAAAGCCCCCGACAACAAACCCACCTACATACTGTACACATGCACTCATGTTCACCTTCCACCTTCCTCTCCCACTAGAGCTGAGGAAGAGAGCAAGGTGAAGAGACATAACACCAACGAGTTCTCACACCTTCCAAAATAACAGAAGAAGTTTTCCAAAAATGACTCGAGTGTTTTCTGTTCTGCCACCTCTGTGGTGAAGGTCAGGCAGGCACCTGAAACTGTTTGGTTACGGTTAGAGTAAAGAGTCATGTTTCTATAAATTTATTGTGATGCTTGTTTTGAAGTGTCTGATGGAAACCACAAAATTCATGGAATGGGAGATGGAGATATTTCCGCTCCAACACTCTCTTCAAGGCTCTATAATATGATCTATGATCACTCCAACCTTCCTCACATTAGTACATGAAACAAATACAAATGTCAGATTTCCATTCAGTTGTCTGCAATAGTTTTCACTGGCAGGGATTTGACTGGCGCTCATGTTGTTGCGTTCTCTTCTTCTGGTTTTCTGACAGGAGAATTATCTTGTGAGCCGACTCCTAATATTTACATCACAGTAGTAGATAGAAACAAGAATTCATTCACACATAATATGTTTGAATGGAAACAGAGCTCAGGTTTAATCAAAGCAGTGTTGAATATTGGTGGGAGAAAAGGAAATTTCTGATAATGCAGATACATGATTTTACAATCCACCATCCACCCCAACCTCCTCACTAAGAGCTTTTGTAGCCAAATGACATGATACTTCTGCCTGTCAACATTCACAGTATTTTTCCTGTAACGGATTTGTACTTAAGGTCTGGTGTTGCACTAATTAAATTGAAGAAACGATCAATCTGTCCAAGCTCTGAGTGGAATGAATACAGGATGAGGTTTCCATCAATCAGTAGGTTTTGGTGCTTGTGGGTTTTGGGCTCAATCCCTGGCTCCTCTTGTCCATAGGTCGCATTTTTGGGCAAAACATTTCAACCCCAAATTATTCCCAATGGTCAACAAAATATACCAAAATATTATTTATTTATTCTTTTATTTCCCATTAATTTTCCTGCCGAACAGATAAGGACTGTCTTTTCATTTGTGGTGTGTTCTAGCAAGGACCACCATCTTTTTCAGCGAACACGGTTCTCTGAAATTTGGAAATGGTTCAGAAATATGGAAATGGCCATCCTTCATTTTTTATTTGGAGATGTTGTGTGTAGTCACATACAGTAAAGGCTAAGGGCATGCAGACGACACTCCGTTTCCCAGAAGTGCAAATCATACCTTCCAGTCTCGATACATTGGAAACCAGCAATATGTAAAACCTGGATTATAGTTAACCATGCTGTGCTCCATTTAGCTCTTTCCCTGCAACAACTCATTACAGTCTGTAGTATGCTGTACTGCAGAGAGTCAGTCCTATATGCTTCTCACGGGAAACATCCAACAAGTTCAAAACTACAAAAACACTTGAGAAGACTGGGGGTAAAAAAAAGATATATGGAGAGACATGGAGAGAATGGAGAATGGCTAAAGAGAGGAGAAATTAAAATTTAAAAGCGTCAAGCTGGTCCGCTTCACCCTTATCTCTGGATTTCAAAGTTATCGTTGCGTTATGCTCTCTTTCTACCATCCTTACTCTAAGAAGCGAACGCCTACAGGGCCGTGGCTCAGGAGGGAGAGCGGCCGTCCGGTAATCGCTGTTCGATCCTCGCTCCACATGTCAAAATGTCCTTGGGCAAGACGCTGGACCCTGAGTTATTCTCAAAGGACAGGCCAGCACCTTTCATGGCAGCCTGCCATCATGAAGTGTGTGAGGCAAAGCACTCTGTCCATTATGATTGAATTATATAAGTGCAGGCCTTTTACGATATCTTTAAAGACACCACATCTTCCTGAAAGAATAGGACTTCTTACACAATAATTAATTTTGGTAATTAAAGTTTGCTGTTATCTCAAACCTCTAGTGTTTTATCAACATATCAATGAAACAGGCTTTAATATCACTGTATCGCCTGTTTTTTTTATCTACAAATGTGTCTCTGTTGTTCTTCTGGATGCTAAAAAAATGCCCTAAAACGTCTCATAGCTGAGTAACTATGGAGTAAATAAGTCAGTAAACTGTACAGTTGGAGTATACATAATGCAGATATGTAGTATTCACATTATATTAACAACACAGTAAGGTAACAACGAGTCTGTAAGTACACTAGTGATGCTGCATTTGTTGCTCTGGTGCTTTCAGCCAAATCATGATTTCAGCATGGCGATATGCTGGAAATGATAATGTTAACACAACAATGTGCAAGTATAATATTTACCGTGCTCACCATCTTATTTTCTAGCATGATAACATTACACTACAGCTGGGCCGACTGTCATTCTGCAGATATTTGGTCATAAGCCAAAGTACAGGACAAATAGAAGCTCCGGACCTGATGATGATGATGATGATGATGATGATGTTGATGCTTGATCCAGGGTGTCAAACTCATTTTAGTTTATGGCCCAATTTCATCTTGAGCGGGCCTTCACCTCAAATCTTTTGCCCATTATTTCAGTGTAAAGAAGTAAATTCTGCAAAGGTTTGCAATTAACCAACCATTTACAAAACAGACGTCCATAGAAACGTGTGCAATTTCAACAATGACTCAGTTTTTCTTATATCAGTCGGTTGCCATACTCTTGATAATGTTGTGTCAAGGCCAACTCACACCGGACGCGGACCAGAAGCGGCACGGTACCGCCGCATTCACCGCAGCAAATAGAAGCCAGTCTAGTGAATGAGAGCACTCACACAGGGCGCGGTCCAGAAGCATCCCAGAAGCGGCGCACTGCGCCACGGCGCGAGCTTTCCGTTTCATTCCTATTTCTAGCGCAAGCCGCGGCTGAACCTCGTAAATTTCAACAGAGCACTGCGCACCAGACAGGAAACCCGACACAGAATCAACATAATAAACTTCCGCCCCCTTTCAAAATAAAACACAATACGCAGTTCATGTAGCTTTTTACAACTTCACATCAACGTTACATCATGACCGGTGGCACCAGGTGATCAAAGATCGACCAAAGGGTCTCAACATAGATGACGAGAGACTGATTGTTGAAGTGGAACAACACACAATCATTTATGACACAACAGATGCTTTTTATAATCTCCTCCATGTCGGAGAAGCAAAGTCAGCTGTTTGTTGTTGTTTTCTTTATACACTGTTTGTCGCGGGGTCTCGCTTACGCCCAGGATTCTCGTGTGATCTCGCGCGAAAACAGCCGGCCCGGCTCCGCTGCCGTTCCGCGGCTGAAAAGCGTCCAGTGTGAGTTGACGCCGGGCAAAGGACCGCGGCACTACCGTTCCGCTGCCGTTTCGCCTCCCGTGAGTCCCGTGTCACATCGTCTGTTGAATCTAAAACAGGATATCCAGTATAGAGCCTGCTACACATATTAGGACAGCAGAACCCAAAGTTTAAAAAAAATCAGGATTCAGGAATGACATAAAATTATCTTGTCAGTGTCTGGGGTTCTGGGGCTACTGAACTCATCGTGGCTTCAGTTCATTTAGGTGAACAAATAGGCACAGAAAGAAACTAAACCAAAACACTTCAGGGAACACGGTTAAAATGAACTGTCAATAACAGCCTCAGTAAAAAAAAAGTTACTCTTTGCATTTATTTGCCTCAAGCCATTCCCAGGCATCCATGTCTCTACTCCCCCTGGTGTATGCCCTCTGGCAGCCTCATATTAAATACGACCCATTCTCTTGAAACTTTGCAAAAAATAATGATGATATCTTTTTTTTTTTTTAATGACAAGTCTGACTTAACATCTGACTTTCTGACACATGACACATAGTAAATCATGCTCAGTTTCAAGGTTAACTTGCCCTCCTAAAGAATAGCGGGTACCGGTCTGGGCTATTCGGTTCAACGGGGTCACGGGGGCTTGGTAAGTGGAGCGGGTCCTCCCATAATTGCAAGTTTGGCGGTCCTTGAGCAAGACGCTGAACCAAAACTGCTCCTATTGGTCAGGCCAGCACCTGTGCATAAATAACAGGCAAACTGTAAAGGTACTTTGGGTAAAAGCTATATAGTCCATTTACCATAGAATTGGCCCATTTATCACAATCATTACCCTGCGTATACTGTTACAAATCATCCAAACATATATACTGTGTGTGTATTTAAATGAAGGTGTCACTCTGTGTACAATTTTTTGTTATTGCATCAGAAATGATAAGAAAAAAAAAACTCATGGACCCTTACAAGCACCTCAGTTAATCACTCCCCAAACATGAAACACCCCAATTAAGATGAACACACTACATCCCCTTATCTCCTGTTCTGTATTATCTCAGGTGGCCAGATTAATGTTTTGTGCTGAACTCATGCACGGTACCATACCTTAATCCCTCCTAATAAATTCCAGTCTCCTTGTAAAAGGAAAGCTATTACACTGTTAATGATGAGTCATATGAGTAAAACCTTTAAAAGAGCAAGAATGAGCAATTCTGCTTTGAGAATGGCGGTGCAGTAAAAGTCGAACAGACAGGGTGTTGCAGGCATCCTCGGTAATGCTCATGCGGTCCTAATTAGCTGCTGTAAAAAATAAAATAAAATAAAGTGCTGCCTGTGCTGTAAAAAAAAAGAAAAAGTAATGGTACACCATTCCAGGCCTGTCTTGGTAGAAGAGTGTCCACTTTTGGAGTTAGGAAGCTCATGGTCTGGAATTGGTTTGAAATATGTGAAATGATGAAACATGAAATTCACATATAAACCAAATAATTGTGCCTATAAGTAGACATATCCAGCTTGGAGAAGCAGACAGGAGAAATGACATTGGCACCAAGCAATGTATTACTGTGGAAAAACATATTTTAGCCACCTAAAAACGGTAAATCTGGGAAATGTCAATGACTAGATTCGGTGTATGCTATATACTGTTTATGTATATACACAGTATACATAGTGTTTTCACCACTTTACCTTGCAGTCAGACACACCTCTCTGTTGAGTGACTGAGTAATTGATCTCAGGTTGATGTATAAGTCTCTGGGGACAATGGCCAATGTTTCAAGGGCTTCTGGTGTAGCTAGTGGAAATCCAGAAAACAAATAATTGGATACCCAATCTAAGGCTTCCTCTGTCGACAGATTAGCAACTTGATACATGAGAATGATGAGAAAGATACATTTCAGCGGATATATATATCTGAATATCAATGCTGATAAAAGGTAATTAAAACCAAGGTCATCATAGGGGTGGGCGATATATCGAATATACTCGATATATCGCGGCTTGTTCTCCGTGAGATGTATAAAATGACTATATCGGAACCATCGAGTACCTGTCACGTAAAAGCTGTCTGCATTTAATTCTCCAGAGTTTTGCCTGTGTCACTCACTCCTGGTGCTCCTCACAGCGCGCAGCACACTTCCCCGCCCACCCAGAAAAACCCTCTGCAAATATAATAATAAAAATAAAAAATAGAGTGTAAAAATAATTTCCTCGTTCATGGGATTAATAAAGTATATAAAAAAGAAAAAAAAACACAATCATTCATGACACAACAGATGCTTTTTATAATCTCTTCCATGTTGGAGAAGCAAAATCAGCTGTTTGTTGTTGTTGTTTTCTTTATGCACAGTTTATCGCGGGTCTCGCATACTTAATTAATTTGATTGTGATTTTCCACTTTTTGCATGCAAATGAACAAAAACTCTAACAGAAGGGTCAACTTGAATCATTACACTGATGTTATTTTTTGCATCAAAGGGTTGAATTTAACATTCATTGTGATTTACAGGAGAAATAAAAATATCAAGATATATATCGTGTATCGCGATATATCTTAAAAATATCGAGATATTTGTTATAGGCCATATCGTGCAGCCCTAGGTCATCATCAAAGAATAGTTTTCTGTGGTTGCTTCTTTTGCTCGCTGACTGGTCATCTGTATGCAACCAAAGCCTATCCAAAGAAAAACCCTAAAAGAAACCAGAACTTCCACTGTCAAAATCTGTGTCTCTCTTCTACAGATTCTTCATTCATATGCAGATATCTGTTCCTAGAGATTAGCGGTAGCAGCAAGTCTGAAGTGTTTTTGTCAATGGAGTCTGATCAATTTAGCGAGAGCGATATAAATGCACGGAAAGGGATGTCTGCTGTGGGTGACACACTGACTATGAATAAGTACTTCACATAACCTCACTTGAAGAAACCTGAACTAACCCTTATTTTTTCTTAGATGGCGTAAACTGTGCATATACTGCTGTCAGCTTTGCACGCTTACGCCACATCCATACAGAGCACCAACACATCTGACCCGAAAGTCTAAGATAAAACTGTACAGCTGTGTGTTCTGTTTAGCTTTCTTCGAGTGCATCTGCTCGCAGTGGTCCAAATTTTGCTTTTCATGCTGCATGAATGAAGTGACGCTGCATTGCAGTTCAGTCTGATTATCAGGCAGGGTTCGCCCAGTCTTGGCAGGAGTGATAAGAGATGGTGGATTTCACTGACTGGCAGCGTGTTTAAGGTGGAATGATGGTCCTTTTATCGGTTTATCGGGCCACTAAATTCGAGAAAAAAAATCTTTATTTATTTTTGCTTTTATTCAAGTTTATCTGTCATCTTCTGCTCTTATGAGTGTCCACAGTCTGTCGATGACTCAATCCAAAAAATAAGGCAGGTGGAGAAAGGACTGGTTGCACGGCAGACATTTAACAACACATGTGGACAGTAATAGTGGCTCAGTTCTTTTTAGTGAACCAGCATGCACAATAGCACAACCTCCCCTAAGTGGAATGCAGCTTTCACAAATACACCTGTAAGCTTCCTGCTATGAAATGTCAAAATGTTAACGAGACATAAAACTGACAGCTGGAGGAGTGATGGGAAAAAAAGTGAGACTTTCTTCTACAGGTGTTGGTGTCTGTGTCTTAGTGTGTTTAATTTGATAGCTTTTTAAATAGAGTTTGAGCCAGGTAAGTCCTGCTGTTGGTAAATGGTTGGTAACTGATCGTAAATATGTAGTGTGAAAAAAAACAAAAAACATTTGAATTCACAGTCATTGTTGTTTTCCACTATGCACAGAGTGTCAAGATCTGTCTTTCAGCACCATCTTACAGCTTCCTTAAGATTGTGAACCCAGGGATCCTTTGTCGGCAGAGACATTTTTAGATTTACAGTGGAAACCAGGTGAAAACCTATGAAATAAATCATATATGATGAAGGAGGCTCTCAACCGCTATGGTGAAGTATAGAATTGGCACTCTGGGGCACAATGAGGGTTGGTTGATACCTTATGTGTTTGGTGGGGAGTGTGAAGAAATAGACAAGGGAGGACCTACGGCAAGAGGCCACAAGTTGGAATCAAACCCAGGTGGCTGTGGTAAAGACTGAGCATTTGTATATGTGACCCATAGGTGAGCATGTCTGTTTTTCCTACTGTGGCATGTCCTGTTGCACACTGTGTGTGTGTGTGTGTGTGTGTGTGTGTGTGTGTGTGTGTGTGTGTGTGTGTGTGTGTGTGTGTGTGTGTGTGTGTGTGTGCTCCAATGCTGCAACACTTTCAGGTCAAAGCATTTTATCTTTATCTCTGCCAGAGTTCTTGTTGGGGGTGGCACAGTGTTCACAGCGGTTGTCACCTACGTTCTTTTTGTGTCTCTTTGGCCGGGGCCTCTTGTTAAAGTGCCAAGTGAAACATATTCACTTAGCATTACCCCAGCTGTGATTTATCGGTGTCTTCAACAGAACAGTCTGTTCGTGAAATGGAGTAATGGATTTATCATTGTTTATTACATTACATATACAATAATTTTTGATTATTTTTATATATATAGGCAGGAGTGTGTTTGCTCTGGTCATCGCCATCTTGGCAGTCCTCCCCACTAATCCGACAATGGCCAAAGATGTTGTGAGCATGGGTGGAGCTAATTCATGGTATTCACCACCTGTGTTAACAACATACAGGAGTATGTCGTAACCACAAGGTCGTGAGATACACTCGTGACATGACAAAGACTAGTGTGCTTGGTGGCTGGGCTGACCATCATGTCATGATAGTGAAATAAAACGTGGCGAGAAAAAAAAAGAGATAACATTTACAACATGTCAGTTTAATGATTCCTTACACCTTTTCACAAACTGTTCTCAGCACGCACGTCGGTGGTGTCAAACGCCACGGACCTGAATCTGAAATTATAATCGGCCATGGAAAGAATGACGGTGATGACGTAAAAAGAGAGAGAAAGTTAATAAGAGAGATCAAAAGAAAAAGAAGGACGCGTGATTCAAAAGGAGGAGAGGAGAGACAGTTTACTCACGGAGAAGAAAGGAGAGATGGGGAGAGGAGACTGCTGAAGCATCTTTATGGTTTTCATCTTCACCTTCTTCCATCCCCCTTTCTCCTCCTGTAAAACTGTGTCGCTTTCCCTCTTTCTGATCCCTTCTCTTTCTCTTTTCACTTTTATTCCACCTCCCTCTTCATCTCTGCTCCATCAATGTTATCTCCCCTGTCTTTCAACTTCTGTGCTCTCGTTTTTATCATGCTGTTCTATCTCTTTCTCCACCACTCTCATTCCCCCTCTCTCTCTCTCTCTCTCTCTCTCTCTCTCTCTCTCTCTCTCTCTCTCTCTCTCTCTCTCTCTTGCTCTTTCGCTCTCCAGCTCTCTCTACCGCACGGCTCCACCACCACCGGAGCCTGGAAAAAGAAATTACTAATGGGAGATTATTGCTGATACCAAGACAAAGCAGAACACAGCAGAGCTTCCTCACCATTACCTCATCTCTCTCTCTATTACACACACACACACACACACACACACACACACACACACACACACACACACACACACTAGCCACACAGGAACACAATTAAAGCACTGCACGCCCACACAGTTCCAGTAAAAAGTGAATTTGCATGTCTGGTTTAATATTCCAATCAAAAAAAAAACTGTCTTACTTTACCTTTTGCTTCTGGCATTCAAGTTTTCTCTATACCAAGTAAAGTAAAAAAAAAAGATTCTGGTTCTCATTGTGTAAAAGTATATTATATTTTTTATTTTCACATCTCAGGCTACATACTCATACCTTTTCTTTATCACAGGATATTTGTCCTTGTGTTTTTTTTTAGTCCGTTTCACACAGTGTGACGCAGAATTTGAAAGGAAGCTGAGCCGAGACGCGTTCTGACTGTGAATGAACGTCACTATGCACATGCATCATTCTGGCTCTCTGTCGTACATTAAATCAGTGAGTTGAAAGACAGAAAACAAATCTGCGACAATCCTTCTGCCGCATAATCACAAACTTATATTTTAAGCAAAATGTCACAAATGCATCTATAGCCTATCAAATTAAAATATATGCTGCATTACTTCTTTTGACTTAACTATTTTCCTACTTACTGGATTGATTCATGTAACATGAGGTGAGTGGAGGGTGCACAAACTGCTGGATTTTAACCAAACAATGAATTAGGAAGGAACTAGGAAATGATCAGAGATTAACACATAATACAAAAGTAACTGTTATTCTCAGCCCTTCTGTACTGTACCCACTTAACGATCCCAAACAATCCCTCTAAACATGGCATATTTTTCAAAATTGCATTTTCCTATTATAACGCTATGTAACGTTAGCAACGTAACACAACGTTCACTTCCTCCTGCAACAAAAAAATGTAAAAAGCATTGCAACTTTAACCGCAATTTTTTTTGAAAACCTCATGCAACATCAGGCATTTTAGCCCGCAACTATTTCAAAAAAGGCCAGTGAAATCCTGGTGGGACTGAGATCATTTCCGGTTTTAGACTGACTGAAGAAAAAAGTTTGGGGACCCCTGGTCTAAACTGAAGTACTTGATGATGAAAAAAAAGTGCCTTCATTAACATTGTTGAATTTTTACAGTAGTATGTGACTTTGCCTTATGATGTTGATGTTATTAAATTACCTTTGGTATGAGACAAATGACAGTGTTTGAGGACTTGCTTGTGTTTTGCTACATCCTGTTGATGGAGGAGTGTCCACACTGACACCAAAGAATATATCGAAGCTTCAGAGTCTTAATCGGAGAGGACGTGAGGATCCTCACTGATGATGAAGGTTGGATGATTTAGGCCAAGATGTGTGGATGATGAATAAATATAAAATAAAAACCTATCCTGTGAGCTGTGACTGCACATCTCTTTTCATTGGAAATTAAAAAACAAAACAAATGTCCCATCCACATTCAGTTTGCACAACACAGCTGTGTCTCTATATGACCCCACTGTTTGTTCTACAGTCTTGTTCCTATAGTGCAGATTGTTCAATCAAACATCCACGCTGCTCCACATATCTTTATGGCACGCAGTGTGCTTTGGCTTCGGCTATCATGAACATTTAAATGCTACATATTTATCATCCAGTATATCTTGGCCTGACAATTGACTTGACAGATGAGTCAGCCCACATCAACCTGTGTGCCCACAGCCTCTGTCACAATACTGATGGAGCAGTGTAGAAGCAGGCAAAGGAGATTCAATATATACGGTCCAATCTGAGTGAATGGTGCTTCTAGGTAATCATGTTCTCTAACAATGAGTGTGTTGTTGCCTATCATCTTGCAGATGTCCTTTCTGGCTGACAGGTGACTCGCATAGATGTTGGCAATAGCATGCACTTTGCTTTCAAACAACATCATTATTCAAAGGCCTTGACATACCATATACAATCATTTTAATCATACTTCTGTGTTTACATTTGCATGTGAGGATCCAGAGGCACACACTCCAGAGTTTTCATATTGCACGTTGCATATATTTGCATGTCGGTGAAGCCTCTGGATGTGGATCTGTTTTTCTCTTTGCATTTGTAGATGACAAACTGTGTTTGAAGTGTGACTAACCCCTGAACTAATATCCTTAAAAAAAGATCTGGGCATTCAAAGTTGTTTTTTGGCCTTACCTCTTATGTGCAGTGATTTCTCTCGATTCTCTGAATCCTTAATGACATTGTGGATTGTACATGGTGAAATGCCGCAATTTCTTTTTGTTGTTTGATGAGAAACCTTTTCGAAGATGACCCTTTCATACCAGTGATCACTGCTGGAACAAAAGAGAAAAGAGATCACTGACAGAAAATTAGTGTCAAGGGGTGTTGTCCTATAATCAGTGATGTCCTTTATCCAGGTCAACCCAGTGATATCAGGACGTCTCTGGTTTGGATTCTCGTTCTTTGCAGTTTTATCCAAAGTGCTTTTGACCATTGGGAGGAATATGGGGTTCAGCCTGTGTGACTGAAGCACCAACACTATGATCATTGGACAACCCGCTCTATCTCCTGAGTAATCTGATGTACAGTCGTCCACAATTAGCATGTAAATTTAAAAAAGAAGTATTGTAATGTAGGGTTGACCTGTCAACATTGATGTTATTGGCTGGACACAAAGGAGGAATGAAAGAGAAGAAGAAGACGACAAAGGGATCGGGAGTCCCATGGTGGCTGGGTCTAATTGAAATGAATTCTGACTAAAGCAATGACTTTAATGACATTTTGAATCCAGGACTGGAGTAATGACATGGAAAGGCCTCGAGGGAAAGCAGCACTTTAAAAAGCCGGAGTGTGAGTGGGAGGGAGGGAGGGAGGGATGGGAAAGAGACATAAGGAGAAGAGAAGATTGGAGAGAGACAAAAATGGAGAGGTCGGAGAGGTTAAGTTTGGAGAGAGGGTATTTATTAAGAGAGCTGAGGGAGACGGAGAAAGCCGGAGAGACATGTAGAGAAAGAGATGGACAGATAGAGACAGAGGAGTTTAAAAGTGGAGAGAGTTTTTCTTTTTCCTTTTCATCAGCCTGTCAAGCACTTTCTCTTTTTAGCTCATTTCCCAGACTGCGAGACACCGTCGATAGGTCAACCTTATGAAGTCACTCTGAAACTCAGTCAAACCAACCCAGGCCTCACCATCACAGAATATGGTAAAACTCGAATCACAGATGAAATATTAATCTCCTGATGACATATGTATGATCCTAAAATCTAATATTGCTTTTCTTTAAAGGATTCCTATCACCACTTTGCTGCTGGTGGAGTTGCATTTCAAAGAATTTAGTACTTCGTATTAACAAATCACAGCTTTGAACTGATGGGAAAGGAGACTCCCAAGGTTCCATGAAGAAAAATACTTTATGTGTATCACAACTTCAATCTGGTCTAGGGGAGAGTCTAGGGGAGGATGGGATAAGAAGAGATGCCGTGAATGAGGCGGCAGATTGTTCACTTTAAATCATTTGTTGGCAAATATGGTCCAGGACAAAACACCAAACCAGCCAAAGAGGAATCCAAAATACTCCCAGAGCTTCCTGGCAAGAAGTTAAGCTACAAGATAGCTGGTCAATACATTTAACAATGCAACCAATAGCTTCTTGACAATAAACCAACAAAACATCTCCTGTGTGGACTATCATCCTGCTCACAGTTCAAAGAATCTAGTCTTGGGAAGGGAGCTAGAAGCAGCTAATACTTGGTATCATAAAAAGAAGAAATATACATTTAAATGAAATATCTGCAGTTATTGTCTTCATTAAAAACTGATATTAACTTTGATTCAGTGCACATCATTATTAATTCCTGTGAATTAAAACAGTTCGGCGGCACACGGGGACCTGGTTCCACCGGTTTCACTTACACGATGAGTAATGAGAGCATCAATGAAACATTAATGAGATTAGACAGTGGCTCCTAAAAAATGGTGAAAGGTTGATATAAAAATGTAAATGGCCTCTTCAATAGTGTGGAAAATAACCCACAAATGAAAGCTGACAGTGTGCACTTTATCCTCATAATGATCGTGTCATTTTATATTAAAGGTTATAATGTGTGTGCAGCCAAAACATAGGAAAACACTGTTGCTGTCAAAATTGAATACAAATCTAACACAAGATGTTTGTGTACAATATCAAATTATACCATAATGAAATATACATGAATCATAATGCAGTTACAGATGCAAAGTGCATGCACACAGAAATTCTACCTCCACACACTCCACAGTGTCACATGTACTTTAATAAATGGTGATGTTTCATGCAAATAAATTCCTTGGCCTTGGCCAGTTGCCCACACATGTTGCTGTAGCTATTAAGAGCGCTGTTTTAAGGTGGATGTTCCTTTAATTTCTGGTCATTTTACAGTGAAACATGACCTCATGATTTAACATTAGTGATCTGGATTTGAGGTTCCAGCTGATTTCAGGTGCAAAAGTCCAAATTCTTCATTATAGCGTGTCAAACCCAGGAAACATTTCAAACCGAGGCTTTGAGTTATGTGCTTAATGGATTACCGCTTTGTGTCATTGGCCTTGTCATCGGCCTAGCTGAAGCATGGATTGGATGTAGATATATTCAAGGTCGATGATTCTTTATGTTCAGTCAGCAACAAAAACACTGAAAAGAGAGAAAGAGGAAAAAAAAGAAAGAAAGAAAATGAAAAGCAATCAAACCATAAGTTGCCCTATTTTACACTCGGTGTTGATTTAATTAAATGCTGCCTTTATGTTGAAGTATTCACGCGTGTGAGGTGCACAAAAAAAAAGAAGAGAAAAAAATCAGCTGGAACTATTGAGGCCACTGTTTGAAAGATTTCATAGAATTTTTTATATATTTTTTTTAGAATGAATTGAAGTCATCATATTTTGACAAAAGCCATGCAAGGAAAAAAAAACAAGTAATATCTTGCAAATCATAAAATTATAGCATTTTTGAGAACGGTATTCAAGATGAGGATGTCATGTTCCACACGTGGAGGGGATTCGACAATAACAACCTTCGTCATCATCGTCATAGAATATTTTACAGTATTGAAATGAAACAAAAACCAGTTCTGTTGCGAAGGAGACCAAAAGTTCATGGCTCCAGGTAAGCGTCAACATTGGCACATTGGTACATTTAATGACGCAGAGACTGATTATGCCCGGTGTTAACATCAGCCTTTGGTGATCATGAGTAGACGCCTCTAAATTCAAGCTTGCACGACCACCAAGACTCATTGGGTCAAATCCCTAAAACCTCCTGCATAGGTTGTCTGGGTGGACTACAAATGAGTGTTTTATAGTCTGGATGCAAACTTTTGTTTCAATGTGTTTTTTGGAGATTTTCTTTGTTTAGTGAGTAGAAATGTATTAAACTTCTCAGTCATGCCTTATTGTAATTTTAGCTTATGATGTAATATTATAATGTTTCTTTTTAAAAAAAAAAAAAAAATGGTATAAGCTGCTGGTGGATGTGCCAAATTTTACAAATACAGTAAACAATAAAGGATACTTCTTTGTCGCCTCAAGAGAATCCCCCAGATTCCCTTATGAGATATTGAGTTAGGAGCAACGTGATGAACTTCATGAAACGTTTTATTTTTTTATGAGAGTTTAAATTATTGATGTTTCTTATACCTTCAGCAAATGTTATTCTTTCTTTCTGTAGAAAACAGCGTGGCCAGAGAACTGTAACTATGACCAGATGGGAGAAGTGTGAAGAACGAAGGTCGCACATTTAGTGTTGACTTCACACTCACACTTACAACCAGCGTTTGCAGTTGATACAGTAAGTGACATTTTGAATTTTCTCACAGTAAATGACATACTACTAATATGATCCTATTCGTCCTGATGAGGTTTTTCAGCTTCTGTTTCCCAGTGGTATTCTTTAGTTTTCTTGTTTTTCTGCCTTCGTGAGACCTCCAAGTTACTTTCTTCATCGGTCTGATCACTTCACCGCATGATCCTCATCATCTAATTCATCACTGTGTTACGAAACACAGACTCGACCTCCCAGAATCCAACGGATCACGTGCCGCCAAACAACAGTTTCAGCATTAAATCCTGAAAGTTTTGCGGCACATGGATTGTTTTTTTGTCTTGATTCCCAGATAAATAACACACAATGTGACTTCCTCTTGTCACATTCCTCTTTCCACCTTTTGTTTTATTCAGGTTCTGTTTCTTTGGTATGGCACCTGATTGGAATGGTTCCAACAGCATTTTACTTTACTCTCACACTAACTGTTTGATTTTGGAAATTGTCTAAAATTGTAAAATGGTAATGATGGAGATGATTACACTGGTGATGAGGGACTTCAAACCATCCTCTCTGCCTTTTTCAGAAAGAAGTACATGACCCGCAGAAAGAAAGAAAGATGTCGACTGTCAGCGAGGTGCTGCCGCATTCATCAGTCAGAGCTGCCACTTGTGAACATTCTTGTTTGATGAGCTGTGTTGTACTAGACAATCAATCCCTCTCTTTGTCTGCAAAAAAAAAAAAAGTGTGTGTATTTCTGTGTGCAGATGCGCAACGTTTTCAGCTTATAATCGTGTTCCAACTCGTGCGGCCTGCTAAAATGGCTGCCGCCATGCCCCTGTTTCCAGAATAGAGAAATCCAGTTTAAAGTGACAGGTCACACAAAGACGAGGTCACGTCTTGTCTGGTATTAATAGCTAGTCTGCGTTGTACTGGGGTGAGGAAGGCCCTCTATTCAAATAGTAATTGCTCACAGTTAATCATTGGTGCCTGCGCGTCATGAGACTGGACAAATTTTGCTTTGGGGGCAAATTAGAGTGTGATTGTACAACGGCGGTCTCCACAAAAGTCAGGCGTCAAATTAAAGATAAAAGAAAGTAGTGTGGGGATTTTCGTTGCGCCGGATTCATTAGATTTCCGAGCGTGACACAGAAACCAAATGCACCTGGGAGGATCATTTCAAGAGCTTTGGTTAAACGGGGAAGTCCCACTTCGTTGGCGGCTGCCGCTCTTTAATTGATATCCGAGCGTTATCTCCCGTCTGTGAATGTTTGATAGCTGCAGATGTTACATTTCCTTGTGGTGGGGAAAAAGCGATTTTAAAGCGGAGGTCGCACAGAAGTCGGGTGTCAAAGAGAAGATGGAGAAAAGAAGCTGGAGTGCTCTGCGGGGAATGCGATGTACTCAATTACACGGTTTAACGTGGAAAATGAGGGAACAGCGGAGGAATGAGTTGGGGATCGTTCTGACGATTATCGGGCACGGTTCCATTTTCTCATCTTTGTCCATCACAACTAAAGAGCCAATGAAGACGACAACACATTAAGCTCAAACGCTCCCACGGCGCACCTTCTGTAATATAGCCACTTTGTTAGAGTGCATCATCTATAGAAGACAGAACAAAGATCCTCCTCCTGTCTCTCTTTGGCTCATGAGGCTCTGTGCTTTAATATAAAACTAATTTTAAGTTACAATGTGATATTTCAGTTCTGATTCGGAAATGCAGCTGAACATTAAGGGCACTCAAATGTAAAAAAATCAGCAAAACCATCAGATATTATACTTTAAAATGAAGCCAGATGGTAAAATCAGCATTTTTTTTATAAACCAAACAAGACCCGTGGGAACCGAACAGAAGAAATATGTCTGGATTTCATTGATCCAAAGTCGAAAATTTAAAAATTAACACTGAAAGAGGAATGACTTTGTTGTCAGTTATGACAGTTATTATGACACCACTTGCCAAAAAGGTTGTTGCTATTAATAACACGAAAGACGCAGGTGTTGCAAAGGGGAGTGAAATATGCAAAATGAAAATCAGTTGGATTCGAGCGTACCACCTCCCCTCATAGCTCTGGAGTAGGCCGGACATTGAACATGAAAACATCAACTAGCAAGATTCATTTTTCACACTTAAGCGCTGATTTCATGAAGCTGGTTTTGAGAGTCAGATCAAAAAAGAAACCAGCAGCTGAAGCTGACAAGAGCAGCAACTACAGATTTAAAGAGATTTAGAGTCTTTTTTTAATGGAGAATGAATGACACTAAAAATATGAATGTATAGAGAGGTAGAGAGACAGTGTGTAACCATGAATGATTTTTCTTTCAATATATAATAATATAAATATTTTATATTAATATTATATTTTCAATATGCACAACACTCCAAATAACAACTGCAACTGAGAGACAAATCTTTAAGTCCTTTTAGAGGATCTTTCCTGGAACCAGCGACTTGCTCTGTCTGTGTTTGTCAGCGCCTATAGCAACATATCCAAGGGCTCCATGTTTATGGTTTCATGCACTGAACATTAATTATGTGTATACTTCAGCTCTGTGTCGCTTGGATAAGGCTAACCCTTCAAGCTTCAAGCGCTTCAGAACGTACTCCTGTCCTTCGTGCTCCCAACAAATGACTGCTGCTGCTGCTGAAAACACTTAGCAGCACTCAGGATGCACTGCAGCTCAGGAGGACGTAAATGGCCGCCTGCTGAATGGAAGCCGGTAGATGGCTCTTCATGAAAGTACAGCTGAGAGCAAGTACACTCTGCCATATGCACAGTATGTACCGAACACACTGCCTCTCCTGCACCTGCCACACTCCATCTGTCCCTCACTCTTTCATGTATGCACACATGTAGTAGTCAGTTCTCTCTCTCTCTCTCTCTCTCTCTCTCTCTCTCTCTCTCTCTCTCTCTCTCTCTCTCTTTCTATCTCTCTCACACACACATGCCAACTTCCATACCATATGTACATGTACATACACAGTCCCGGTGCAGGCAGGACAGTGTGTTTCAGCATGTTTCATCATTTGTCATCCTGACAGTTTGTACAAGGGGCTTCAACCTTAACTCTGCATATTCATGACAGTCTATGGGGGGCATTTTATGCCAGCACGCTATACTGAAAACACGTGTACAGCGCCTATGCGATGACATCAAACCTCCAACGTGCGCGTGTATATTCCATTCACTTTCAATGGACAGACGCGCGTCACGTAGGCGACACGTGCCGGGTGAACTACGCCTCAAATACGTGACATGAAGACCACGCGTGACTGTTATATACAATTCTACATGAGCGTACAGGCACTCACTGTGTAGTGTTTGTGGAAATCAGATAGCGAGGGTACGCAGCGGACGCCTGTGCACAGAGAGTATTCTTATTTTTATTCATGTATATTTATTTTAAAATACAATTTAATTTTACAGTTCCGGCCAGCAGACCGGAAGACCCACTGCCCAAAT
Source organism: Collichthys lucidus (assembly GCA_004119915.2). Classification (NCBI taxonomy): domain Eukaryota; kingdom Metazoa; phylum Chordata; class Actinopteri; family Sciaenidae; genus Collichthys; species Collichthys lucidus. The sequence goes on along the minus strand of CM014083.1, from coordinate 30,756,646 downwards.
TATTGTCCGTCTGAGGTTTTCTATTAATTATCCTATGTCGGCTATTTAATATTTCCCAACACAAAAACAAGTAGTTATGAGTTATGCTATAGGCATTAACGGGACTCACACAGGAGACGCAACGGCAGCGTGAAGGCTGCGCCGCGTTTTAGCTGCGTCCTTTGCCTGGCGTCAACCCTACACCGGGCGCGTGAGAGACCCTGACCCTTTGATCGATTGACTGCTGACCTGGTGCCTCCGGTCATGACGTAATGTTGATGTGAAGTTGCGTATTGTGTTTTATTTTGAAAGTGGGCGGAAGTTTATTATGTTGATTTTGTGTCGGATTTCCTGTCTGGTGCGCAGTGCTCTGTTGAAATTTATGAGGTTGAGCGACGGCTGGCGTCGAATAGAAATGCTACGGAATGGGTCTCTCTTGGTAATACATGGACTGCTTGAATTGTGAAGCGAAGCATCTGTTGAACTCAAAATTCGTCATCATGAAGTAAATAATTATTTGTACATCGAGACGAGCGTGTGCACAGGCGTCCGCTGAGTTGATGTGGCATGACACTTATTACCCGTCACCCTTCATTATTTGGTGTACTCGCAATACGCGTGCGTATCGGACGCGTATTTTTCAGTCTTTATGCAGGCGTAGGCGACGTTTTAGTATAGTGTGTGTGTGAGCAATTATGTGTTCAAGTCTTACATGCTTAAAAAAAAACATTGTGATTATTGAAGTGAAATAGAATTAATCTGTCGAAAAAGAGGCATCAATTTGTCTTAATTTCAGAAGACATACACCAAATGAAATATTCGAAAAGCGGCAGTCACCTACAGTAAATTTGTCATTTTCAGCAAATTTGTAATTAAAAATCTAACTAACCTAATTTAATTATAGTTAATACTTTTCATGACTTGCTTTCCACAGGCATGCTGCACTCACTGTTGATATAATATTAATGACACTTTGAAGCGGCTCATTTTGCATCGGAGGAAGATGCAAAAAAAAAAAAAAAATGTTGGGGCTAAATGTCTTCACAAGTATATAAACAAGTAATTTTCTAGTAAATGATCAGTTTATTTACTAGCGGGCTTTCTGCCTTCTTAACTTCATTTATAGCACTGTGCCCCTAATGAGGTCGATGATAAATCTCAGGTTAATGAGCCATAATGGCTGTGAATTAGCATAGATTGATACATTAGCCTCGCCCCCTTCAGCAACCTCGTAAAGTCTTCGACGTGGTGACACAAGATGAGATATAAATCCGAGCACATTGTGAAACGTATTGTACAGATTACAAAACATTTAGAGCAAAACGTCCTGGTGACATCTCTCTGATTTAAACCAATGTGAGCATGCTAACACAAGCTGCCATTCAGAAGGTTATACCAGGTGTCTTATTTTACACTGTTAGTGTGCTACCATGTGCTTATTGGAACTAAAAATTGCAGGATAGGACATTTTTAATACCCTAAAGGAAGTCATGGGATTTCCAAAGTGATTAGAAGTCATCCTCTTGGGATTCTCTGTAGCACACAGAGAGATCTCAGTCAGAATCAATGATTGTAACTCGGTGGTGGTGTTAGAAAGAAAATTCAGGTTAGAAAGAAAATTCAGGCCATCGCCACAGTCGGGTTCAGTGTTAATTTTGTCACCCATTTTTTTTAATTTAGTCTTAGTCTTGTTTCAAAGTTCATTCTTAGTCTTAGTCTAGTCTTCATCTTCAGTGCAACTTTGCTAAATGTCTTGTCTGTTGTTTCAGTACACACCGGGGAGGCCAGACTTATTCTTGACTGTTATTGCGCCATATGCGCACATTTTAATAATGTTGGGCTGCAAACGGGATCGGGCTGTCAATCAAAACGGGCCGGGCTGGGCTCGGGTCGACGAACGGGTCGGGCCTGACTTCTAAGGCCCGTTTCATGCTCTAGATTGCACTGTCTGTACGCCGCGTTTCTCCTGCATGCTGCAAGAGGATCTCAAACATGTGGCCGTGACGTTGCTACAGTAAAAGAAGTGCTGGCACAAACACACGTTTTCTTGCATGACATTTTCGTCTCGTTTTTATTTGTTAACAAAAACGCACATTGGCACATTTTTCCTCAGTGTTTTTAGAACATATCGTCTCGTCATCGTCTCGTCTTCGTCAGGGGAAAAAGGCTCGTTGACGAACATATTTCGTATCGTCTCGTCTGACGAAATTAACACTGGTCGGGTTCACCCTGTGAGGGTCAGGAGTGTCGATACCAATCCGATGGCCATCAGTAGTTGAGATTTATGTCTAAAGCAAAACCAGATTTGCATTGCACAGCGTTGACAGTGTACTGAAAACATTGTGTTCACATATTTAAAACCATATGTCCCTAAAAGATTGACGGTACTCTGTGTGACTGCATGTCAGTCCTAACAGAAGACACTCTGCCCTCTCCGATCATAGAAATAATGTGATCAGTCTGATGGGACTGAGACTCTAAATTATCTAACTTACCGTGCAATCATTCTCATGAGTCTCCATGACCTTCTCCTATACATATATATCCCATCTATTCCCCACACCTCTCCCTCTGTCACATACACGTTTCACTTATCCCTTCAATCTGCTTTGCATATAATTAGCATTGAACTCTATGGGGGTATTCTCCGTATGACTGAGATCAAGATGGATTCAGGGTTTTCTGGCCTCTCCGTGGAGAGCTTCATTATATATGTGCCCGTCCCTCGTGTGATGATCACTTTTGTGTTAAGGAGTAAAGAGTTTGGGGTGATTAGCCAACTGTAAGCTGTCTGCCTGCGACGCTGACCTCATGGCACTCGCTTCTCACTTCAGTGGACTAATTGGCCTGTAAATCCTTTAGGATTCAAACAGTGACAGCGAGTGTCCGCCCTGCACAGCGGGGAGCTGTTGCTGCTGCCTGGTTTCCCGACAGCACCATGAAAACAAATGCCAACAAGCGTGACTTGCAACTGTTTGATTTCAGGTGTGTGTCTGAGCGTGTATGTGCGCACAAGTGTTTGGGTGTATCAAGTCAACCCGATGACGAAAAAAACAAACAACTGACAAAAAAAGTGCCTCATTACCACCTGAAGTTGTCAATGTTTTGCATTTTTTGGGGTGAATTAATTAAGATAAAGTGCCAAAGAAGAAAAAGAATAGAAAATGGTGAAATTCAAAATATAGATTTGCTGTAAACTCGGAGGAAAGCCTCGTTGTTTTCAATCTCCTAATGCTCCTTTCATTTTTAATGTCTTTGCTCACCACTCCCATGTCCCGGTCATCAATCAGTTGCCACGGCAACAGGCCCGAACGGTCAGCAAAGATTCTCCATCAGGGAGTTTGCAAAGCATGTTACAGCTGTATTTGACCAGTCTCTGCACGCCTCTCACCTCTGCGCCCATAACACAGAGTACATACCTTCCTCAGAGTTTATGATGTTATTACACTGAAGTCAGAGCGCGCTGAGGGATCGACCCGGGGATAATTAGAAGTGTATTTACGGTGGCCGTTACATACCATTAATTTCCAGTGGCTATATAATGTCCAGATTTAGAGTTGGGGTGATTGGTATGTGAGATGGCGGTTGTAAATTAGGGGAAAAGTTCCAGCTCCAGCCATAGAAAATAATATAGTGCTGCCCCCCATCATTAATACTTACCTTGTGTGTGTACATACATAATACCTTTAAGATATTTAATATATACTTTGAATAATTTATCTCCAAAGGATTTGTTCTCTTTTGTTCTGCCCTTTCCCTTTTTTGAATTAAAGCTGCTATTTTCTCATTGTTCCACATTGTTCTGTTGTCGTCTACATATATGTTGTCTGAGCATATGCAAGGTTTTCAGTGTCATCCTGCACGGCCTCTTCTGACTGGTGTTGTACTGTCAAACAGCACTGATATCAAACAGTGATGGTTTTTTTTGCAACATGGCTCTTGGAATAACAATCTGAGGTGGCTCGCTGGTTGCTTGGTCCACTATTTTTGGTCCAGATTGAAATATCCCCACAATTCTTGGATGGGATACTAATGAGATTTGGTACAAATATTGAAGGTCACCCAGAGAATAATGGCATTGGTTATACCCTGACCTTTTTGTCCAGCACCACAAGTGCTTACATATACTAGATGGACTGGCATATAATCTGGTGCCATCCTCAGATCAAAGTTTAAATTTGTAAGGCCCTTGGTCGATGACCGAATACCTGCAAAACAAATGGTTTCAATTAGCCTTCGTCATCCTTTTCAAGTTTAAAGACCTGAGACACACATGTCTCTTAATTCTAGTTATTACATGGTAGCATTCTACCACCCTAAACTAAGATGGCAACATTGCCTTACCTAAATGCAATGTAAAATAATGAATCCACTCAAATTCTTTCTTTAACAAAACAGTAGCTTCTCACACCACAGCACAGTGCTCTCCTCAGAACATTTCATTGCACAGTAGCATACACTTCATTGATCCATTTCTCTGTCACCAGAAAAAGACACAAAGCGTTATACTTCAATTGCCTCTCATAGTAAATTTAACAGACATTCAGGACATGAGGATGTTGTAATCATCCTCTTTTGTTCTTTCAGTAGCTCTTGACAACAAAGTCCAGCGTTTCCCCGCCGTGACTTATTTCGCACATTTCCACTTATGAGCCAAAGGAGTCTGTGAAGGGGCCTTATTTCGTGACGCATGACTACACGTTTTTTTGGATATCGAAAATGCAGCCAGTTAGTAAGGCTTTGTTCAGACTACAGGCAAGATTTGTTTCTCTGAATGGAACTGCATTTCAATGCACCTCAAAATGTGGCTTGGATCTAATTTGTAATTTCCAAAATTTAATTTTGTGTGGTTATTCACTGTCTGGACATGCCAGAAAATAAAATCTGGGATGGCAGTCTGAACAAGGCCTAACCCTCAGGTCATGAAAACACTTTGATCAAGATGCTGAGCTGATCTCTATGATCTGTAATGGAAGATTGCCATTTTGGTACCCACATTTAGCTTTCTATTTGTAGTCCAAGCAGTGTTGACCAATCATGTTTGAGTATTTTCTTTTTTTTAGGCATTCATGTGCAGATATTGTTTCATAGCGATTGGCATAAAGGGGTCTTCCAAGTCAAATGGGCTGCAGAGGAAGTCTTGGCCCCAGTATTTTTTTTTTCTCTTCTGGTTATCCACTGGCTAGACTGGTGCCATTGCAACATTGATTGTTGCTCCCAGAGGCTAGATCACCATCGGACGATAGCCAATGGATGGACCAATATTTGAGATCAGTTTTAAAGATTCAGTAGGACAGATCGATACTGTCTCTCAAAAATTTAATTTCACCTTGTGTGAGTACTTTTTTACAGCGAGTCAAAACCAAAACCTCTCAGGAACTGAGTGTCGGCCATTTTGCCGTCCCCTGCATTGCAACACTGCAGTCGCCATGGGAACTGGCTACATGAATACCATCTGTGTAATTTTCCCTCTCCTGTACTGGCTTTAAAGAGGGAAAGACAGAGAGAGATGAATGAGAGAGCAACAGGAAGGGAGCAGATAGAGGAGTGAAAAAGACAGGGACCTGGGGGGTCCCTCTGCACCTCTTACACATTATTACACTGGAAAAGATGGAGAAGAAAAGGAAGGTAAAAAAGGCCTCTAAAGACAGATGAGAGAGACAAATAGAGCCGTGGACAAATGGAGAGAGGGACGGATGAGAGATATAGAGGAGAGTAAAGAAATGTAAAAAAAATAAAAATAAGAAAGTGGTAAGGAATGGGAGGGGGGTGAGTAGGAGAAAAGGAGAAAAGGAGCAGACAGATGGGAGGGATCAGAAGGAGAAATGTTTCATGACAAAATGACAAAATGAATGAGATAGAGAGAGTAAGAGAGTAAAAAAAGTGCAAACACATCAAAGAATGACAAATGAGAGCTGGGCTATGACAAAGCAGAAGAGGAAGAAAGGCAGAAGGATAAAAGAGGGGTGGAAAAAAAACAGCCATCCTCTTGTTCATGTTACATTTAGCTTGATGTCTGCAGGTTGGAAAGGAAAAAAAAAAGTGGTAGAAAATGACAAATGCACGACGGTTTAATCAGGATTTTTTTTTCTCTATATCTTGAAAAAACAGCTGCTACTAATTTCCAAGTATGCGATACACATTGCTGACTTTTCAGGCTAAAAATCATGTCCGCTATAGGCTGTCAATCTCATGAGAGACCAAAACAGCAAGATTTAGATAAATTAATCTGTTTACATCCTCAATAGGCATTAAAATCAGTTTTCAACTTTACAAAAATGGAAACATGTAGAACAGGGGTCCCCAAACTTTTTTCGGTGCGGGCAACATCAACTTGCCTTTCTGTGATGGGGGGCTGGGGTCAGTCTATAACGGGAAATAATATCAGTCCCACCAGGATTTCACAGGCCTTTTTTGAAATAGTTGGGGCCTAAAATTCCTGATGTTGCATGAGGTTTTCAAAAAAATTGCGTTGAAAGTTGCGGTGCTTTTTACATTTTTGTTGCGAGCAGGAAGTGCGATAAGTTGCGATTCGACAGTCGCGGAGAGGGCGCAGCGAGCACTAAGTCCATGGCCCCCGGGAAGTGGCGAGGTCCAGGCAGGAGGGCGCTGTAAAGCTCCCGGCCGGAACCGTGAGGCACCACGGGGGCCAGCCAGCGCCGGGGAGAGGTCCCACGAGGGGATCCTCCCGCACCGTGCGGCCGTCCCTGACCTGCCGAGTTGAATCCCCCCGGCAGACAGCGCGGAAGTTGATCACGAGCAAAGTCACGTTGGAATATACCATTGTGTGAGGAGATGAAAATTAGCTAGTACTGTAAATAGTTCGGAAATAAGGTAGATTTTAATTAAAATGCCAAGCTAAATCATTACGTGTGGATATCTTATAATAGGAAAATGCAATTTTGAAAAATTGTTAAGTGGGCCACTCCATTGTTTAGGCGGGTCGGATGTGGCCCGCGGGCCGTAGTTTGGAGACCTCTGATGTAGAACCTCGCAAGATCACTTGGACAGAGTTCGGGAAAGCCAAATCATTGTACAGCGAGTCATGCAGTCAGTCTATGATGTTCTGCCAAGCCCGGGCAAACCTGCACAGCTGGAGCATGGCAGATACTCCAGCATGCCAATTGTGTGAGAAGAGGTGCACCATGAGGAGAAGGGTGAGGGGTGATACAGCTACTAAGGTCTTTGGCAAACACCCTGACCAACAGTTCATCACCTTCATCAGAGCTGGGGAGAAGCGGTGTTAACATCAGAGTGTACAAAGCGAGTGGTCCTGCTGCTGGAAGCTACTGTCCCCTGGGAAGACTGTCCCGCCGACAAAGGTGATGATCATCAGACCTGAAATAACCTTTGACCCTGAGTTCATCACTGAGGAAGTGTCCAAGAGTGTGTGAACTCATATAGTTGTATCAAGAATAAAAAAGAGGCACTGCAATCCCTAGAGCCACACTGGGCAGCTCCAGCATTGTTTAATAAATTCTGATTCACCATGCACTGCCAGTCAGGGCAAGGACATTTCAAAGGTCAGCTCATTGTTGTCTTTATTGTTATACAGACATGGAACGGACTGAATGTAAGGTACGATGATAGAGAATGATTGAAGAATGACAGCAACAATACTGTATAAATGCAGGATGAAAGAACATGAATTAAAAATCCAAATAAAACCCGGAATGGTTTCTCCAACTGTTTCTTGTTGAATAAGCCGAACGGGCTCAGGAAAACTGAGTGGACAAGAAGAGATAAATGAGGAAAGACACCGAAGAGGAAGAGGAGAGGAAAGTGAAAGGCTTTCCTTCTGTTTCTGGTAGAGGCAGCTCACCTAGCGCGTGACGTTGCCACGAGGTTTGGGTGTGCAATTACTCTATTGCTGACATATCTGGCACAGAGCTTGAGGGAAGTGTCACACTGCAGCGTGAGCCCGTGTCTGTACGTATTGGTTGTGAGTAACATGAATTCACATGGAATACTAATTGAGAAGCTTATACTGGACGATGAGGCGAGTTTAACATCAAACAATCAAGGGCCATATGCTGAAAATATGGTATTATTATCATTTAGTAATGAAGTTGTTGATTAATGTTAGATGATTATGTTCTATTCGCACAGTCAAAAACGACGGATGAAAGATATTTTCTTCGGTTATGGAATGAGAATTTTGTGTTTTACCTATAAATGTAGATTGTCCAAAACCATAGACATTCAGAAAACCCTCGTGTCACATCTAGATTTCAGGATCTGGTTATTATAGACACAGATTAAATGTTAAATATAAATATTTCAATATTTATTATCACAGTAACAGTGTTACACACATTAGTAGCTGTAAACACTCAGCATTAGAAAGAGAGATTTGTTACTGTCGATACTGATAAGTGGCCAAAGTAGGCAAAAGATCTGACTGTGCGTTGCACCTTCACTGCTACGCATTGCAGGTAGCACTTTGATATAGTGCCTACCTCCTACCGTCCAATGAACCAGTCCATTTGGACCTGGAACCGAACACAACCTCCAAAACTAGTGATTCAAAGAAGCTAGTTCAGCAGCTGATACAGTCTCACATCCGGTTCGGTCAGTCAGTTTAGTTAGCCACATGGCTGACTGAGCTAATAACATGTCATAGGTCACTACCTAGCAATATTGCCACCATTTAAGTCTTCTATAGAGTCTATAAGTGACGTGACAGGCAGGTCATGACCCCCCAGAGAGAGAAAAACTGGCCACCAGGTAGTCGTTCGTTTGTACCGTAATCATTGAAGCCTGGTGATTGTTCATCATGAAATCACAAACTCTGAAATATCACGGAGAACATCCAAAATACATAAATAAAAATGACATTTTTGTTATTGTTTGGCCAAATACTGGTGTATAGGTGACAGTGCTGGATAAAATCACTGAAAAATCTAGGTTGATTTCATGGGGATTTTAAGCACACAATTGATTTTAAATTTCATTTTAATTTAAATATTAATTTTTCTATCCTATCTGCACAAAGACACCATATGTCATTTCTATCCATGTTTCTCTTTGTCTATCATGCAACTTTTAGACCAGTTCCTTCAGGCTGGTAAGAACAATACCATTCACATACAGTTTTTTACGTTGGACCGCGGAAAACTATAAAGTCACAAAAGCAAAAATAAGAAAGGTTAAAAGAGGACAGAGATCAAATCATAAAACTCAATTTGTCATGTCAGCAGAGCAAACAGCATGGCTAATGTGTACACTAGAACTTAACTCTGAGCCTCCAGCTCAATATCCCATGGCTGCTGAACTTGAAACTTGTTTCAGGACAGTCTAATTCAAAAGCATAATCAAAAAATAAATGAATAATAATATCCAGTGACAGACTTGCACAGTCTTTTTGAGCCACAGGATCACAAAATGGGAGTAAACAGAACACCTAAAATCCTGTAGTGTGTGCTCCAGGGTACTTATCCAGCTGTGGGCCCTCCAATCATTCAGCCAGTGGAAAAACTCAGCTCCATCCATTTTACATGTGAAAGTGTCCCTGGGCAAAATACTGAACCCCAAATTGCTCCCAACGGCTATTTTCATTGGTGTGTGTGTGTGTGTGTGTGTGTGTGTGTGTGTGTGTGTGTGTGTGTGTGTGTGTGTGTGTGTGTGTGTGTGAGCGTTAGTTACTTTCTGATGAGCGGTTGGCACTTTACATGGCCGGCACTGCCATCTCTGTATGAATGTGTGTGTGGTGGAAGAATGTGACATGTAATGTCAAAATATATTAGTTCAGCCAATTTTACAAAAAAAAAATATGCAGGTACAACAGAATTTATTCCAAATTAAAAGTGCCTATGATTATTTTTGTAATATTTATATTGCAGAGAAATGTTTTAATATTGATCTTTTTGAAAGTCTTTGCAGTAAACAAAGAATAAATAAAAGAACAGATACAGACAGATTTAATAAATTATATGGCCGTGCTCTGTTCGATAGGTAGAAATTGCTAAAGGCTGCAAGTCCCCACTTAGCAAATTTCTCTAAAACATTTTTAAAAAAAGCAGATTTGCATTCAAAGCCTTAAGTGGCCATTCGAGGAGCTGTGGTTTTGTGTTGGCTTCATATCCAAAAGGTTCTCTCTCTCTCTCTCTCTCTCTCTCCGGGTTTCTCTCTCCATGCTTCACTTTGTATATTTGATACAGACAAATGGGCAGCTCGCTGGTGGACACACAGAGACACCGAGGTAGATATATCATCTCTCAACAGAGGAATAAAGCCGATGAAAGGAAGAGGGAGAGAGAGATAAGAAAGTGGGAAGATGGGGTGGATGGATGGAGAAGAAGAGGAAGAAGAAGAGAGGCTCCAAAGTGGCTCTTAAGCTGCTTCAAATTGGTCATTAGTGTAATCAGGGGGAAAAGCATTGCAGAAAGCTGCTCCATTAGGGCAAATGGTGACTCTCTGTCCCCTCTCTCTCCTTGTCTTCCTCTTTCTGTCACTTCCTCCCTCAACATTTCTCCTTTGCTTCCTCTTCTTCAAAGACACATCCATCTTTCTCTTTGGTGCTTGAGCGGAAGATCTTGTCAGCTAAAAGTCTTACGTTAAGTAAATCAAACCAATTTTAGTAACGTTTTAATCAAGGGAACCTGGCCAGTCTTCTTTCTTGTTTTTTTCATCCCTTCCTCTGTCAATTCCCCCGTGATTTCCATTCTTCTTCTTCTTCTTCGCTTCTTTAAAGATCCAGACATATTTGCAGCAAGTTATTGAAAAATGGACCCCGTGCATCTTTCCAAACAAGCTCTTCCTCTTTCACCCTGTCCTCCAAAGCTTGACCATTCCATCCAGCCAAACGGAGCAAATCCTTCCAAAGAGGGTTTGATGATGAAACAAATAGGGCAGCCACAAGAGACATTCCTTTGCAGCTTCAGTGAAGTGTGCTGGGCAAGATTAGCAGCCAAAATAACTTTTCTTTTTTCTCACTATAAGGCTTTAAAGTGAATCTAATATGGCGACTTTCCAAAGAAGAAGAATTTAATCTGGGACTTCTTGTTCTGAAGGCTGAAAGAAAACAGAGGATGGGCACTGGATCGAAGCCTGGTCTCTCCAAAGGTCAACAGCTCATGAAGTGAGCGGGTTTTGCTTTCTTAAAGAGGTAATTTCAGGTCAGCCAGTCGGGTTATCACACCACTAATAATTACATTTTCGCTTCCTTTTGTAGCTCTCGGTATTGGCTCTATCATTTATGGAATGCGACAACATTGTGAAACAATAGGTCGATGGGGCGAGGAAACAGGACCAGTCAGATGATCACAGTGGTTGTAAACAAAGCCGCATATTACAGAAAATGATTGGAATCAAAATCCAAGGCAAACTAATTCCAAAACTCATTATTTATAATTAGTGCTCATGTTCAGTGTTTTACTGTGCCCTTTTTGTGGCACACTGATGCACTTTCCTGGCTTTGTCCAGACTTGCACTGTCGTTTGTGCTTCGAGATAAACATTTGTCTTTTAAAGAACCGGTGTGGAAGATTTACATGAATGTTTTTCAGATGAATCTTGGTGCTAGATTCAAATAATTCATCATGCATATTCTGTGGAACTATATACATTAAATGCTTCTTCAAGAAGAGGTGCAATACTTCATTATCTGAAACTAATGCAAGTGTTTAGAAGGCATTGAACATTATAAACGTCAATATATAAAGTATCATCCATTATGATTTCTCCAGTAATGCATTTACCGTTGGCAATGAAGGTAGTTATGTCCATGGTGCCTATACAATAAGTATTGAATGGGTTTAACAGGCCCTGAGGTCATGATATTAGCTCAGCGAATGAAGGAACTTGTAAACATGATGATTTTTTTTAAACTATAGTGAGCTGAGGCAGTGTGGGCGCCATTCAACAGGAAACAATAATTAGATTCTGGGAACTTGAGACAAGAGAGGCTGCACACTGAGATGAAATTGGTAATTTCCAATAAAGCAGCTTGAATTTTCTCAGATCAATAGTGAATACTTTCAGGTATATGGTTATGAATCCCCCATAGCTTCAGCTTCTTTCTCTTACACAGTTCACTGGTGAGAAAGACATGTACTTGTAAGAGTTATAACATGAAAAATAAATTCAATCCAGTGAAGGATGAAGCAAGCTATTATACTGGACATGAGCAAAAGCTAGAAGCAGAACAAGAAGGAATTAAATATTAAATGTTGGATATCCCTACCCGGTGCTATTTAAGTTAGAAGGTTTTGAGGGTAAAAATATGTTGCTGTCAAAGAACATGAAAGAAAAAAGCTCCCGTCTCATTGGCGCTTTAAATGAAATCCATTGTTTAATTTTATACCATTAAACTTAATTAGCCGGATGATGGAGTTACAGCGTATTTGTAACAGGTGATTGCATTTTTATTGTATTATCTCGGTCAGAGCTGCATGCAGAGCTGCCACGGCCAAATTTCACCAGGCACAGATGTAAAACATCGCGTGTGCACCATGGCCGCGGGACGGATGCTGCAAGGAGCCCACAAAAAACCTGACAGAGCGAGCCAAGACGCAGAAACAGCATAGAGAATCCAGGTGATTTTCAAAATAAAACACCCCGTGCAAATTAAAAATTTAACAAAAACATGCAGTACATCTCTGTTCTGATCATCTATGTTGGGGAGCTCTCATTGTCGTGTCACCGCCATGTTGCTACAGTCAACGGTAATGGCTGGATTCCCTTTCAGTGTGTCATTTCCAGGGCTCCTGGTATTATGCATGATTAGTCTGTGACATGACAATTAAATGGAATATAGTCATCATTACCATTAATTACACGTGTGCTTTTCCTCCTATGGCACATCCAAAGCATCTGTCCAAAACCACATCATCATTTTCTAGCTAGATAAATTGAGATTTCAGACACCGTTTAATTAATCACCATCATTTTGTGTCATCGCTGACAGGCGTGACACGACTGTAGTGCCATTGTGGAAATATCTGAGGTCAATATACAGTGTAGCGCATGTGTGGATCTTACTAGTAGTGTTCTGTGCTTGTGGGCGTTGTGTACTTATATATATCGCACAGTTAACCAGCAGAGCAGTGCTTCTTCAAAAATGTTTTCATGTTGTGATAGTGAAGCTGTGATGATGTCTCCAGTGGAACAGATTTAAAATCCTCCATGAAGGAGCGACATACGAACATTTCAGAGCCACCTTTCAAGTCATGAAAAACCTTTTTTCTTCTTCTTCCCATTTTTTTTTTGACTGCTCCCAGTAGACGGGATCACTACAGCGGGTCATCTGTTCTGAGCTCAGTTCGCTCCGACACAAAAAAAGGATTGATTACAGGATTATTAGATTGTATTGCAAGACACTGCAAGAGTGGTTTCTGTTTCTTTTTGTTTCTAAAAAGAAAATGTTCAGTGTGGTCTGAGAGCAAAGACTTTATCCACATGAAATGGTTTTAAAGAGGCGTTGATACAAGTCTGAATTTTGAGGTGCTGTAGAGTTATGTTGCATTGGAATGGTTTTAATATTTAATCTATCCATTATTGTTTTAAATGGGATGGACTAACATCTTTAATATTGATTGATCTGACGCTTCTGACTGCTTCAATTAAACGCCCATCACAATTTAAGAGCCCACAATGACCTCTTCAAATCTTATGTTGCCTTACACGGTTTATAATGATGGAAAAAAGCAGCTACAGTGCTTGCTAACGCGTCAGATTCACTGCAGAGAAGAGTTCAAACAATCAATTTTAATAAAGTCTGAGTGTTTATCGGTATCAGACGCTGCTGCTGCTGCCAAGACCTCTGCAGAAAGCCGTTGGCTGGACACATTGTGAGGTCCAGCAGTGATATGTTTAAAGAGAAGTTTCACATGAAACTGTTTTTAATTCTATGTAGGATTCAGACTTTGCAAACAACGTGCATGATCTCCATGCAGAGGCAGGGAAATCCTTCCTCCACCTACCAACAGGGCCAACAGTGTCAGCATCAGAGTCTCGCTGTGAACCAAAGTCTTCATCCTGATAGTGTTTGTAAAACTCTGTACTGCAGGGATTCAGCTCAGCCGATTCCGCCACTATTAAAGTCAGTCATTAGTGGAATAATCAGCTGTGTTTGTGTTTGTCAGCAAACGTGTCTCCTCTCATGAACCAGCCACCTCAACAGCTTTCAGCAGCTATAGGATATTAATACTGTTGATTTCATGAGGTGGGTATTTTTTTATTCCATATTTTAAAATGTCTGTAGAAATTAAATTTAAATTACATTTTTTAAATTAAATTAAAATGAACAAATGAACAGTCTGTAATATAAAATATTACTTTATTCTATATAAATCCCCTGACAATGGTATATAAATAAAGGCTTTGAAATATGGGCATATTTAATAATCAGCATAATAAGCAGTTTTTCACCTTTTTCCCCCTTTTTTTTATTACAGAGTATGTAAACAGAGAAGTATTACTTATATTTATATTATTTAATTATTTAATATTATTACATTTTGCTGAATAAAAAGCATAAAATCAGGAGAATTAAAATGTTTGTCACATGTTTATATAATATAATATAATATAATATAATATAATATAATATAATATAATATAATATAATATAATATAATATAATATAATCCCATTTTGGCTCTGTCTGTCACATCACCAAACCACAGAAAAAAGAAACTATGTGGTCCTATTTTTCGACACCTGCCACAAACTCCAAACTCTTGATTGGGTCAAGAAGGCCCTCTCAGTCCAGGCCCCTGAGTTTCAGAATCACCACCAGAACCTGAGTCCTCTGATTAAATCCCTCTTGTTGTTTCATCTCCTCCTGAGGTGAAACGCTTTCTTCTCAAATGCTCCGTGTGTTCAGGACGCTGACGAGTTCCCGACGATGATCCTGTATCAGATCAGACTTTGTCTCCGCAGGAGGTCGCTGCTAGTCTGAGAAGAAGAAGAAACGGGTATCCCGTCGAGGACCACCTGGTGTTCAAGAAGAACAGAACCTGTAAAGAGAGAAAAAACACATGGCACATCACCACCTGCAGCGGCTGGAAAAGTTTGAGTTCATTTTACAAGACCCGCAGCCCAGAAAAGCCCTGTCTTTGGTCCATTACAACACAAAACACTATTCTACAAATACAACTTCCATACTCCATGACATCACATCCAACACAGATGGTCCAAATGTGGATCTTGAAGGACTGTATCAGAGTCTTTACCCCTTAACTGCACCCAGTGTTTATTTCACATTATAGCTGAACATTGCACAGTTTTCATTTATTAAGCAAAAATACCAGCAACCTTCTGCAACTGTGTTTATTTCCTGTCTACGGAGCGCTGATGCTGCATCACTCCGTTCCTGCAGCTGCAGAATCCAAACGACCTGGTCGACCTTTTTCCGCTGGTGACCCGCTGGAAGAAATAACTCACCTGAGAACATGTGCTCTGTTTGGTACAGCCCGATGAGCTTCATCAGCCAGCAAGGCTCCGCAGGAAACAGCAGGGTACGGGCTAAGACACTGTCACAGCATGCTGTCTTTCAGATGTAGACATATTTTTTTTTACAGTTAGTCTCCTAATTGTCATCTATCTACACATTTTTCCAATTCATTGTGGGTTCACCAGGCAGTCATTTGTTCATTGGACCAATAGGTTTGGGTTAGGGATACAGGGGCGCAGATAGTGGGTGTGTCAGGTGTGTCATGACACACCCACTTTTGAATGACCGTAGATACGTCCCACCCACTTTTATGTAGCTTAATGTTTTGTTTTTTTTTGTTTTGTTTTTTTAAACTTTGTCTTCTTCAAATCTTCTGATTCAAGCATCACGAGGAAACCAAAATATGAATTAACATAATATTTGGTTTACTGAGGTGTGTGCCAGTAGCGGTTTTAGGTACGGGCGGACAGGGCAGCCGCCCGGGGCGCCATTTCGTGGGGGGCGCCACGGCAGCTTCGTCCCCCCCAGTTTCTCAAACCTATCTGCGCGCCTGTAGGGATACCCTCATGGACCTGGGAGTGTGTTATCATTCGGCACAGATGCTGAATGATCAGAGAAATATGATATGAATATTACAGGCGGCAGCGTGTCTCTATGATCCTCTCGCTCTTCACACTGCTACTCCTCACTTTGATCACAAAGGTCACAGTACTCAATAGTGGATGGGTTATAGTGTAGTGTAAAATAAAGTATTAATACAGTGGGACATAGTTTACAGAGTCTTATTGATCCAAGACGAAGAGCAGCACTGAGAGAAAAAGGCGCAATTACAAATCCGTGTGCCACTTTAGCACCATAAACAGCGGCATGGATTTATCGATACGCGGCACAGTCAGGCTGATGACATTTCAGAGTCGTGGTCGGGGGGCCAAAGATTCTAACGTGCACAGAGCTCGGTCAGATAAAGGATCGATGAGCCGGGCAGACTACACTGACATGTTCAACTAAAAAAAAAACCTCTGCATCCCCTCTGCTATTAGGAGACGGAGAGGGTGGTGGCAGGTTAACGGGGGGGTTGTTAGTGAGGGGATTCGTCCTCATCACTCTTCAAATTGCTGCCTGCTATCTGACCATCCAGCATCGGGTCCATGCTCACTTATCTGCGGTTCACTTATCTACTAAGTATAGTCGCACAAGCAACACACACACACACACACACACAGAAAAACACACACAGCGACTCACAGGCCTCCACACTGCACACACACACACACACATATGCTCAGCCTCATTAACTGAAATTAAATTGGAAAAATGCAAACAATGTCTTAGCCTGCACTGTTTTTCTTTGTTTACTCAAACTGGATTCATTATATTTATATAAATACTTTTTTTTTTTAATCAACTCACAACTTAATTATCTCGCTCCATATTTACATGTCACTCTTCAAAACAGTACAAGTAAAACTAATAATGGCTAAAAAATTGTCATTAAATTATTTATTTGGAACAAGAACGAGGTCAAATTAGCAAATTATATCATCGTCAAACTTCACTGTACTCTAACTAAATATGCTGTACACAGTATGACGCAGGGAATTGCACATTATTATAAATCCAGCATTAAAACGTTGCAAACAAATTTATTATTACCAGTTAGGCAGTATGCATGAGTTTATTTGCCACTTTCAAAATCTTAAAATCAACTCTGAGCCCCCTGGAAAAAAGCTGAACATTCAGTATGCTTATTAAATTGGAGGGGGTGCGAGCAGCTCTGTTGCTCTCCGGACCTCGAATGAATGTCTTCAGAGCATCAGTAACATTGAGTTAATGTGTCTCCATTAGACTGTCAGCTCCCCAGAAAGTGGCAAAAAGGGAGGAGGACAAAATCAAAGAGGACGGAAGTACAAGGGAGAGGGGAGCGAGACAGGCAGAGCACAGTGAGGTGGGAGGATGTCTAGACAGATAAAGGAAGACGCAGGACACCCAGAGGCAGACAGCAGGGAACCTCACAGAGAACGGACAAGAAAGGACAAAGCGAGTGGTGGAAATAGAAAATCATAAAAACAAATAATAACAAAAAATAAAAAACAACTGAGGGACAGACATAACAAGGATAGAAACCAGGAGTGACAGAGAAAAGAGACAGATGAAGCAACAGAGAGAATTAAAGGGCGACACAGGAATCAGAGAGAGGCAGGAACGAGCGAGGGACTAATTTATTTAACAGGGTTGCTATGGGGAACAGCATCTATGATGAATGTGTGGGCTGATTATGCAACCAATTGACTATAATTCACCCAGCTGACAGAACATCATGACTGGCGATCCGCAGGGAAACCAGACATTGCTGAAAAGGAAATGTAGGATGTGAATTGTTGCAAACATGCGCGTGTCATCGAATTACAGGCAACAGCACTGATGCTGAACATTTATTTTAGTATAGCAAGGAAAACAAATTTTACAGCTTTATTCCCAGACTGTGTTTTAGTCACATCTTTGACACATCTTTGTTACTTAGTAAGCTAAAGAAACAAGCTTCTTGAAAGTGGTAAAAAAAGTCAAATTTAAAAAACAAACAAAAAAAAAAACTCAGTGAGTAGAGCATCATCGCCATGTAGAAAGCCTCAGTCCTCAGAGGTTTCAAATCCCAGAAACTATTAAAAAAGAAGGAAGAATTTTAAGAAAAGAAAGTGAGAATTTTAAGAAGAAAAAAACAGAAGTTTTAGGGGGCAAAAAAATCTGAATTTTGAGAAAAAAATCAAAATTCTGAAAAAAAAAAAAAAACCTGAGTGGTAGAGCATCAGCCCCATGTAGAAAGCCTCATTCCTCAGAAGTTTCGAATCCCAGAAACTATTAAAAAACAAGGAAGAATTTTAAGAAAAAAAAAATCAAAATCTTGAAAAAAAAAAATTAGCTTAGTGCATAGAGCATCAGCCCCATGTACAAAGGCTCAGTCCTCTCAGAGGTTTTAAATCCCAGAAAAAAAACAAGATTAAAAAAAAGGTTTTAAAGGCAGAAAATCATAAATTTAGGGGAAAAAAGAAAAAAAAATCTGAATTTTGAGGGAAAAAAGTTCGTTTTTTTTTTGTCAAAAAAATCAAAATTTTGAGGAAAACGTCAGAATTCTGAAAAAAAGTGCAAAAAAAATGCAATGCTTTTCACAATTGTTTCATCTGTACTTTACCATGTATGGTATACATCTGTTGTCTCATGAACAAACTTGTGTAGCTGTAGTTTTTCATCCTTCAAAATGTAGTCCATTTGATTACAGCTTAATAGAAGATGAAATCCAAAACCAAGTGCTTAATGCAATAATAATAAAAATAAATTGGGAGAGAATTCATACCAGATATTTCCAAATGAAACAATTTTCGACACCATCCTGGTAGAGAGCTTTACATTATTTCAAGGATTAAACTGCACCGACCTGTTTTCAGTATCGATTGGATAATTCACTGCAGGCTATTCAAGGGTGTTCGACTTTATTCACGAAAAACAAATGTCTTTGCCTTGTTTCAATAATAATTGATCTCATTTGGAGTTCTGGTTACCTAGATACAACAGACTGCATATGCAGACGTGTAGACAGCACCTAATGTTAAAGGAATGATAGAGTGATACATCGGGGTAAAGGTAGAGGAGATCTGGCTTAATAATGATCCAGGTCTGATCTGATCTTTCCTGCAGGCAGACTGCATGGGGTCAAGCTGACTTTTGAAACATCAGTCCCAGATGCTCAAATACCTGCAAAATGACTTCTTCATTTTAGGTAAAGATTATAAAAGAGTCCAAGCAGGGGAAAGATTTTGCCTAATTCACCTAAAGCACTTCATCCTCAATGAAAGAAGGTAGCTTTGAAGATTCCAGGCAGTTTGGTGGTGCAGGGCAGAGTTTGGAGTTGCCAGGAAAGATCTGCAGGTAAAGGTAGATGTCGAGATTGCAGGATTCAGGGGAAGAGGAAGATCGCCTCCAGGAATAGCCTGGAATATGCGTTCTGATCATTTCTCAGCACTTGCAAGTGTGCAAGTGGAAACATTGCCCTGCGCTTTAGGAGTCCAAGCTGTGATGTGGAAATAAAAGAAAAAAGAATAATGTATCTTCCCGGATATCATAGATAATATATATATAAGATACTTTGTACATCTTTTGTCCCTTAGAAGAAGAAAAAGTCATAGAACATAACCCAACCTATGGCCTGGGGGCCAGATTGCATCCTCCATGCAGATTCTACTTATTTAACACCCAGCAGCACAAATCCATAGGTGGCCTTCTCGACAACAGAGGCGTCTTTGGTTTAAACACTGATGTAAGCACTTAGTCAAAACGCCTGCGCTTGTCTAACTGTGCGAGTGTGGAGCGGGTCACTGCTGAAAAAGAGTAATAACAATCCAAAGTGATGTGAGATCAGCGTCAATGATAGAAAAAAAAAGCCTGATGCTAAGGCGACCGGATATGATTTTGGAGCACGTCAATAAAAGTTATGTTAAAAACCATTACAGTAAATGTGACTCATGTAAATGGAAACATTTAGTCTGGTTTCCGTCCTGATAGCTTGTGTGTCATGCTGACATTCACCGGAAACTGTGACGACTGTTCATACTGCAATAATGTTACAGAAATTGCACTATGCTAAACCAATAGGATTATATTGTGGTGCAGGGTCATTTTTCTTTTGTATTAATAATCAGGTCGAGTCTTTTTTTCCTATTATATTAGTATGGTTAAGAATGAATACATATGATAAACATGTTTTGATGCTGTCGCACATACAAAGAAAAGGTTGGTTTAGCATCACATGAAGCTCGTGTGAAAATGTAATTATGTTGCGGTGGGAGACAAAAACTCTTTTCATTTTGCTATTTTTCTTTTTTTTTCTTTCTGAGCTTCTAGAAACAGAAGGTTAACCTGACACTAAACTGACTCTCAGTCAAATTTTGCATATTTGGACAATAAAGTATTTTACAATGATATTTTACTTTGTTGTGTTGTGCTTTTTTTGTATTAACCATATTTTATTCTGTATCTTTTGTACATAGAAACTTCTTTTCCATTAACTGCCTTGTAAAAACTAAAATGCGTCCATCTCAAACACACAGGTTTTCCTTTTAAAGCACATGTTTTGCTTCATTGAATGACGATTGATCCCATGTCGCTGCAGTAAGGACATGGGGCGCACATGTTACCAGGTAGGTTAGTGCCCTAGGTTTTTCTTTTTTTTATATATAAAAAAGAAAAAATTGTTTATTCAGAGAGAATTCTCATATTTTGACCAAGTTCCTCTCTCCTCTCTTCTATCACAATTGACAAGAGAAAAGAGAGGAAGGGGCGAGGCGGGGGTCATCTGTCTTTCATAAGTCTCTCAGGAATAATAGATTATCTGATATCCATATGTAGTCCATCCCTGCAAAGTGTGAGATTACTCGAGCAGATTATTCCTCTATGCAGAGTCGCCCGGGTCAGATTACACCTGCCGGCTTGTCAGAGACAAACGCTCCCCCATGTTCGTCATTAACAACCTGGCTGAGAAGACGCTCAGTCTCTCTCTCTCACATTATCTGTTGCCTGAAGACCTGCCCTGTTTTTGATCTAGCTGCATACATGTCATAATGAAAGTTCAAAGGGCTGGTTTTACAAATTTGGAAGTCCTGAACAGGTGCCACCACATTAGGCTGATGTCCATCACTGACTGCAGGCTAATGCAAGAGAGAGAACAGGTCAAAGAGTGCAGGCAGTGGAGGGGTAACAGCACTTTCCAGGTCATGAAACATGTTCCGCACGTCGAGCAGAGAAGAAAGTCAGCTGTCCGATTCCAAAAATAAACACATGGCATTTTGTTTGTGTTGTAGGGATTCAGCTGACACAATTAAGTGACCCTGTGATGAGATGAAAATCATGTCGAGTCACTTAATCACCAAAACAAATTAGCAGTGTTTGAGGAAGGACTTACCTTCTATTTCTTTTATTGTCATTTCACCAGCTGCACAAATGAATATGCATGCATTTGCAGGGGTCAGAAACATTAATAAAAATCAGCGCAATGCATGAACAAAGATTTCTCCATCACTGAGAAAGAGCCTTGACCTCACATGTATGAAGATGTAGACCAGGAAAATGTCCTGAAGGCAGGACACTGTGCAGAAGAGATTTCTACCATCTAATCCATATCGTACGCCGATAACAACATGACTGGATTATCTGTCTATCACGTAGCTTCCAACCAAAACATCAGGAAGCCTTTATGTATTTCAAATACTACACAAAAGGAAAATGTAGTCTATGCTGCAGCTCGTTGCACTGCAGGTTTTATATTCATTTGGGCAGACTGCAGAGAGAATGGAGTAGGAGAAAAAAAAAAAGACTGGCCAGACTTAAATGAATAAATGAAATCTTTAGGGCAGACCTTGTTAGATTTTAAAAATGCAGATACTCAGCTTCAAGCTATGACATATACCCCTGTCATTTATTTATTCATTTAGTGCTGTTGAAGCCATGTAACATAGTATGAAGCAGGAGAAAGTCCATGAATAGAGGTGGCTAGAGGTGGAGAACATTTCCGTGTCTCGTGTGGAAGCAATTTAGTGTAGACTTCTTTTTACTTATTTTTAAACCGCAACTGTAATCCAAGTAGTTTCTGTGGTTAAATCGTGTGTGTGATTGTTTAAAGTCACAGAATGAGAAATGTTTCTCAGCAAGCTTTATTTCAGAGGTCTGAAGAAGAACTGCAAATCTCACACTAGAAGGTTGCCTCCAGCTAGTTTTAAGCATAGAGCCACTGACCTTTGTCTTTTGCTTGAAATCTCCCTCAATGTGTGATAGAACAACTCTTGAACCCCCTCCTAAACTTGATGACAACCTTTTTTTTTTTTTTTTGGCCAATGAGTGGCCAAATCCTGCATTCAAGGAAGTTTCAATCATGGTTACTCCTCCAGAGTTGAACTTGAAATCAAGGAGTGCTCCTCCTTCACCCCATGATGGGAACTATCTGCACTTATGAATGTGTTTACGACGGTGGCGAGATCAATGAGGAAGCCTCAGTTTTCATTCTGTGCTGCGAAATTGTCCGCCAAATACATAGGCTACCTCTTCTGTGTTTGTCAAGAAATTTAGTGGAAGATGTTTTTGCCTAATGTAGCAAAGGTTTTACAAAAACCCTGCGAGAAAGAAAGAAAACAAAGCTACAGCTTTCCTCCGCAGCTTGTCCGACTTGTTGGAGTTGGCACAGTTTGGAGCTAAGCCATATTGGTCTCCCCGTGGTGCTCAGTGGACATCCTGCTGCAAACACAGCCCACACTCCTCTCCGCTCGTAGGAGCACTGTACCCTGGTTATCGACGGAGTCCTGTCGATACGTGGAGCATGCTCTCTTCGATAATGACTCTTGGGTTAAAAGACACATGCTCGGTTGTTGGCGGGTTTGTGTTTTCCTTGGCGATCTTTTTGCAAAGCAACATTGGTTGGGGTGGTGTTGCCAGTGACTGATTGAACCTGTAATTTTTAGGGTAAACCTAAAAGACCTTCTGTTCCTCTCCATCACTGTCATGGAGAAATTTTGCATATCTGCTATGAAACATTCCAAAAGATGCTGGTACACCATATGGAAAACAACCCTTTTTTCAGAGTCAAGACATTTCTTGTGATAAATAGGAGCGACACAGCTTTGGCAACTTGTCTGTGAGCATTCCTCAGACTGTGTCAGGCGACATTTCAAAGACCACATCATCATTTTCACATCACTCATCCAGCCGTTAGTTGAATCTTCTTCTGGCCCCTATCACCCCAACTAACTGGTAAAAAGAGCTCGCTCACCAAACATAAAAAGAAGGACCTTCAAACTCCGACATTGAATTAGCCGCCCGTCTGGTGACTCTCAAGACTCCAGTAAAGCATGTATTCTCTCCAGTGACTGTAGTGACGGTGTCCTGGCTGGTACTTGCTGCTTAGGAATTATCTAGTTATCTGTATTATGATTTTTTTGTAATGACTAATAATAATATGTGCAATATGTATTTCAAACAGCTTAACGATAAATCAAGACATTGGTGTTGCACTCATGGGTGTTTTGAAGTGGCAATGGTTTGTGGCTGCACGTCAGATGGGGCAGTAGAAGATAAGGCTAAGGCAACAATGTGGGATTGTTGATTAGACTGGTATCCAAAAGTTTTTGATTTAGAGGAAACTGACGGGAGTTAAGTCACTACTTTACTACAGAAAGATGATTATTAATATTATGATCTTTACCCATCTGTTTTAATGCTGGCTCCACTTTTATTGAGTTAGGCATTTTATTCTTTATTATTTTTTTTATTCTTTATTTATCAAAGGATAACCCCTTGAGATGTATCTTCCCATTTTCGAGGGGGTCCTTAGTGCCAACAGAGATATACAATGTTTACAAAGACGATACAAAGACGCAGACACCCCCTCCCCCATACATATACATTGACAAAATAAGAATGATACAAAACACAACTGCAGAGATACTAAAGCAAAACTAGGGCTATTTGTATATGTATGCACACAGAGTACTTATGCATGGCCACCTATAAATAAAATCAAAAACAAGATCAGGATGTTTGGAAGTGAATGAGTAGAGAGGATAAATAGACAGGCATACAGACGGCCTCTTATTTTGATGGGTTTGAAACACCCTTATGCGATGCTTCTCTGAATCATGATTTAAGCTAAGAAATAAGAATATTTAGAACACAATAATTTGTCTCCTGCACTTTCAGTTTAGCTGCATTTTGAACTAATAAAAAAAAAAAAAACTTTTATTATGGGAACAAGATAAATTTCACCAGCTGTGTTACCCTCAAGGAGGCAACGTTCTCATCTAAATGTCAGTTTTAATGACGCTCTTTTCTTTGTCGGAGTTACAGGTACGGGGCAACTTCTTTCAAGTCTCAAATAGCTGGTGGAAAACAACAAGCGGAGTACTCCACCTTCGTCAAGTCCTCTCCATCAATCCCTGCCTCTCTGTTTACCTCAACCCCTGTGGAAAGAATAAGAAAAAAGTCACACAGCACAAATAAAACAGCATCGCTGAACTATAGTTCAAACGCACCAGTACACACTGCTACAGTACTTTATCCACAGTGTGTGGGAACCTCATAGCATCAGTTTTTTATTTCCTTTGCACTGACAATGAAAGGTAACGTCGCACCGCACATGTATAGAAAATGATTCGAGCCTGCCCTGCGGTAATGATTTATGAAATACCACCATTGCAGAAATGCCGTGGGGGGAAATGTTCGTTTTTCTCAATTTTCGTAGATAAAAGAGGATTTCGCACTATATGCCGAGTCTCTTTCAGCTTCCCCGTAGTCAGTTCCTGCGTCGCCGGCCGCCTGTCGCTCTCTATCTGCCCACCTATCTATTTCCAGCTGCATATCTTGCAGCAGCAGTGCTTTGCTGGAAACTGGCAGGGATGCTCAGTCAAAGCACCTTTGGCAAACAAAACAGCAGACGACAACGAAACCAAACTTCCCTCCAATCCCCTTTTCTCAAGGCAAGTGAAAGTTGAATAAGAATATGGAAACGCTCGCCCAACCCATGAAGACCTGCAACTCCTCTGTTCCTCCCCTGATCCTTTAAAAGAAAAAAAAATGTTTTTCCACTCTGTATATCTCTATATCTGTTTTTCTATCTATTCCTCCTCCACACGGAGGTCAGAGGACATGGTCACCTACAGAATATACCTATATAGCATTCATTATAAATCGTGCATCAATCAGATAAAGCATTAATTATATTCCATTCATTTATTTATATATTTATGTATTATTTAATATAACTTTTAGCACTCACAGTGCTGCAGGGCAAAAGCCATAAAATTACTTTAGGTTTTTTTTCACATTCTACAGGACTTTCTTTTCAATAACATTGAAAAAAAAAGTTTCACCTACTGTACAACCTGTAAATGAAGAGTCCCTTCCAAAACTCTATTAATGCATCAACACAATACAATTTTAGATAGATAGATAGATAGATAGATAGATAGATAGATAGATAGATAGATAGATAGATAGATAGATAGATAGATAGATAGATAGATAGATAGATAGATAGATAGATAGATAGATAGCCACTGCCTCACTGCGACAATCAAAGCTTTTCAACTAGTTTGACTAGTTTAAATCTGCAATCCATCAAATGTACATGAAATTCTGCAAACTACTGTATGATGTCCACAGTAATGAGACATTTTGGGACAACCTTTGGCAACGTGTGGTCTGATCTGAAAACTCTGGGTGGGTTTGGATGGAGAAATTGTAAATGGATGACTTCCTGTAGCAGTTCCTTTTTTACAGTGGAGCTGCAGGAGTCTCCAACTGAAACCGCTCTGTTATCTGAGCAGGAGGTCATGCCGTGGATGGGTGTTGTCCATAATACTGAGCAGTTAGTGGAGCATCCTTTCTTACTCTTGTACTCTGGGCTCACTTCATGGTCTCATTGTTAGGCAGACGATGCACTGTTTTATATGTGGCTGTAAAACCTGATAACAGTGAATTTAGTCGTCCTTTATGACTGTCTGGTGGCTGGACTGTCAAGTATTCGCTGTGGCTCAGACAACTCTCTCCAGACTGGTAATGATATGTAGTTATGACCAACCCACACTCATTTAAAAATCCAAATCAATGTTAATATTATCTAACAATGAAATGCTAATTTAATGAATCCAATGTATCGGGAGCAATAAAATTAGTTTAATTTATTGATTGGAATGTGGTCAGTGAAACAAAATCGATATGGTCCTCATGGAGATTAATATAGGACTATATGAACAACATATCTTTTATTTTCTCTCTCATGGACACACACAATTAAATAATTGTATAGAAACCACGACAGTCAGGCAATATGAGGACATATACTGTATTTTAAAAGTTACAAAACTGGGTAACACACACAGTGTTAGGAAAAAAGGGGCCGTAATTCAATTATTACATGAAAATTGTACATATTATAAATAATTGCGACATTCCATGAAGATTTCTACTCTCACTCAAGATATTTCATCATGTAATGGGCTGGGATGTCATGGCAGAGCAGCAAAGCCCTCGGCCTGCCTCCTAGTTCTCAGTGTTAGCTCAGCGTCTTCTCTTCCCTTGTGTTCTTGTTTGCCTCTCTCTGTTGTGTGTGTTGCTGGGCATGGCCTCCGGTTTTCCCTCTCACCTGCCTGATCACCAAGACACCTGTTCCTCATTATCCTATCAACTTATGCAGTACACAAGACTGGCTCAAACTCCAACACAGCCAACATTGTTCAGTTTCCCTTGTGGTACAAAATACTACGGCCTACTCTGTGACTTTTAGAAACAGTTTTTTGTATGATCTTTACTAATCTTGATCTCCCCTGTGCTTCAGGATATCCTAACATCCAGCTGCAATACTCAGCCCCATCACATCCTCACTCCTGTCTAGATCCTGCCACCACAAGCACTACACCTGCACTTGGATTCCCTCTCAGCTAGATCTTAACCTGCCCCTGCATATATAGCTCTGTTACCAAATAAACCGTTTAAACTGGTGTTTGCACTTCGGGTCCGCTAAACATTTCAACATAACATCCATCTGCAGATGAGAGGAGTCTCAAGTCTGTAGAACTTCTAATTATCTTTGCAACAGGCAGCAAAACTATATATATATATATATATATATATATATATATATATATATATATATATATATATATATATATATATATATATATATATATATATATATATATGAGAGAGTCGAAGTCTTCCACACTGGTTTCTTACTGTTTCGAGGCCTCAAGGCAAGGCAGTCTGCACGCACAACCAAACATGCTAATAGAAACACCCACGGGTGTCCTCAGTGTTTCTGTGTACATGCATTTGTGTGCATGTGCGCATAGCTCTGCATGTGTGTTTATTTGTGAGGGCATGGATGGATGGATGGCTGGAGTTGAAATAACATGACTCTGCAGATTTAATGAGGGAAAAGGGAAAAAAAGCTGCTGGCATTTTGTGACGTGTCACCCCCCTCTCCCCTGACAGAGTCTCATAAAATGTAGTTGTTGTTGTTTACGCTTTAATCACAGCGAGGACACTGACTTTACCTTTGTTTTCATTTAATCATAAATATATATTCGTAACTCTGTACTTTTCTGATGCCCTTATTTGCATATTTCAATATTACATAATATTATTCCTGAATATAAAACCACTGCATCCTGCTGAACGTGTCTCTCTTTATGCTATATGCAGACTGTTTTCAGTTCAGCAATATTTCCTCTAAACCTTTCATCGTTGGTCATTTGAGTTTAGCATATTTGGGGGTTCTCAGTCCTCAACCTGTTTGTATTATCTTTTTAGATATTTTCATGGTGGCACTGTTTCAAACAGCTTCATACTGCTACAAAGTAGTTTCAGAGCCACAGAATATCACAAGATTATTCTGTTGTGAACTTAATTTGGTGAAAAAATAAAATAAAAATTAAACTGTACTGCCTGCATACGTCATTAGTAAAATAAATATGTATTTCGATACTCTGTGAAAAATAGTTTTAGGGGATATCTGGCTCCTTAATTAATACATACACATTCCCAAAAAACATGTTTCAGTGTCTCAAAGATTTATTATTTATTGATAGCATTAGTTACAGTGAACCCATTCCCTCTGCTTTTAACTTATCCAAACTATTATTTACTATATGTCCAATAAATGCAAAGCAGCCAGTTGAATGTCCTTAAGCAGTCCTTGTATATTAATAAGCAAACATGTTTTTTTTTGTTCTCTTTACCACTTCACTTCAAGTCTTTATACTTGAAAAGAGTTCAATGAATGTGCTGCTGAGTCCACTCAGCTACTTCAGGTAGTAATATTTTCTAAAGGACCATTACCAGCATATTTGCAGACTTGCTGGCATGCATTGTTTGACATTGAAACTTCTCTTTCTTTTTTGTAGTTTGGTGTGCAGCGGCTCTGACAGCAGGCAGGTTCTTTGTGAAAGACTGCACTTCAAACTGAGAAGAGGTAAATTCAAAGAAAATGTGTTTTGTTTATTAGTGTTGCTGAATGAACTCAATTTCTTGAGTTTATTTAACGTGTTTTTTAAACAGCCCATGAACTGAGCTGGTTTTGTTCCTCCAAGCTTTTGGAAGAAACTCGAAAAGCGATCCATGTGAATTTGCTAGAAGACTAGGAACCAGCTATGATTTTGTGTGTTCGCTTTCACATTTGTTTCTTGGTTCATGTGAGGATGAGGCCGTTTTGTGTGAGGATGACAAAGTTTTTTTTGGGACTGACTGACTTTTAGGCGACTCTGATGCCTTTTCGTTTGAGTCTGACACCTGAGTCTGAGATCTGAGGATGTCCTAAAATGAACATCGTAATCAGGATTAACAACAAACATCTCTGTGTTAGTTAAAGATTGTTTGCACTTAGCAAAGAGACTCACAGACGCAAATTAAATCAAGCAGGAAGGCATGAAGATTTTGGATTTGAGAATGATTAGTCTTGGCCATTTATCAAAAAGGTCCTTTGTGCAAACACCTTACTGAACAAACAAAGTCAGAATATAAAGGTGAAAAGAAAGAAAGGTGTTGTCATTGTTTTGAGGCATTAGGACAGGGTGTAATCGAAAGAATAAGATGATATGATGATCTTCATTTATTCAGTGCTGAGAGACAGTTAAGTTTATCAAACGTTATAATCAAACCACAGGCATGACAGTTTAGTTTCTTCACAAATTTAAGCTGTCAGTTTCTTTTCTTAAATTCAATATGAAGCACTATAAAAACATATTCATTCAATATATACGTTGATTAGGCATGAAGCTGTCAAAATAATGCGCTGAGTTGTGTTTTTTCACTATTTTATCATAAGCAGGGCTGGTAAAATATCAATGTTGTGATTTTCATTGTTCATTTTGTCGTCGAGATCCAAGGATGCTTTGGATAAACTCAGTAATGCATCAACATTAAAGTCTCTGGACATGCGGCTTGAAATAGTAAAAATGCATACACGGCATGAAAGTTGATCCACAAAAATCGGAGTGAAAATAACTGTTCATAACTGTTGAGAAAACCCGGTTCAAACACGGCTCATTTTGCTGTTCACACCCTTTCTCAAGACTGTGCAGACATGGTAGATCACATTTTGATTGACACTGACGTTTGATCGACGTCTTACTCAGAGCACCTGTAGAGAAGCTAAACAATGTACTGTTGTGGATGAGGAGGCAGCAGCAAAACATATTTTAGCCACCTAAAACAATCAGTATCAGTTTACGCCATATTTAGAATATTTCCCCCGCTGTAATTCGCCATTAGACGGTTCTTTCTGACAGGAAGTCATTATCTATGTTCTTTTCAAAGCCACCAAACCAGACTCCTTTGACTGAAACAGTCATTTTACCAGAATATTTTCACACTTGACACGGTGGATTGAGTATTTATTATCAACAACAAAGTTGGTGGCTGTAGAAACAGTGGAAAGACTAACAAATAATCACTTTCATGTCGTGTCTTTCACATTTGAAATGCACTAAAAGTGTGTTTTTACAACAAGTTAACAGCAATTATGAACTTATACTTTTTTGGGGTAAAACTACGTTCAATAATGAACAAGTGTAAAAATATTTCCTTTCAGAATATGAGTTTATTCCTGATGCTAAACATGGCAAAGTATGTTTCTTTCATCGCTGATTGCTTTGAGGCATGCAACTCTGTGAGACGTGGATTTTTTCTTTATGATGTGTTTGCAGAATTAAATGTACAATTAATGCCTGAGCATAAACAAGGTGTACTGCACCTTAACTGTAAAGAAAAGGCATATGTCTAAAAGAGTTCACAAGTATAAAGTGGTCTATGAAAGTAAACTAATTATACTAACCAATCATTTTCTGTTTTAGTTACTTTTACCTCAATCAATACCGTAAGCACTCAATGGCTGCCGTTTGTGGGTTGCCTAGAGATAAAGAAATATTTTTAAACGATCAGTGTGATTGAACATTTAGCAGAATCATCCACTATTAATGCTCCATCCAGCAACAGGCTTACTAATATATGACATGTGTGGGCACTCAAATACAGTGGGTGTTGCAATTTGCTTGGCTGCAGCGATGGCCTTTTCAGCAGATCGTGTGATGTTTTAACACAGCAATCGATACGTAATCAATAACTCAGCCTATTTTAGAGTCAGCCTGTGGAAGATGAATGCGAGCGCATTTACCAACATCCACTCATTGTGGGACATGCTGAAGTAATTACATAATTGATTAACTGTATGTGTTTCATGTCCACCTTTTCTTCATTAGAGCTAATAGTTGAGTCGACCACCACATGCACCAAATTCAGACGTTTCCATGAACATAACATTCAAGACCACAAACTCTGGAGAAAGAACTGTAGCATTTTGTTAATTTTGGCATCAACCAGTTCATTTATTAGCAGCAACAACAACAGCACGTCACGCTCCCCTGAAGCTTTTGTACCATTCAACAGAACCTTTGCCTGTAATAACTTCAAATGTTCAAATTTTGGCACTTGAAAACACGTCGATAGATGAGTTCTAGACGGGATGTTTACCTCTACATCAGGTCATTTGCTTGCTATTAGCTATTTGCTATTACCCTAAATTCCAGCTCAGTAGTTTTCCATGCAAACGTTGGTGTCTACTCGAGTCTAGAGTCTACAGTCATGCTTGCAGCTCTAAGTCTTGAGTTCAGAGGGGTTGTGCTGCTAACAAGCTCACATTGACAATGATATTCAGCAATTATGATGTTTATCACCTTCTCTGTCGTAGTCGAAGGCGTCAGCGGTCTAATGCTGAAGGGCATGTCATTGTTTTGCAGGTATTTGGTCATAAAATACAATGTAAAGAATTTCAATGTAAAATAACAACACATCTATCGTAATTTATCTAACAGTATAATCCTGTTTTTTGGATTACAAGACACGACGTTAGGATAATTGTAATAATAGTATTTTTACAGCACATCTACCGTAATCTATTAAACAGTGTATTACCGTATTTTGGATTAAAGTACATGACAGTTGGAGAATTGTGGGTTATGGTAATTTTACAGTATATGCCAGTGTGTTATAAAATCTGCTATTTTTGCATTCGTATAAATCCTCACCAATTTAAAACCAAAGCATGCAGGGCTTTTTTCAAACACCCAGCCCGAGGCTGCCACATTCATCCTGACAGCCAGTAAATAATAATAACAAACACACAGCTTGACTTTTCTTGTATTTTAATAACGTCTTGCCTTGCCTAGTGCTTAGAGCGGATCAGGAACACATTCAGCTACAACATGCATCCATCACTGTTCATCTGTGTGTGCTCAACTGAAGAAAAGCAGCAGGTTAAGCCAGCGGATGACACGGAGGAGGAGAGCAGCAAAGAGTGGTACAGCACAAGGAGCGCTCACTCTGACGCTGTTTCCAAGAACCAAGAACCAGAACTCACAGAGCAGAGCACTAACTCTAACACAGAGCTCTCACTTTAAACTTATTCAGCTGATAACTTGTTTCACTTAATAACTTCTACCAAACTGTCTGAGCTGCGTCTGCCTCAGGTTCTATCATCAACATACATGCTGGCTCAATGAAGAGACACAATCATAACTGAATTGATAAAAATTTTGTTGTTATTGACAATCATTATTAACCTCTGACCTTGAATAAAAATCAGATGCAGACCTTTAAGTAATAAGTTTGAGAACCCCGGTATAGAGCAACATTCCATAACATTGCTGTAGTTTATTACAAAGTGCTTATTTGTACAGCAGACTTTGTAAGATTAGTAACATTGACTTAACTTTGTATTACAAAAAATGACAAGCTACTGAATATTTCATATCTCATATTTGGAAGAAACTGTCTCCGATACAATAATTAGTGACATACTTTACTGAACCCACGAGCATAACCTCAGACGCTGAATTAAAATACCGTCTAGAACAGTGTAACAGAACAGTCTAGCTTGAAAAAACAATATTTTTGCACTTGAACAATAACAGTGGACATGGAGAAAGAAAAGAGGGGGAGAAAGAAAGAGCGAGTACTTAACAGCAGCGTTTGGCTGGTCTCCTCAGTCGCTGCTGACGAAAAAATAAAAAATAATGATATTAATGAATAAAATTCGCAACACAACGTCTCTGGTAAAATATAGAAATATGAAAGACTAATGGAGCGAGAAAAAGAACCATAAAACATAAACATAAAAACTGTTTTTCTTCGACATCGCGTGCAACCTTAAGCACATATCGCGTGCGACTACGAGAAGACTGTTAGCTACAGCAACCACAGCATGTCACGCACCCCTGCGGCTTGTGTGCCAATTAACGTGACCTTTGACTATCACAACATCACGAGTTTAAAGACGTTGAGACCCTAACTGACGCCTGGAAAAAAAACATATGGAAAGATGACATAGATAAAACCTAGACATGACCAAACATGTTCAGCACCTCAGCAGTTAACTTAGCTAATGAAGATCACGCCGGTGTTGGCGGAATATTTTGAAAGATGGGTTTTGTTTTGCGTGATTAATGTCGACTATAGGCAGGTTACAACAGCGGGTGTTGTTGACCCAGTAACATTACAGGATTAATAGGTTACCAAGTTGACTGGGGTTGAGAAGCTATAGATGTGTTATTATGCAGAAGATTGAATGCTGCCACTAGCTAGTATAGTATTTAATAGGTTATAGTTATTTTTCAACGCTAAATAATGTTAAGCAAAATATTAAAATGACCCTGAGTAGTCTGAATTCATTTTTAGCCAATATTTAGTCTAAACTGCAGCTGTATGTTAACGTTAGAAAATATGGTTAACTCACTGATGCAACTAATCAATGCTGATAGTGTATGCTAATAAATTCAGTGACGATAAAGAAAATGTCTTGTGAGCATCTCTTCCACGTTCGCTAGGATTACCGATGACAACTACTAAAACAAAATCAGAGGTCAGAATTTGAAAAGATTTGTCATGAATACATTCCGTAACATTATTCTCCATAATAATCATTCGCCACACCAGTTATTATTGGGAAAACAGACTTAACACATTACCACAGACAGTGTTAGGAATATAGATTTGCAATCATAGAGGTGTGAATTATTATGTGCTGAAACAAATCCCAGCATAGAGATGTCGTCGACCGAGGTCTGCCATTACTTCGCAAATGATACTGCCTGGAGAATTCGCTAATGCTGGAGTAAATATACATGTGTGAATGACTCATAGGCAGAGAGACATACTGTAGAGTAGATAAAATGTCCTCTCTGTAGGTAGAAAACATTTGTTGTACTTGTTCAGGTGACTTGTGAAACCAGTCGGACAAGTTACTGAAAGTATTCAAGATAACAACACTATTTGTCCATCGCCTGTTAGGTCTGTTTCGACGTAACAACATTTCTTTAGAAAATGAGTCCTGGACAGTTCCAGATTCTTGAAGCTGTATTAACATAAAGGGACAGAACAGACACAGAACATAGTAAAAAAATATTGCAAGCTCAATCTGAATTGTAACATTGAACAAAAGGAAATTATGCAAGTGTGTTCCTTCCTTCCAATCAAATGAGTTGTGCAAATTCGTAAACTCATCTAGCCCTGTAATGAAGGGTGAAACACAACAAAGCAGAAGCACTGCATGCACAGAAGAGAAGATTATAACGCAGGAAAAAATGAAAACACACTGGAATTACAGCAATTTCCACTTTCTGTTCTGCAAACACTCCACTCGCAAAGGTCTTTTCAACCGTCCCCCACTTCTTGATTAGTGAACCAAACTCAGAAATCATCAACCTGTTATGAAGACTAATCCTAAATAAGTAACTAGTAATTTGGGGTTGGAGAACATGCTTAACTTAATGTACTCTACTTCAGTTAAATAAAATAAAAAAATATATATAATGTCCCAGGGTCCTTTGGGCGTTCTTTCAGACATGCGCAGACCTGGCTGACGCAAACCTTGTCTCCGGATCGCGCGCTCTTTTTAGTTCACAAGTCGGGCAAGTCCTCGGTAAACCGGAGCTCCGTTAAAAGCATCGTTGTTTCGGCTACGACTGGATCATTTTCACCTATTTGGTAAGTAAATATTTTACTCTTTCGACAACCATGGGTCTGGAACATGTTTCCAGAGCCATGAATGCATTGTTGAGCATTTCAAATAAATTAAAGTAAATCCAGTGAGTGTTCACTATTCACTGTGTTTTTGGGGCTCATAAATTAGCATGTGTCGTTTTAATGTCTATTGTAGAACTCTTTAAGGTCAAGAAAACTTAAAGTAAAATTTACCTGAATATGATAGATGAGTAAAACTAAAGAGAATTAAGCTTTTACAATTCATGAATATTAAGGTAAATCTACAAAAAAAAGATATCTGAAATCCATTGATTTGAGTTACTGTAATCCAATTTATATAAGTTAATTTGAGTAACTGCAAACTCAGAATAAATAAGTTACTGTAATCTAATTTATCTAAATCAACAGAAGTTACTTTCTTTGAGGCAACGATTTTGCATATTTATTTTAATTAAAGTCGACATATTAGAGTTTACAGTGAAGCTGAGAGCTGAGAGCCAAGACCAACCAATGCAAAGTAGTTAGAAGAGTTAGATTTAAAGTTAAAGTTGACCATGGTACATTATTTTATTTTAGATTTCTTGAAGTCAAACAGAAAGTAACAAGTATTGTATTTCATAGCTGTTACTAGTGAAGTCATTATTTGTCTTTGTAAGTAAAATGTAACCACACCAACCTCCATCTCCTAACTTTCCACCATGTTATGTTTGTCTCACTTACTATTATTGTTGGAACCTTGGAGCTGCTGAACAGGCGTCCGTTGAAACAGAAATTAGACTATTTCATCCAAAGTGGTGACTGTAGCAGCTCAACAAAGACAGCCATGGAATTATTCTCGCAGATTAAAAGGCCACATACTTTACCAGCCTTTTAGAAACACTTCTACCATGTTCATCAATGTATGTGTAATGACTGCAGAAGAGATTCTCTGAAGATAGTTCCTTCGGTTTCTTCTGGGGTGGTGTGGCATCAAATTAGTGTGCCAAAACTAATATATCAAAGTGACCTTAGCTTTGAATTTAATTTTCTCAAAAAAGTTATATTCTAGCATTTATGCACGTTCCATCTGTAGTTCTTAGCAAAGCTTGACTAAAAGAGTCATGCTTAAATTCCATGTTTTGCTTTGATTTAATAATGGGTATTTTACTATAGTGTCTGCCTTTATCCCAAATGCCAAGAGAGATGATTTCTAAATGAGATTGCGCTCTGTTGAACAGAGTCCCCGAGGGCTCACAAAGTCGCTAAGCGGGACAGATTGTGTAGCCCTCTGTTCAGGAAAGGTCAAGTAGTATCAGCCCCAATATCTGGTATCTTCCATCAAGCCAAGTTAGGCCGCCTTGAGCTATAATGACCTGAGAGGCGCTTCCAACCCTCCATTCAAGGATAAAGCAATGGAATCATTTTGCTTTGACCGGTGCATCAAAAAGAATTTGCTGCATTGCCGAGAACCAGATAATCAGAGAGGCAACCACGGCCATTTTGGATCCAAATAATTCAGCTCACATTGAAATACCCCAAAATGATATATCTTCATTTCATGTATGACACTCAGATGGCTCTTTGGAGCCTGAGAGCTGGTAAAGTAGTCAGGGAAAATTGGACTGGTTGCTACTATTTGATAAAAAAAATCTGTAAGGTCGTACTCTTTTGCGATATTAAACTTTTTGTATGCATGTTATGCTGGTCACTTGATTGTTATGTTTAAAAAATGTAAAATAGTTGTTTTTTTAATATATCTGCCCTGTTATTAATTCTCCAAAACAGCATCAGACCTAAAAACTGCAGAAAAATACATTGGTAGTGTTAAAATATATCTAAATGTATGATTCACATTTTTACTGACAAGTTACAACACCCTCTTTACTGTTGGGTATAATGTTACATTACTGAGGTGATTCACAGACTTTCCTGATGGTGCACTCTGCTTTCCTTTTCATGGGCGACTTTATAGGTGAGGTTGACGATTTACACCTGCTAGACATACTTGCTTTCTTGCTGAGAATTATTTGAAATAATCATTACAACTATAACTAGCTGCAGACTTGTTCAAACCTTTCTAAAGGAGGCAGCAGCTCTAATGCTCAATAAATAATAATTAATGCTTTGTCTTGTTTGTTTAATCCATATAAAGTACGTAGAGTAATACTTTTGTGTTGGGATTTTTCGTGGCCAGTGGCGCTAACTTCCTGGAGCTTCAACACGGTACAAATTTCAAGGCGTCACTAATCAAATTATCTTAGACAAAATTCGGATCCTGAGCAGTTATTAAAATTTTACATTTTTAGGGTTGACATATTTAACAGTGCGGAAAAACAAACAGAATTTAAATACCTGAAGGTTGTCATATTTGCATTTTAAAAGAAACATGATGTTAGAGTTGGGATCACAGTATCCGGTTCCCATGGCTCTGCTTGTTAACTGGACTGGTTGCACAGCAGACATTTTGACACGTTGTATCAGGAAACTCACAGGTGAATTATTGATGGCTGCATTCCACTCTTATTGTGTCACTGTTACTGTGACAGAGCCGTCGTTACTGTTATTAAGTCTACTTATGTTTTTTTTTTTTTTACAGATAGGTCAAAAGTCCATTTAACCTTTATTATTTTATTTTTTCAAAGTAAGCAAATGGAGATATGATGGTGCACTCTTTTCCACTGAATCTCAAACAACAAACTCTTAGTATTCTGGCACGTACTGTAGATCTACACCTTTTCAACCCAGGGGGAAATCAACGAGACTCAACACTGCAATTATGTGCATCTGCTCGCAACATACAGAGGGAATAAAATGGATGAAAGTGTAAGCGATTCCAAAATAACAAGAGTAATGGTGAGAGATGGATGTAGGAATGAGGTTGTGATGGTACGAATGGGGTGAGATAACCTATGGAAAAAAAAAACATATATGGTGGGCAGGCGGAGGATGGGAATGACATGATACAGGGAGCTTAGGGATCGGGATAACCTAGCAACTGCAATATGCTCGAGAGATGCAGGTTCATTTCCCATTATCTGTTGTTTTGCTCCTTCAAAGAGAATAACTCCCATACAACATACTCCCATACTCCTATACAATACACCGTGCTTTCCTCAAGACACTGCTGCAAGGAGGAATTGACCACTTTTCTTATAACATAAAAGAGATTTTCGAAATTGGCAAAGTCAAGAGTGTTTTTTTTAAACTTCTTTTTTAGCTTTTCATATATTTCTTTTATTTATTTATTTTATCTAGTCTAGTCTGTAATGAAATATTGATTTGAATGATTAATAAATCATTTCATTGGCCTTCACAACCAAGAACATGTTTGAATTTTTCAAAGAAGGTCAATAAAAGATATACAGAAACTATCCTGATGCTTAATAGTTCCTCAAGTCTGGTCTCCCAAGATTCTCGATCATCTAAGCAAGATTACTCGAGCCAGGGTTGATGTGGTTGATTGAGAAACGTGGATGTGGTGGCTGAAAAAGTGTGCGTAGATTAAAACCTATAATTACTGTCAAGAAAATTACAGCATATTAAAGAAAATAGGTAGCTTTAAATCCATACGACAGTTCCTGTAAGGGCCAAGATTCAGAAAATAATCTCAGTGCACCTTGTTTCCCGTCTACAATACCTATGCCAGGCATATTTGGCTTGAATAGGATACAAATGTTGAGAGCGATACCTCTATCAGCCTTTTACTCGAACCGCGCGCTGCTGCCAGATTCTTTAAAAGCTCCATTTGAGCCGAGAGAGAATCGCATTCATTTCCATTTCTTCTGCATCGAAAACAATAAGATGTCTTGCCAAATTCATTTCACTGGCAAACAATGCAGAATTCACTGACACTGTAAAGGCTGCCAGTCTTCTCAATGATGATCTTACTTGTTACAGTAATCGCGCTATTATAGCGCTCTTAAAACGGAGGAGGTATTGAATTGTTGATGCTAAAATGGCACTCATAACAGTTGTGGATACAAGCTCTTCATTTCCCGGAGTGCTTCCTTTTTCTTTCCTTTTCTTTTTTTTAAAGGACTTGTGGGTCAGCACGCCGTGCAAACCCCCCTTCCCCCCCTTATT
This sequence comes from Collichthys lucidus, assembly GCA_004119915.2. NCBI lineage: Eukaryota > Metazoa > Chordata > Actinopteri > Sciaenidae > Collichthys > Collichthys lucidus. Next base: position 30,718,144 of record CM014083.1, on the reverse strand, counting down.
GATTTGAGATTGAATCCTCAGCGTTCGCGAGCTAATTAACCATAACTGCAACAATTACAGTAAGCCCCCAAGCAGCAGAGCTATTGAGCTGCTGGTAACAGGCCTGTATAAATGTAATCCAATAATTGTTATGTGAATGTTGAACCATATCAGGTCACAATAGACCCTGCATGCTGATGCAAATAACTGAAATCCAGGTTTTTATGCATGTGTGTAATCAGTAGACCCTTATACATTCACCGATATTTACGAAAACACACACTGTAACACACACACACATTGGGATCTGCTGCACAAATAAGCATATTATGGCTCTCACGAACACACACGTCAACACACCCAGCTCAGGATATAAGGCAGCTTGTTGCTAAGGTAATATAACCAGGCCATGTGGAGCTGCTTTCTAGAGCAAGGAGAAATATTACTGACATATACAGTATGTGTGTATTCGTGTGTGTGTGGTGAACACAAGGGGGCTCATCCTCATGAGTGACTGATCATGTTTTGTGTTGTTTGCTGGTCCATCCTCCGTGTGTGTGTGTGTGTGTTTGCATGTTTGTGTGTGTGTGTGTTCTACACTCTCCATGCAAATCCCGGAGAAAAAGGCCATGCATTGCCTGAGTGGCTTGCTTGGCAGTAAAATGCAGGATTTAATTTACCGAGCTGTCAACATGTCACTCATAGCAGCAGGATTTCTTGAACTTAAACCGGTGACAGGTCACTTAATCAGTCAGTCAGTCACTTAGCCAGGCAGGAAGCATGCGTTTTGTTCTCAGTAATGCTTCCTTTCAGATGCCGCCCAGGATTTTCCAAAACGTAAGCTCTTCAACAGCTAAAAAAAAAAACAAAGCTCTTGTTGGTGCCAATTGATTTTTTCCGCCTCTACCCTTTAAAATTTTAAGTGGGTTTGTAATGAGTCTAAGGATTACACAACTTACTCAGCACATTGAAGGTTATGTAAACTTTCCTACTCAAGGGAGAAAATGGGAAAAATCAGAGTTACAAGCTTTCCATGCATCATTATTAATGTATTCATGCACTGTGGCTGGGAGCCAACTGTTACTGCTACTCTACAGTCAACTGGATAAAATAAAAGCAGCAGCTTTGTTAATAAAATCTCGGAGCACTTGGCAATGGAATTTGAAACAGCATTGCTTTGCATTAAGCTTTAAGAGACACTCGAGTCCAACCAATCAATGGAACAAAACAGAACACAGCAGGGTGGGATTAATATTAAAATACTGTACTAAAATACCGTCTTGCTAAAAGCAGCTATCTCTAAAACTAGTGAAGTGTTGAAGTGTAGACTAGAACCAACAAAAATATGTAATGAGTGATGTGGAGAAATTGCTGAAGTCAAAGGTCAATGGTCAGAAAGGAAGAAAGTGTTCAGGAGCCTCTGATGTCTTATGCTGTATTATTTATTGACGCTTGATCAAGGAGAATTAGAGACACTCTCAAAGTTCATCAGAAGTGCCTGAGTCGGTCTCACATTCTGCCCAACTCATCCTGGTGGATCGACTTTAAACCCAAATATAACAGCACAAATACTACACGCCCAGAATGAGTCACAGAGAATGTCTTTACCCATGGAGGTGTTACTGTCAGCATGTTCTAGTCTGGAGACACAGATGTCTGTTTACGCAGATTGGAACATCAACAGCATCTATCTATTATGTCTGGGAAGGCAGCAATAGGTCTCTTCAACCCTGGCCACCACAGTGTAAAGATAATGTGGCACCTAGTCAAAAACAAACAATTAATACTGCTGAGGACCTCAAGGCCGACACGTGACCATGTGTTACCCATAACAATGAGTAGTGGGTTCAGTTCAGTACTTCGTTTAGTTCCCACAACTTATAAAAACTCACTTAAATTACTTGCTAAGTCTTTGGGACTATTTTCACTGTAACATCCCTGAAAAATCAAAATGGATGCCTTCCAAAATGGACTCATCTTAGCTTCTTTCTGAGCTGCCATCTCTTTGGTTGATAGATGCTTTCGGCATCTAAAACTTTTCGGTTGAGGATACAGTTCACCTTTATGTTTAAAAGAAACCGACTCTGATTGCTGGTAGCAAACTGGAAAACATACAAAATATGATGTGACACTTTCTCTGCCCAATCATCCCTAAAGCTGTGTTCATATGTACTTTACATTATTTGCACAAATATGACCCCGAGCAGCCAATCTGCAGCCAACCGTAGCTAACAAAACAATGAACATCCGTGTTCAATAACTCTTTGTTTTCTCCTGTCACGTCACTCTCCCCTTTTCCCTCCTGTTCTTGTACATTAATGAAGCAGATTCATAAAGCCCAGGGAGATATAAGAATGAATATTGTTTGCTCAGGTGAAAACAATTTCAATTTTTATATTTGTCTCAGTTTCATCTCCCAGGGCCTTTGCCTTTTTAAAATCCACCTCATGTTCTGTTTTAATACACTAAAGGTGTTTTGTGGCTGTGTAACAACATCACGGTACTTCGACGGTAGCTGGAATTTTTCTTTGTTTTGTTATTTTTCTTTATCTATTCTATTTTGTTTCCTCGAATGGCCACTTGAGACTGACACCAGAAGTCAGTGATCTCCACAAGCCCGCATTTTAAACTCACTTATATTCAACTAATTCGTTTGATGCATAATTAAGCGCTTGAACACTGACTAACAGGTGGGTGCCATCACAGGCGGCTGGTTTTATTCATCCTGCCTCAGTTCCACCCATGCTCAAAGTATTTGCGTTATCAAAGACTTGGTAGCCATCCGAGTTATGACAGCCAAGATGGTGACAGCCAGAGTGAGCTTCACAATGGCTCCTCGAACGGGTCTATGGTATTGACGGTTAATTTCAGAGCTTGAGAAGTCGTGTAGAAATTTGGTTTGGAGGAAGAAAGGTGTCCATCAGGAGTCAAAGATCAGTTCATTTTCTTAGGCGGTGTGCTCTTGTCTATCTGTTTATGGTCTAATGTAGTGACAAAGGGCAAAATATTCAGACAGAGACAAATATTCAGCTCAGGTTTAGCTCGCTTGGTTAGGTTGGTGTTTTGGTGGTTTGCACAGGTTACTCCGTCCATGTTTAACCAGTTTTGTTTGTTTGGAGGTTCACACAGGTAATCAGACTGTTCAGTTTAGGTTTTTCCAACCAACGTGACGTTATCCTATAATTAAAAGGATACACAAAATGATCTGTTAATCAGCGAAAAATAAACCACCGGGATATTGATTTTAAAAAATAGTAAAAAGTCTCCCATTCATGCCTATACAGCGGTAAGCCCCTATGCCACTTTGAAGGAATCAAGTAGATAAATAAATAAATGTAGTTTGCAGCTGCAGACCACTGCACAAATGCAATCAGAGCCTGTTCCACAATCACTGAAAACATAATCCATCCAGAAAGTAATTTACAGTGTTAATGACATAAAAATGTGTCGACACCAATCGCTGGTTTTCTGTGGTCTTCTGAGTCCTGAATATATAGGGGATTCTGCTATGTGCCAGTTGTAATCATCAGTTATTTAAGGTTTCTTTTTAGGATTTTTAGAGTTCATCTTTGTTGTGCACACACCACCTCACGTCCATGTGACAAATAATGTGTTATTCGTGTCACATCAATTTGCTAATGGGCATCTTTGCTTGCCTGAGCCTACGCAGCACCATATGGTATTTTGGGGAAACATGTCACATAATTTTTTTGTCCAAATAGCCTTTTTTTTTGTATGTTATGCAAAGCTTTTAAAATTAATCTCAAAACTGTTTCGCCAGTAAATCATATTCCAGTGAGATGCACATTTGCTTGGAAGTGGACAAATCCCAAAGTTTTCATCAAACTATCTCTGCAGACTCCGTATGAAACGATGTGTGCTCAGAAAGTACAGTAAATCTCCAACATTTCTGAACAAGCTGTCCGGTATTTGTTGGATAAAATATAATAATTAAAAACGATGATTAAACTAAAATTATAATCCTATATCCCATGTAATGAAGGAACTCCGCTCTCTATGAAAGCGTATTTTTAGGAGACCTCAACATGGATTTTATTCATGGCACCTCTTTATTTCTGTCCCTCTTAATCTCTATCCCGAGAGGCCTGTTCCAAAACCAGATAATACAGGGAGGAAGGCAACAGCACTCGGCTTACATTATATCAAGACAGCGGCGGGGAGGGGGGCAACTAATCGCTGTTTTCACAAAAAAGCCACACATAGGTGAAAAATGTAGACTCCGGTTTCCCCACAACTGCAGCAAGAAAATTCACATATTCACTCACACGTGTCAACATTCTGCTTTCTTCATTTATCTTTTCTAGCACTGCCACGGAAGCAGACACTGACAAAGATTAATAGCATTGACATTAAGCAGTTGCTTAATTAAGCCAAACAGTAGGCTACAGTAGCCACAACCTAAGTCACATGCATACACTGTATGCATATGCATGTATCCTGAAGAATAACTAAACTAAGTGTGTATTCAAAATAGAACATGTTTTTGAGCTTTTATTATTATTATTATAATAATAATTATTATTATTATTATTGTTCCGATGGTGCTCTTAGACTTGAATGTAATATCTGAAGATACAAGTCAATACTCACAGTATTTCAGTGGTTATTTTTTAAGGTGCGTTGAATGACTCAGGGCAGTCCAAAGTGAACACATGAACTGAACATTACAACTATATCTGATAGTTAAAACATATTATTCCATGACCTCCTCTGATGAACCTGGCCCTGTCTCACCAGCATTTAAAGTCTCAACATTTCAATTAATTCAAAGGTGATCACCACAATCTGTCAAGATTTGACATCTAGTTCAGCTGTGGTGAAGTTGCAGTTGGTTCAACAGCACCAATGTGCTGTCAAACAGTGCTGACCCTTGAGGGAAAGGGGAAGCAGAAAGATGAGGCCATCATAGACTATTATCTGTGAAGCATCAAGCTTTTTTATATGAACTTGATGGAGCTCCCCAAAAGAGAATGCTTTAAGGTAATTACGAGACAAAAGTCAGTTTGGAAAATTAACTTACTTGACTGATCAGACATCAGTGTCATTTTGCATCTAGTGTGTCACTATAGCAGTTTATCAACTAGTCCTTAATCTCTACAAACAGAAATCTGCACATGAATGTAAAATCTGCAGGCAAGGGGCAACAAGTTTACAACATTAGCTTTTTTTTAGTTATCGATATTCATACATCTATATCTCTTTGTAGAGATTAGCAGAACATTGATTTTTTTCTCCATTTTCTCATATCAAGTCACTGCAGAGGTCTTGGCCCAGATATCCCATATCCAAATATCTGCAGGGTACACAGTGCAGTCCAGAAATATTGGCTGTTACCCCGCCCCAGAGGCTTAATCATTGTCAATTTTAAGCTGGTTAGTTCGGAGCTAGTACCAGCATGTTTCTGGCTGGCTAGCATGTCCGTGTCATGTGGCTGAGTTGTTAGTTTACTAAGCTGTTCATACCACCTACTTTGCTGTGTAACTTTTTGGTGTCACCAAGCCTTTAGTGAGGCTGGACACTGATGTAGGGCACAATGTGGGTGGTGTTGAGATCAGAGCTCTATGTAGGTCACTCAAGGTCACCTATACCAAAACTTGGAAAATCATTTCTTTATAGATCAGGCTTTGTGCACAGATATGCTGTGATGATGGAGCAGGAAAGGGCCTTTCTTAAACCAATCTCTGAAATATTATTTGATGCTGTAGCATTAAAATATACTATTATTAGATAATCTACTTGTGGCCATATATTGTATGCAGATAGCCCAACTGCTAGAGAGTACTAAATAACTTGTGCATATGGGTATAGGTTGGTTTTATTAAAATTACATCTCAACATCTGACAAAATGTAAAAAATCATCACAACAGAAGACTTTGGTTGACTCGATGTGTACAAACAGAGAGACGTCTGGAATATTGTTGTAGAAAAACTACATTTCTGTTGATTCTGGGTGATATGAGAAGAAGAGGCTGTCATAGAGTCGATCTAAAAAAGGAGCTGACATGAAGTCTAACAAAGAGAAAGCAGGATGATGAGGAATAAGATGTTTAGACTTGCAATGATGTGTCAAAATCGCTTCGTTACTCGCACTTCAAACTAATTTTCTCATATTCTGCCTTCTCCTCTCTTCCCGTCGTCTGTCTCTTCTGTCAGTACATATTTCTTATTTATTGTTGTCTTCTCTCGGCACTTCATATTCCGACTCTCACCATGAATTCACAACACAGACACAAGTTTAGCAGCCAGTTGCAGCGGAGCCAGCATTCATTTTAATCACAGCCAGAGAAAAGCTCTCAACGAGGTTAACTTTGTTTCGGGCGCTTTCGGAAACTTTGTCGCGTTATTAATCATGGATGATTGACTCTGTAGCAAAGATTAAATCTGGACAATATGAAAAACCAAAAGCAAGGAATAATATTCATCATTCTGTCTTTGGTGTTCTGACTCTCTGCAGTTTGGATCAGTTACAGGCTAGCATGTTTGCAGACAGAACTCTGTGAGCAGTCGATACATCACTCTGTTTTGTTAATATAATAGCTTCATCTAAACAGAGGTCTAACAAATGTCTCGAAAGGCTGCGTGTTAATGCCAGACTAATAATAAATGACATGCCAGAGTCAGGGGTGGCTTCAGAAACTTTGGAAAGGAGAGGGTCAGATGGGGACACAGTTGGGTAAAAACCAGTGATGATGATGATTTTCTTTCTCTTTGTCTTTTTAAGTGTTTTGAATCTTTTTGTGGTTGATTTTCGTCTCTTTATGGTCATTTTGCATCTCTGTGTGGTCGTTTGATTTGACTCTCCATCTATAAATGTTAACAGTGCCATCATATCAGAGGGGCTTGTCCAAGGTCCTACACCTGTTTAGTAACCCAACCATGATACTAACAATCCAGTCAATTCTGACTCTGCCAGATGGGGTGACAAAGGTTCCCAATTGGATTCCAGATCACCCTCTCTGACCTCGCTGGCCAGGATTGGACCAACTCCAGTGTCAAGTCCAGTCCTAGGCTGGTTTTGACTTTCAGCCCAGCATTCCCTATTTACACTGTAATAAACTATTCAAAAGTAGCAGCCAGAAGTGTCTCACATTTGGTCTTCCGGTGTCAGAACATTCTGTAGTTGCATACGTGGACACCCAGTTGCAATTGACCCAACTGAGTGGACATTTGTGGGTGCTCAGGTGGCTGACTCACACTGGAACAATGAAATATTTTTCTCCATTAATGCAGTTGCAATTCTTACCATAACCCAATAACAAAGGTCAACAAAGGTTATAGATCAATTATTTCTCCTTTAAATCCTGCCGATTACTGCCTATCACTTTGGTGTCCTTGGTGCCACAGTCGGTATTCGACAGCTCTAATCAGACAGACAGCAGCTCAGTGATGCTGTAGCTAGAGGTCAGAACACAGTTAATCTCTGTCTTACTCAGTTTTCTTCCCCCGATCTGCTCTTCCTCTGCTTCATATCTTTATTTCCCACCTCCTTTCCTGCTTCTGACACTCGTGTTCCCCTTTATCCTTCATTCCTTATCCCTTTATTTTCTCTCCATGTCTTCATCTTCCTCAATCACACGCCAGCCTCACCTTACATGCTCTTCTTCCAAGCTCCCTGTCCTTCTTTCTTTAAACAGTATGTTCCAAACTGTCCTCACCGTCAAAGTAACAAGCATTGTTCATTAATTCAGATGCTTAAAATAATCTCTGTTTAGATTTTCTTGAAAGCTCCTGTGGTTGCGTGATAGTGGTTGCTCTGCTGACAACAGTGTCTTAGGACTACTATTTACATTTCATGTCAACAGTTTAGGTGGATTTCTTTGACCACTATCTTCCCTTAACCATTTATAGAAGTTGCCTAAACTTCCTATCAGTATGATAATAACTTCAGCAATGACAGCACAGCTGTTATTAACCCTGTATGGTCAGTTGATGATGATGATGACATAGAACTATAATGGATGTCAGCCATGGGGGAGTTTAGATGTTGAAAATAGAACACAACGCAATTTGAGCATTATTCTGATCATAGTTTTCTATCTCTGAAAAGGAATCTGATAAATCAGTCACATCTTGTGTGAAACTGCAATATATATATCCTACACTAGAGGTGAAGTGATAAAAAGAAACATTAATGCTCCTGCCTGCATAGAATTTATTGGGCATCCCAGAATCACTCTCACATTAGTTATTGTTGCAAATCATTATTTTATGATCCTGACTTCGACTGACGCAATCATCATAAATAAAGACAACCGCTGTGTGATTGGATATATCGACAGTGTATTTATGAGAGGCTTCCTTTTGATTGAATAAAATATTTGTTGATGTGCACAACAATAAATGGTGAAGCCGCGATCAATACAAGAAACCTAAACACTAATGATGGTGGTGAAGTGATGACGAGAATGCTGAAGATATGATCATTGAACGTGACGAACTGGAGATGAACGGAGCCGATGAACATTGCAGTGATTTTTGCACAGCAGCAGAGAACAGAGGGGAGAACAGATTCAAAGCTCGACAGCAAAGACTTGACTGGCTGACAGACATCGTGGTAAAAAGAGCAAATGCTCATAGTCATCTGATTAATACAGAGAGAGAGTGAAAGATAGTGTTCCGGATTGAACTTGCACCGAGCTTCATTTAAAATGATACAGCACAAACAGAGACAACAGGAGGTTGTCTTCTTACCACCAGGCGATATAAAGATGAATTAGATCAGGCGATGTGATGTGGATGTGAGAGAGTTCAGATCACCGGTGGACTAAAGATCGCTCGCTGCATTATTCAGCAGATCACTGTAACATCCCAAACTGCAGCCGCAGTCAGCGTGTTTTATTTATTTAAACACGTCAAGTTAAATAAGAAAAAAAAGAAGTGTGTGAAACTTAAATTTATCCATCTTAACGGAACATTTTATATTCTGCTGTAGGTCTGCTTCGAGATAGATAAGACAGGAAGAGCATTTTGATCTCGGCATGCAACGGTTAACCGGCAATCATTGCAAGAATCTGGTTGCGTCTGATGAGGTCAACAGAAACACAGGGAAATGACAGCAGCTGTGGCATATGTCGGCTTTTAAAACGATTGTTTGGACCAAAGCGCCAACTCTGAACTGTAATCTTTAAATCGCTGGCACCCAAATAAAATTATAAACAGAATGAGCCGCCAATAAAAAATGCCTTATATATAACGGTATATAAAGTATATAACTCCTGTTTCACCTTCCTCCTCCATCCATCACTCCTTACTGCCCGTCCACTAACCCATTCTATACGTCTAATTTTAAAAATGGATATCGTATCGTTCCCACATGTCACTGAGGCGTCTCTCCTCCTTCTTCCCTCACCCCCTGTCCTCCTTCACCCTCCCTTCGTCACTCTCCATCCGCGCCCTCTCCCTTTCCTGCAGCGAACGTCAATGGAACATCACCGCCACGCTGCGCTTTGATGCATCCACCCGTTCGGAAGAACACACACTTCTCTTCTGGTGCTCATCCGTGCTGAGCTTACTCCTCCTCTTCGCTAGTCTTGTTAGCCGGTTATCGAGGGTTTGGAGACTCCTCTCGGGGGGTATGATGGGCCAATTAAATATTTATGGATCAACATCCATTCAAATGTTTTGGCAATGGAGAAAGCCTGTGACCGGAAAGAACTGACATGACTTGTTTGTGCACAACATGCAGCAGGGGAGGTGCAGAGCTTGTCCTCAGCATGTGTCAGTGTGTGTGTGTGTGTGTGTGTGTGTGTGTGTGTGTGTGTGTGTGTGTTTGTGTTTTGTAATGGCTGTGTTGGCAGATGATGTTTTTGTGGTGGGCATATTTTTAGGCTGTGGGCTTTTCTACTAGAATCATGTTCATATTAGCTCATTGACCATTGGGCAAGCAAATAATGTATATATCAAAACTCAAGAGAGGGTAAAATGAGTCCATAGCAGAATGGGCTTATATGCAGCAGAGGCATATCAACATGTTCACACTCTCAGCTCCTCAAACACAGCAGTTTGGTTTTGTTTAGGTACAAACACGACCTTGTTAGCTTAAGAAAATAATGTGGTTTGGTTTAAAATAAGTACAGAACGCAACACAAGTAACTAATGTATTGCAACTTAGTGTTAACATAAGTGGCACATAGCAGTGAAGCTGCAGACTGCAACCAAATGAATACTACCCTATGTCATCCTCTCATTCCAAGCAAGTAGAAAAACTAGATCAGGGTTCGGTTCATCTGTTCTCGACTGAAGAAAAATGGCAGCTCAACATGATGGAGGAACCTCTCCAATTGTAATTGTTATTTATTGCTTTAAACAGAAGTCAAAGTTGACCTTTGATAGAAACAGCAGTATCCTGCTAGAAAGGCCCTGTGACTGTTTGACCCACCCATCAACCCAAACCTCTTCTCACTCCATGTCATCTGACTTCAACCAACTCAACTACATGAAAACATGTCCAGATTATTCATGTTCGACAGGTAGAGCCACTGACCAAGCATGACCATATTTAATGACTTTTGCAGTAAAGATGGGGTGGGCATGTATGAAGTCCAAGTCAATGCAAGCTGAGACAAAAGTCTTTCTAGTGACGCCTCTAAAACTGATGCCTGTTAATAAGCCAGCCTGAGTAGCCTTGAGACGTTACTGTGATTTATTTGCATGAAGAAGTGGCCATCTGATCGCTTAATCCTAGAGTACTAATCTAAATCAGACCAAATCACAGAATTCTTGAGGTAATCTGGACTACCTGATGACCTTCACAGCCTCCATGGCACGATAGTTCTTGTCTCCCAAGTAAGCTTTTCTAACCACATTACAATAAGAAAGAAAAAAAAAACATTTTATTTTTTTCTGCATTTCTATAAAAGCTCATTTTGAGAAGTGGTTTGAAGGAGGACACAGTCAGCCAGCCTGATATTCCCAGGTGGGGTTGAGACTCCAAAACTCAATCTCATTTGTCTTCATGAAGTTCACATGAAGAAAGAAAAGAAAGAAAGAAGAATGACCCCTTTCAAGGTGACAATTGAGAAATCTTATTAGTTTGGCAGAGTTGGAAGTAGTGTTCCTGCTATTATCTCCATGAATATACGCGTGATAAGAGGAATTTTGCCTCTGGCCTGAAATTATGTAGAACCTTTGGGCATTTGCACTTGTCAGGCGACAGCAACTTGATTGCAACTCTGTAGATTTTTAATTTCCTACTAGAAATTAATGAAAATCATAAGTTGATTCAGAAAATGCCACAAGGTTTGATGTTGCCTGAAAGTCCACAGAGGGATGAGGTCGATGGAGGTTTAGGATGAGTCGTACTGACTGCAGATGTTGATTTCTTTTGACAATGAACAAATCCATTACACGACTTTAACCAAGCAGTTGTTTTTGTAACCATGGTAACAACACATCAGCAAACTCCTCCCCTGCAGGACAGAAGAATAGTCCACACTTTAACTTGATAGTGCATCTTCCCAGCTCTCAAAAACAGATTCGAGGCACACTGTGTTGTGATCAGAGATTCTCTGCGGGGTCCCCGTGACAGTTTCAGACCCCCATGATGCACTGCAGCTGAGCTTAAAAATTGTGTTGTGGAGTTTGCAACAGGTGACATAGCGGTGCTCATTTAGGTACCCCAATGATGGTTCTGCTTCGTCTTTTCAGAACAGAGTATCTTTTTTTCGTAAAAAAATGTGTCAACACTGCAACAACAGGGGACACTTATAGTTCTGAGAACACAGTTTTAAAGGACTTATACGCACCTTTTCAGAGTAGGTAGCCTCCAAACACAAGATTAACCTTGAATGACACAAGTACACACAAGCCAGTGTCATTGGACTTTTCTTAAGCATGTTCCCAACTTTGTCACTATCACAAAATGCTACAACACCCAACAAACACCCCAACTATAACATCCTACACCATGTCACTCAGATGTGACATTGGTAAGGCAACTACTGGCTACCTTAAACCAGTTATGTGGATCCCCAGTTAAACCAGTTATGTGGATCCCCTGCCCCTGCCTATCTCAGCGTCTTAATCAAGGCTCACGTCCCGACCAGGGCGTTACGCTCAGCTCATACAAACCGTCTAGTTGTACCCTCGCCTCTCGCAAAGCGAGGTCACTCTAAACTCTTCTCTGTGGTCGTCCCCAAATGGTGGAATGACCTACCAATGGCTACAAGAACTACCTTTAAAAAACTTGTAAAAACCTTTCTGTTTCGAGAATGCTTCCCTGCCTAACAAAACTAACAAACTACTCTGTGCTCCTTTACACCTTTTCAGCTTATGTCCTCCTCTGTAAGTCGCTTTGGATAAAAGCGTCTGCTAAATGCAATGTAATGTAATAATGTAATCCATGGGGGCCTCCCATGGAACTGTGGAGTCCCCAGAACTGTTTGGTCCTAAAACACTTATCATCATGACAGGTAGACTTGACATTTATGGCACACAATGCCAATCTACTGCTGCAGCAAAGACTTACTTGTATATACTGCTACAACACTTGTACATTAAAGTAAAGGCCAGATTTATCAGTCAACGCACTGTCCTGATCCAGCAAGATTGAAGGTACAAAGCCACTGACACTGACATGACTAAATCCACACACATGTAGAGTCAGGTGTGACTGAATGCCACCGAGTAGGAAGTGCTACACTCACACAGATGGCTGACATTTATCTGCCACTGTCCAACACTCCTCAGGGACGACACAAGCCAGAACCATCAAAGATAGGGAAATGGTAGTGCAATGCAATTACTCTGCTGATTTGATTTTTTCCACACAAACTAACACTCCCCCTCTCTTTTCCACTCAAAAGCACCCCGGCATCCCGATGTCAGCTTCCTGAATACCGCACAGTAATGCTTTTCAAACTTGTCCCATCGAGGCCTGAGAGTCTGTTGGTTTTCATTGCAGCCAAGCACACTACAGCAGCTGGTTCCACTGATTAACATAACCGCAACAAAAGCAGAGGAGCTAAATGGTGAAATGAGCTGCTACAGTGTTTGAGTGGAGTCAAAATCCGCAGATTCTTCGGCCTTGATGGCTCATGACTAAGAAACTCTAAGAACTGCTGTTGTAAATGAAACCGTCTCACAAAGACTACTTCAGAGGAAGGAAATATACGATGCTGTAACCATGCAACAGAAGGACTCTCTTTCTGTGTGTTAGGCAAAGAATAAATACCTAAAGCTACATAGTCAGAAAACATTGCAGCAATAATCAGTAAAGTGATGGCAGTGTTGGGCATCATCCATATCACTGTTTATGCATACTCTACCATGGTTCATAACTAATACCAACACATTGTTCTATAGTCTTTAAAGTCCTCTTGATGGTCATTAGGTCTCTTATTTTGGTGACCCTCTGAAACATATTTAGCTGAGCATTCTGTGGGCCATCCATAGATATTAGAGGACAAGTGTACCATACAGATTTTGTATTGTGGGGCTGCGTATCAAACTTCAGTATCTTTTCGATGCCAGAAAAAATAGCAACCGAGAAGTTGGCATTGGATTGACGTGTTTACTCTCGAACTTGGATCCACGTATCTGTGGTGAACTATCCTGAACTAAAGCTTCACTTACTTGCTTTTTGAGAAGTTTGAGCATCCACTCACTCCAGAATAGAAAACCAGATAAAAGCAAGTAGAGACATGCACCATCCTTAAACAGATGACCACCTTGTATCAGATGAAGCCATGAAGAAGAAGTGTTTGTTTTAAAAAAGAGAAGGTGATTTGCAGAGAAACATTCTTTTTTTTTTAACATGAGCTATAAAAAAGTATTACCTTGGTATGCACTTAGGTATTATATTGGCACCATCTTTTATACACTTCAAATAATACCAAGGATTCGGGTTACGTACCTACATTATAATATCAAAGTGATGCTATTGGATCAGGTTGTTATAATGGATACAACAATGTTTGTCTTGTACTGTAATTACAATGCACTTGCCTTAAAGTTTTCTTAAGTTGTTTTCCAACTTTCTTACAGTAATATACAGCAACATCAAGTGCAGTCAGTGAGGTGGCAGCAGAGGAGAGGTCTTCGACTTAAAAGGAGACAAGCACAGTATTGGAAATGCTAATACTGGCACTGAGATGCAGACTGCACACACTGTTCAGTATTTACACCACTAGAAACAGATCTTTGTGTTCATACGGAAACTGCTTTACTTTTTCTCACACCACGATTTTTCATTGTACCCTAAAATCTGTTTTTACTGTAACTGACAAATAGCTCTGAAATACACACACACACACACACACACACACACACTGAGAACATTTTGCAGGTAATATGATTTCCGCAGGATGCTATCCTTACATTTAGTATGAATGCAGATTGCAGATTTCGCACCATTGCGGTGAAAGCTGTCGAGGAACCTGAAGTGCAATAATAAACAGATACACACACACACACGGATTGAAGGTTCTGTTTATTGGAAGCTTGTTCTCAGCACATGCTGCAGAGTTGTGATCTCCCCCTGTGCAAAAAAAAAAGAAAAAGAAAAATCAAGGAAACATCAGAAACAGAACTGCATGATTTATTGATGACGAGTATTATCGAAAAGCTGCTCAGGCAAACAGACCTTTTTGATGTTGCTCAGCAGAATGGATTGTTGGTGTGTGTGCGTGCATGTGTGTGTGTGTGTGTGTGTGTACTGTGCCTTTGAGATGTTGGCAAAAAAAACACTAAATAGGGCAACCCACATGACCCAAAAAATACTCACTTCCTCTCTCCAGTTCTGTCTGTTTCCCTCCATCGCTCCCACCCTGTCTCTCTCTATCTCAAATGGGAACATTGTATGTGGCCTATCTACAGCCCAACAACCTCCTCTGGGCATTATGGCACACAGGCACACACACTCACACATATACGTCGCCCGATGCTTTAGGCATACAGCAGACCGGCAGCAACTTTCAAACTAGCTTATCATGGCTTACTACGGCTTAGAAAGGCAGATTGGTTACAGAGAGTGTCCCTGAACCAGAAAGGCACTCATCCAGTCCCCAATATGGTCAACGTTTCAATCAACAGCTGATAAGCAGCTATGCAAATGACGTCAAACACACACTGTCCGTCCTGCTTGTGCGCTCACATACAATTTTTTTTTTAAGGATGCTGCATTTTCATCCTCACACCGAATCGGAGGAAATTCAGAAAGAGTCTTACCTTGAGATTGAGACTCATGAAAACAAACCCCTGTCTATTTTCTCCAGGGTATCCGGCAGCGCCAGGCCCCCGTGACCTATTTAGTTTGGCCTCGCTGTGGCCTGGCTGGTTTACAGACGCTATCGCCAGTGTTTGTCCCGAAGCTGACTGAGCTGATGGCCATTCAGTCACATTTCCTACAAAGCCAGATTTGGCTAAAGCTGTTAACAGGCTCCCGTGTGAAGCTGGGATTCTGTAGCCTTTTTCACCCACAATCCAAAAACAATTATGTTAGGGAGTTTATGCAGGTGTAGACAAGGGAGAAACACATCATTCACCCACTCTGGGAAGTAAATATGTTGGAAGCTTTAACGTACAATGTTGTCGCAATTAAATCACTAAATACGCAGATTATATTCTGCATTTTTGGTGTGGAAAGCAGAAATGTTTGGCCTTAATCCTCATTTTGTGACAGAAATCAGCTTTTTGGCTCCAGGGCATTAACCATTTGCTCATGGCGTGTTGGCTTGCAGTGAGCAGCCACATGGCAGGGAGGTCAATAACAATACATGGACGCAGCAGATGCATCCGCTTCAAAAATATTTTGCACATCAGTGTTGATTTTTGTCACTGCAGGCTGACCGTCTGTTCCTTCGCAGGATGTGGGTTACCTCAGCTGCGGGCTGCATGGAGTTTCAGTTTTGACAGCTCATAAACATGAATGACAGGCAGCTGAGCCTCAACAATACACTCCATGGACAAAAAGTATTATGTGACATTTTGTGGACACAAAGCAGGACCCTATACAAATCAATCTGCTCGGGGCCAACGGGAGTCATTATAAAACCATCAGAAGATGTTTGGGGGAAGACACAATAACATGAATGCGTGTACGACCCAGCGTAATTAGTTCCACGGCGCTGCAATCAATGTTGCACATTTGTTTTCATCAGCATCTCAGATGGTTGTGAATGTGTTCATTAGTTAGTGATCTATCCCGATTACCCATGTGATAGTATGCCTCTCTTCAGACTCCATGGGTCTATTATAATCCAAACAACCAGTAGTAAAGATTAGAGGATCATATTTTACGGAGAAAATGTTTTATGCTTTCCCTCTGCATCAACTCGATTATTGGGTTTCTTGATGGACAGTGAAGTAAACCGTTGTGAACTATAGCTGCTGTCAGGTTATGTTAGGTCATTTATTAGCCAGGTGGCCAAGTCTGTTAGCTCTGATAGTGTTTGTGCTTGTACCACAAACATTTTGGACCAGTGGAAAGAAAATTTTAGGCCGGCTAATACGGACAAGTAGAGGAGCTGATGCCTTGCCAGAACCGGACCTTGGCAAGAACTCTTTATGGATATGATGACAGAGGTTAAGAGGATGTTGACGGGGAAAGTTGAGAGAAAAGGATGGAGTGACCGGGCAAATGGCTTCCAGAAGAAGAAGAGTAAATGTGTGATTGACTTTCAGTCGTTGGTGAGAGTTTGTTGAAATTAAAGGCTGAAAGACGAGCTGAGCTTGTTGTTATTGCTATGCCTTTGTGTTGTTGCAATTGTTTGATATGTGTCTGTTAGCAAAGTTATTGGCTGATACGATCATAGTGATAATAATGATACAAGTGTCTACATTTGCGTAGGTGGTAATGCACACTGAAACAGACGGGATTCAATTGCAAAAATACCAATTTCTACGCTCTCTACTGTAAACCTATGCCATGAAGTTGTAGCTGTATGAATGGGTCCAGAAAATCCTGCATACACTTCCCAAATGTTGAAAAAGAGTCATCAAGTGTTTAAAATTTAACACACTGGGAAGGGGAAGACCCTGACTCTGGTCCATGAGTTCAGTTCTGGCAGAATCCTTCAGCATATTTCAGTTTCCTGGCAGCAACAAAAGGAATTTCATTAGATTGTTATTGTTGATTTATCTTACTAGTCTTAACTCTTTTGTTTATTTTCACATTGACGCAGTTTACCTTTATCATCAGAAGAGGGCGAATGCTGATCGATCCAAACATTCAAGCTTTCACACTCAGTGAATCTGGGTTCAGCGGAACAATGTCGACAGCGGTAATGTCAGTGTTGGAAAGCACAATATACAGTACAGGCCAGAAGCCAGGCGACGAGCCTTTAGATTAAACAGCAGCTGATTTATGTGTTGTGCTCTCTAGAAATGCAGCCAATACTGCGGCAGCAGAATGAAACTGAACGCATTTTCATTATGGTGGAAGCACAGATGTCTGGGTTAATAACAGAAATGACTCCACCCAACAGAGAGAGGTATCATATTTAAATTTGACGCATAGGTATTCAGTCCTAAAGTTTAAAATTTGGTATTAACCACCACATGAAAGTAGACATTACAGTACTGCGTAACTGACTCCTTAGCTTCTTATTAGAAATCAACAAACAATCCATAATTTCTTACCTTGTGGTTGGATTAATTATGAAATTTCACACAAATATGAAACGTGAAAATTTTGGCCAGAGTACAAAGTCAAGTTAGCGGGAGAGCCGGGGGTGGACGGTCTTTAGTGCTCCCTGGTCACCGTGTTGTTAGTACGCCACTTGAGAAATGTGAGGTTTTGTGTTTGTTTGAGGATGGTGGATTTGACTTTTTGTTTTAAGTTAAAGTTTACTGTTGAATCAGCCAATGAACAGTCTGTGTGCTTTTGGTTTTGGAGCTGTGGCCGTAAGGTGGTCGGTGCCTGTCGCGGCGGCGGCCCCTTGAACCCGCTGGTGGACACCGGCGGTAAGGGATGCCGTCAAGCTGAAGAAGGAGTCCTACAGAACCTTTTTGGCATGTGGGACTCCTGTAGCAGCTGACGGGTATTGACGTGCTAAGCGGAGTGCGGCCTCTGCGGTTGCGGAGGCAAAAACCCGGGCGTAGGAGGAGTTCGGTAAGGCCATGGAGAACGACTTTCTAACGACTTCTGGACCACCATCCGGCGGCTTAGGCGGGGAAAGCAGTGCACTGTCAACACTGTGTTCAGTGGGGACGGGGGTGCTGCTGACCTCGACTGGGGACGTCTTGGGTCGGTGGAGGGAATACTTCGAAGACCTCCTCAATCCCACCAGCACGTCTTCCTTTGAGGAGGCAGAGTCTGGGGACCCCGTGGTGGTCTCGCCCATCTCTGGGGCTGAGGTCGCTGAGGTAGTCAAAAAGCTCCTCGGTGGCAAGGCCCCGGGGATGGATGAGGTCCGCCCGGAGTTCCTCAAGGCTCTGGATGTTGTGGGGCTGTCTTAGTTGACACGTTTCTGCAACATCGCGTGGACATCGGGGGCAGTGCCCCAGGACTGGTTGAATTCAACTTGGACATAATTCCATTTAAACCTTGACCTTACAACTTTTAGGACCCTTTTCCAACATATAACAGGTTCTACACATACCTTAATGAAACTCTCTCATATCATAATCTGTAGAATTACATGTACTGAGGCACCAGACACAACTCCTGCCTTAAATGTGACCTCTAAACAAACAAAAAAGAAAAAGAAAAATCAAATCAAATTAAAGATGCTGATGATGTTTTTTCCTTGCATGCTTACTCTTGCAATACACGTGAATGCACAAACCAAACAGTGGGATTCAGTTCCCTCCTGACCACCAGTCCTACAAATCCATTATGCATCCGCTGCAAAGGTGCTCTGGATAAACCAGCAAAAGTTCTGCACGGCAGCGTGTGGAAAAGTTACACAACAGTAAATCAGAGATCACTCACACTCCTCCCAGCTCATTCACAACCTTTCTCACTCTTATGTTCCTCTCTAATGCCTCCAACGCCTGCTCTCGCTGTTCTCTCTGTGTTTTGACATAATAATGCACAGATTACTTTCCCATTTCACCCTCTTGGGTTTCCTCCTCTTGTGTCTTCCTTGCACTTTGCTTCGTACACTTATTTTCTCGTGTTGCGCACACTCCTGTTCCCTCTGCTCTTGTTTCATTACTCTCTCGCGTCTCCTTTTCCTCTTGCTCTTTCCCTTCAATGCCTAAGACTTCCTTTAATTTCCCAGATTGCTCCTTACTTTCCCTCCAACCTTTCTCCCTCTGTATCATCCCTTCACTTCTTCATCAAACAAACAGCTACATTATTCAGCATGGGAATGAGAGAGTCGGAGGGAGCACGAGGCCCCGTGGGTCAATCCATCTCCTACATCTGCCAATGGCAGCACTGCCCCGTCCTTATCTCTGCGCCTTGGTTGGGCGGAGGAGCCGTCCATCAAACTATATTGGGGTGCGGATGATTGTGCATGCAGACGAGCAACCATGCGACACCCTCTCCCTCTCAATCGGGCCCGGGCTTGGCAACACCACACACAAACACACACACACACAGACATATATGCACACACAAACAAGCTGCATGCACATAACACTCACTCTTGCTTTTCCTGAGTAATACACACACTCACACACACTCTGAAAGCGACTTGGGAAGCTAACAAGCATGTGACATTGAGGAGGGTGAACAAGGCAGCACACACACACACACACACACACACACTACATCTGTATGCATAAATCAATAGACGTTCTATGGCTGCATTTACTAAGGTCAAATGGGGCTTGGGCTGACGGGAAATAAGAGGACAGTGTGTGTGTGGTGTGTGTGTGTGTGTGTGTGTGTGGTATAACGGACAGACTGAGAGAGAATAATAAAAGCATCTCTGGAAAGAAAGGATGGGAGGCTGAGGAAAGGAGGCGAGAAGAGTGTAAAAAAAGGACGATGAAAAGGAGAGATGAGCGAGGAGGATAGATAAAGGGCTGAAGAGAAGGAGACACAGGCCGCATAGATAAAGGTGGAGTGAGATGAAGAGGCATGTGTGGAGGAAGGAGGACAGTTAAATGGAGGCTGCAGCGAGCGGGAGGTCAATAGGGGAGATGATGGAGAGATGAGTGGTTGGAGGGAAGGAAGGACGAGAGAGGGCAAGGAAGGGGCCGCGAACCCATTTGCTGAGCTCAGGTGTTTTGGTGGCACTGTCATGTCTCTAAAACAACAGACTATTTGATTTCTCAACTGCTTTGAGAGGCTGGACCGGGTCAGAGAGCGTGACTGGTGTTCATTTTTTTCCGCCGCTGCGAGGGACAGGGTGACGCCGTCGTGCCACTCGTCTTAATCTCAGGTCACGCTGGAGGGCTTTTCAAGGAAAATTCAAGTATTTTACAATGCGGGTTGTGCTTTTTCATGTTTGGTCATCACTTATATCATCATGTTTGGTCTTTGAGCAGCAGAAACTGATAAAACAAAACCTGATTTCACTGCTTATCTGGCAGCATCGTGTCCTACAAAAAAAATAATAATAATAATAATTTATTAAATGAGCAACTTGTGCCACTCACATTCCAGTTTCTTATCATTATAACCAGAGAACATTTATACTGCACACATCTGCACTGTGTTCACTGCAAATCATTCATAATACAGCACGCTGGTAGTTCAGGCAGAGTCTCACTTGCACGATCTAATTGAGTCTCCAAGTCTCTTGCTAGATGTGGTGACTTGAACGCTTAGAGACAAATCTAGTGACTCTGCATAGACTGTATCACTTAATTATTTCTGCTCAGTGAATGTTGCATGTCGCTGGATCCACTGTTGTTAAGGACACCAGCAGCACGTTCAGGTTTACCAATCAGCATGTTGAAGCAACTCAAGGAAAACGGTGCTCTTCGTTAAATTATGGATTTTCGTGATTTGTAAGCATTGTTTGGAAACGTACTCGAGTCAGACCAGGCTCATTTAAGGTCACAAGGTTGCTGGAACGCAACAGAATTTAAAGCAAAATGGCTGCAAACAAAAGGGGCGTCAGCACAGGTTGAACACGTTTCAGCTTGAACAAGAAATGTTTTGCTCGTGCAGAGGATTTATGACGTGCCGTGGAGGACACAGACTGCATAAAATATGGATGTAGTATCTGTGACGGGTTTCTGAAGAGCTGTTGTGAAGCCGTTGTGCCTCCGGCAAACTCCTGCTAATGCAAAAATGGGCAAAGACATCTTCGGTGGAGCTGAGGTGGGTGAATGAAGCTTGGTCACTCAATCAAGCCACATAATTCTGCATAACTTTAAGCATCAATGTGATTAAAAAGGCTGAGTTATATAAAATTCTATTCTATAGTCTATTTCTGCTGTGAAGTTGGACATTTTAATACAGGGGCTTGGACACTGATTTGTTGTAGCCAGCCTCAAGTGGCCATTTGAGGAACTGTAATTTTTTGGCACTGCCCACATCGGCTTCACTTCAGAAAGGATGCCGCTAGGTGAGGACATTGAACATTGGAGTGTTTAAGCTGCTCACACAGCAGCTTAAACACTCCAGTTGACATATTTGCAATCAGTAAATAATGTCAGGCAAAACTTTTTTTTTTTTTTTCAGTTTGAACACACCTGAACATCTTATAGGTTTGAAACAATGTTCCAAGCACCAAATCCTCAAAATATGGCAAAGCAAATCAGTATATAGTATAACTCTGTATATTAATATAATTAATGGTCCATCAGGATGTTAAGTTGAAAGCATTTAACATACCTGTATTGTCTGTTTAGTTGATTTAAATTTTTGATTGTTACGACCAGCACAAAGGGTTTGAAGAAGTAACATAAAAACCAGATGTTAAAGTTAAAAAAGGAATTTTAATTACATTTTTAAATAAATGTATTCATTGTTTTAACAGAAGAAGGTGAGGCAAAAGGGAACTCAGGGCGCACGAGTGCTGTTCAAAAGAATAACCAAGTGTAACAAAAAGAGAACTTTAAACAGAGCCTATAATATTCTAGATCGAAATAAACAAAACGAGAAACAAAAACCTCACTAACTAAGCTATTTTTATCGATAACAAAAAACAGCACGCCTAAACTAGTGAATATAGTCAATTTAGTTGAAGGTCTCCTGCCTTAGAGGTTTTTTGTAGATCTTGAAAAGCATACCCTACGTCGCCTTTTGTGTTTACTATGCAAATATGACACTCGTGTCACTCAGCGAATTAACTGTTTGCTCCAACAATACCCAGTAGTCAGCAGGTGGACAACAGTGCCTTTATTTATTCATACCCTTCCTTCTTCTCTTTTTTTTTTGCATCTCTAAATTATGCTCCCAATGTTCGTGACAGAAAACAACATGTTTTTTGAGAACAGTAGGTGGGTAAGAGTGTAGTATTGGAGAGAAATGGAACAGTGGGTGTTTATACTGTCAGAAAGGCACAGTGGTGGGCACCTACAGCATCCACTAGAGCGCAAACAAAACAAAACATCATTTTGTAAAGTCTTCTTTGGAAGTTGAACATGAGCTAAATTAACTATTACCATCTGTGCACAATGAGTCCCAATTTTTCAGAGCAAGTCTGGCTGTTCTTAAACTATAACAAGACCAGACTTGAGGTTACATTAAAAATTAAAAACTGGAATTAAGTTTGTCCTGTAGATTTTGTGAGAATAATAAAAATTAAGTGGTCGAGTTTTGCAGGAACGCAAATGTAAAACGTATTATACAATATTATTCGTAAATATTTTCCGCCAAGATTGTCAGACTTTTAGAAAGATGGATATGAGAGCAAAAAGGCTCCGAAAAAATGGTCACATAGTCCTGGGAGACGTCTTCACAGATCTTTAAAAAGTCAAAAAGAGACGAGCAGATTTCTTACCCTGAATCAAACAGTATGTCCAGCTTGTCCCCAGATCTGAAGTTATTGTCAATTCCCTGGCCGAAGGTCCCACTGGAAAGACCTGGATGTGGTTTTGATGGGGGTATATATCATTTTACCTTCACTTAAAAGAAACACATACTGGTTCTGGCACCAAAGAGCTGGTTTCTGCTCAGGGTTTCCGCCTGTTTAAAGGAAGTTGTTGCCACTGGTGCCACGGTAGGAATTGTTCTGTCTCTGTAAATGATATTATAAAGAGTACGATCTAAACTGTCATAACATCTGTTATAATTTGGCACTATATAAATAAAACTCAACTGAATAGCATTGAATGAGATAGCATTTTAATTACACTGATAGTTTGTTATTGTAACATGCGATTGTGATTTCGCTCGGCTACATTTTTCCCTGTTCATTAGAGAATTTTACACGTCAAAGTCAATTTTATTCATTGACATCCTGGTTTGAATTTGAACAGATTGAACACAACTTTGTTTTGCAATATGCACAATGTGAGCGCAATCTAAACTAAATTAATGAAGTCGGTAATTAGTTTGCGGGGCAGATTCTTCCATAACTTACAGTTAATCACATCACCAAAACTAA
This sequence comes from Collichthys lucidus, assembly GCA_004119915.2. Lineage (NCBI taxonomy): Eukaryota > Metazoa > Chordata > Actinopteri > Sciaenidae > Collichthys > Collichthys lucidus. The sequence continues at coordinate 30,694,750 of CM014083.1, read as the reverse complement.
TTTACATGTAATAAACCTGATGTTAGGGAGCCCCAGGAAAGCAAACTGCACAGCTGGTAATCCAACCGTGATGCCTTTGAAAACACTTGTTTTGTCTTCTACATGTAGCTATGAGGAAACTTTGTCAAGTTTGATACTGCTGTCATCAGGGTTATCTCTGGCTTGAAGGTAAATTAGCAACAAATGGAGGTCTGAAAGATGTGGACATCTGGGTCTGACAAAATGCTACTCATTTTAATAATGGGGAGTTTAAGATCAAATGTAGAATCAATACAGGATTACCATGATGACTTAGGACTAAGGACACCAGGATATCTCTTGTTTAACTGTCCCACCCAGGTCCTGCAACTCTAACACGGGACTCACACAGGAGGTGGAACGGTAGTGCCACGGTCCTTTGCCCGGCGTCGACTCACACAGGACGCTTTTCAACCGTGGAACGGCAGCGGAGGGAGCCGGCCGTTTTCACGCGAGATCACGAGATCGCGCGAGAATTCTGGACGTAAGCGAGACCCCACGACAAACAGTGTATAAAGAAAACAACAACAACAAACAGCTGACTTTGCTTCTCTGACGTGGAGGAGATTATAAAAAGCATCTGTTGTGTCATAAATGATTGTGTGTTGTTCCACTCAACAATCAGTCTCTCATCGTCCATGTTGAGACCCTTTGATCGATCTTTGATCACGTGGTGCCACCGGTCATGACGTAACGTTGATGTAAGTTGTAAAAAGCTACATGACCTGCGTATTGTGTTTTATTTTGAAAGCGGGCGGAAGTTTATTTCGTTGATTCTGTGTCGGTTTTCCTGTCTTGTGCGCAGTGCTCTGTTAAAATTTACAAGGTTCAGCCGCGCCTCGCGTTAAAAATAGAAATGCAACGGAAAGCTCGCGCCGTGGCGTGGAGAGCCGCTTCCGGACCGCGCCCTGTGTGAGTGCTCTCATTGACTAGACTGACTTCCATTTGCTACGGTGACCGCGGCGGTACCGTGCCGCTTCCATTCCGCGTCCGGTGTGAGTTGGCCTTAAGGAAGTTGCAGTCAATGACCTCCCTAGACTCACCTCAGGCTAACATTTACCCATAATTCTACTTTAATTAAAGGTGTTTCTAGGTTTTAACGTGGAGATATAAATATCTCTTAATAAACCTCACCCACGTCTCCACAGAGTGTATTTTAGAGCTGTATCACACTTTTCCACTATCTTTAATACCTTTTTTCTACTGTCAACAATCCTGCTATGCAGGTACAAGTTTATATTTACTCATGAGCTCGTGTAATCTGCGCCGTATAATGTCAAATCTAGCATGAGGTAAACTCTGTTGCCTAGAACGTCAAGTTTCTAAGGCAACAACAGACTTCCAGTTCATTGTTTTGGCCTGGTGACTGACAGGAAGCAAAGTGAATTGAATGCAGCAGCCCTTCAAGTTCTGACACAGTCAAACAAGAATTCATCTCTGTATTGTTACTATGATGTATTAGCTTGCACTGTAGGCTCTGGAAACACTAACAGCAGTGCCGGGGAAGGAAACTGACAAGCACGACATTCCGTATCCAAATCAGGTGTAATTCCAAAAGTCAAAGCTTCAAATGAAACAATATGTGAAGCTGAAGATGAAGACCTCTGTAAGCTCAGCATCAAGGCACCTACACATCAGTGCAGTGAAATCTAAATCTCTTTGGCCCACTTTAGAGAGTTATAATTTTAGATGCAGCACTGCAGCGAGGTGCTAAAGCCAAAAGGCCTCTTCAGGTGCCAGTGAGAGGCAGATGAAAGAGCTGCATCGAGCAGAAAATAAAGATCAGCTTGGATTCAGTTAAACGTGACCTGTAATTAGACTAATGCCATTAGCTGTGTTCATTTATTACATTTACTTGAATTTGAAATATCCTGAGACATCATTTATCGTACAAATCAAATCTGTGATTGTTGTTATATTTATGTGATTTTAAATGTAAAGTCCCATACGAGAAATTGTCTATCACAAGTGCTAGTGTCTTTGGGAACTTATGTGAAAAGAAGATGTTCGAATTTATGTGCAAATTAGTCATCCCTACCAACTCTTTGGCAAACTTTCCAACAGTCTCCGTCTCCAGCAATGAGAGTTGGGTATGTCCCGATGTTACATTCATTCCCGTACACTGGGAATTATTTTCAAATGGCAGGTGCTCCCTGGTGTTATATAGAGCGGGTGTTCTAGGTCTCTATGGGGGTTAAGGGGCACTTGATCTACGCAGAATTTTCATGCAACACATTGTTAGTCTGGTGATTATCTGACATTTTGAACCAGTCTAGGACTGACTTGAGAGAAACTCCAGGATTTTGTTTTCATTTAGAGACTGTGAATAATGAGACAGTGTGATGTATAACTCATATATAACTAAACTGGATGGATTATCTCAAACTAAAGGACTAGGAGACATGAATCAAATCCCAAAAAATGTCTCTTCATGATGTCACGAGTTTGTATCTTGATACCTAATTTGTTTTTTCTTTCTAGTCATACCCAAAAAGCTGCTTTGTCCCTCTGACACTGAAGGCGACACTAATTTGCATGTTGCAGGTTCCCCTGAAGGCTTGAAAACTATTTATGACTGTCAGTATAGATTTTCTTCCTTACAAATCGAAAAAAAAGTTTATGTATTTGAGACCGAGCAATGGCCTTCAAGTGTTCTCATCAAGTACATTCACACTTAAGAGCTGTCACTTGTAAGTTTACTCTCCCCTCGGCAGTTCGGGGAGTTGAAGCCAAGTTTTCAGTCAAAAGCTGATTTTTTAAAGTTATTTTGACAAATTTCATCCATCCCAATTCACCATGATCCTGCACAGGGAAGCCTCCTGTTCCTTAACATAAGCAAAGCTTTCCTGCCGTCAAAAAGAAAAGTGATTTTCTTTATCTCGTTCATCACTGCACTCACTGAAGGTCAGAAAAAAAAAAAAAAACTTTGCTGGTTTAAAAACCAGCACAAGGCAAAAACATTTCAGCCTTCAAAAGAGAAGCTGCAAAAAAGATTAGTGAACATATTTCATTGTTTCATCACAAAGCACAGTTTAATACAATCGAGAAAGTAAAACAGAACTGCATAGAGTTTTGTAAAGAATCATCATAAAGAGGACGAGAGAGACAAAATGGATTTACAGAACGCGACACATTATCAACTGAGGCTGCTCTTAGGTACATTATGAGTGAAATGCCAATGTCAGAAAGACAGTGCTAACAAGTTGAACAGGTATACTGTTTACCATGTTCATGGACAGTATTTATTCACTAAGATACTGTAGGAACTGAAATTGTAACCCAATCATGGTGTCGAATGAAAGGTCAAGTCATCCTCTCGGGACCGTGGATGTCATGACAATCCAAATCCAGTTGGAGATATAAGAACTTAAAAACTGTCAACCTGCTTGCGATGCAAGGAACAGCAAAAAGGAAGAGCAAGAACAAGATGTGCCAGTTTATCAAGTATATATTCTGATATTTAAGCATAAGAATAAAACTAAATGTATTAAATGGAAAGTTACAATTTGTTTTTACCTACAGATTCATAAAAATAGATCCTATGGTTGCTAAGATATGTCACACTGAAACACAAAGGGATCTATGATTTCAACATATTGGGAGGTCTGAGAGAGTAACACTGGATGCACATTTGTACAACTCTACTTATGTCTTCATCATCTTCAGAGAAGCTCAGTTGTACACTTCCTAATTTCCACGATCTCACTGGTGTATTTATCATCTTGCGTACCATGAGTACGATTAAGATTGTTTGGCAAACTCATACAAAGCTAACATTTACAGTGGCTCACATTCAGTATTGGTTGCATTGCTTTGCCTGCTGGCTAGTTACTGTATCTACCTAACAAATCCAAAAGCCGACTGTTGACTGAGCCGACTGCTTTGAGCTACAACTGCTTTGGAACACATCTGATGCGTGACGGTTTGCGCAGTCATGTAATAATAGTCTTTGCAATCTCGCGTTTGTTTCAGCTCGTTTTCTACATTTTAAGAGGATGCCACTTCTAACCCTACAGTAATAACTGCTGAAATGTAGAGGATGCCGAGGTCACAGCAGAGCGCCTCCACAAATGCCACTACACAGCTGAGGGGGTTATAGTCATTTCACTGAGTGGGGAAGACTCACGTGCATCACGATGAATCACGGTGGGTTGACTTTCACGCTGAGTGCAGAACGTTCATTTATATGAAATTTGTTATTTAGATTGTTGTCCATACGGTATCGCGCTCCTGAATGTTAAAGATTACTCTGTGATATATATCAGTACTATAAGCGACACTTCTATATTTACCCGTTTTTTTCCTCCCTTTCCCTCACACTGATGTGATTCATGTTCTTACGCAAAGAGAGCTTCCTTCGATCCAAACAAACACGGATTACGTCATTTTGGCATAATTCTTTATTTCATCGCACACATGGTCGCAAATGTGGGGATGAATCACAGTTATGGTTCTACAAACATACTGTCGACATATTGTCACTGTTGGAAAGTCAGAAAATAGCTTACGTGGCTCAGCTCTCGTGGTCCACCTCAGTTGATAACTGAAATCATTAGCAAGGCTGCCCTTAGCATCAAGGATGGGAATTGATACGATTTTTACGATTCCGATTCCATTATCGATTCTGCTTAACGTTTCGATTCTTTATCGATTCTCATTTGGGGAAAAAAAAAAAAGGAGAACAAACTGTTTGATCAGCATCAGCTTTGTTTACTTAGAAGTATCATGACCTTACAAAACCAACAGCGAGGTGAAAAGAGGCCCATAGGCTAGTCATCATTCTGACTGAGTTCAAAGAGATCGCAGAACTTGTCGTCTCTCCTTGAATCAAAAGTCAACATGAATCATCCTCCGTCTATCTAACGTACATGCACCATGCAACAAAACATCTTTTCATTGGTCAATAAGATGCCAAATGCTGGGAATATGCACCTTCCGTATAGAGAAGCATACAGCTCTTTGATTTTAGAACATATTGTATATATATTTATATTATTTATATTTTTTAATACTTGTTTTTTTATCTTCCTTATATTTTTAACTAATGTTTGTTTTGTACCAATTACACCAAGACAAATTCATGGCGAGTGAAAACCTACTTGGCAATAAATCTGATTTTGATTCTCATAGAAAAAAAAAGTTTAAATCATCAGACGTGGAGATATATGGTGACTGATGATCCACCACATTTCAACACACATGACTTTGGAAACAGGAAGACAAACACGCATGAACAAACACCAGTACACTAGCACATGTGTTCCTGCGTGTAGACTCCCTCGTACCCATCCTTAAGCAAACACCCATCCGCAGGATTATCTAATGTCACATGCTTATTGATTTTGCCACATCATCTGCATATTCCAGGATGAGAGAAAGCACACGGAGAGTGATGTAAAATTTATCACGCATGAAACTGCTTTCTCGGGGCTGTAAAAGGCAATTGGGCAGCAGAGGGACAGATAAAAAAAAACGGATCAGACATATGTTATTTCTCACAGTACTGTGTGATCTTTGTCTGTCTACGGAGCTGGATTTATGTGAAGGTATACATGTTATTGGAATAAACATGCTCATTTTCGTATTGTGTGTACAGATAGAGTTGCATGTTCTGCAGAAAAAAGAAGACACAGAACAAGACAAATCTTACAGAGGGATGATGTATTGCTGTTTTTCAGTTTTAGGTCTGATCTATGGCCTATTACAGTATTTTTAAAGGTTGGACAAGATGTATTTAGATTCTTTACTTAAGTATATTTTTAAGTGGTATGACTATTTTTTATTTATAAATTCATTGACTTTTATTTTATTTTACATTTATCTCACAGGTATTTGTATTATTTACCCTACAGGTTAAGTATAAAGTCATTACAATCAATCAATATGTGCATTTTTTTGTGATTGATTGATTGATTGATTAGCACCCACAGTTTCAGAATGCAATACCATTGATGTAAATGTGAACTTCTGTGCACATCTGTTATGAGGGGATAGTTTTACTAAAAGCCAAAGCATGTGCCAAAAACACAACACATAAAGCAGACGACTAATATTACTTACTAGTCCAACAGCAAGAAGTCCAGCCGGGCGTCATCGCCAACCACTAAAAGTCAGTCCCAGATTTACTCTTGTCCAGCGGCTTCTGGCTCGCTCGCACTTTTCTCTTCTCAGCTTCCTCTTTGGTCTTTTCTCTCTCAGTGTGTCCGTAGAGGTTGCTAAGCCCAGTTACATTGCCCGCCTGCCCAGCTCCGATTCTGGCACGACACCAGCTCTGTTCCCTGTCTGCATTGCCGCCTCGCCAAGAGCTTCTTCCTGGGGGTCTGGAAATGTCTCCTGTACAAAGACTAACACTCCCTCAGTGCTCAGAGCTCACAGTCCATGCTCTCTGTAAGTTACAGTTTGAAGCACAGTCAGAGGGGAAAACATTTACTCAATCTCTTTATCTACTTTAATAACATGAATATGAACAGCAGGTACAGCTATCCTTTGCAGAGTTTGTAATGTACATCCTAAAGTACACAATACATCTATGGGTTCACATTTATGGGAAAGGGTTTTGACTACAGGCCAGCATTTATTTCGTGGGCTATAAGACACATTATGCCTCCTGTCACTTTAGCTGATGAACGCTCCATTACTGGTTTGACCTGAGAAGGTGATCTGCTTGCTGCTATGTTATGAGAGCAGTGAGAAAGCACCCCCACACCATCGCACCTCTTCCTCTATGCTTCACGGTGGGAACCACACATGCAGTTAGTTGTTGTTGTTTTTTATGCTGTATACTGCATAATGCCATATGTGTTAAATTCTAGTTTTGATGTCTCTTGATGTCCAGGGAATGAAAACACAACACGATGCTGATGCAGTCACCCACTTTGACTGAGTTTAAGCACCAGGGTCCAGATGGGAGTCCCCTCTTCGCTGGTCCTACATGAGTCCTGAGCTCGATCAGCTTAGTTCGGGATATTAATGGAGCAGGTCTCTGTAAAGATGTGGACACAACAGTCTCCGGTTTCCTGTTGATTCGCTATAGTCCTATTTCTTCCAGATCTCAGCTAGCCATCCAAGATGGGTTCACCATGGCTCGTGGTAGGGTAGACCAAACCCTGTGCTTCCCTTTTGTGATTTCTAGTTTCAGCAATATAACCCAAACAGATAATAACACAAATAGCTGAGTCTGAAGGAGCTATCGTCTGCAGTATCTGCATGTGCACCCTACGCCATCTTTAAAATAAAGAAGTCATCATTTAATGATATTTCAGTAAAAAAGTAATTAAGTTTGAAGGAGCTACCGGTCGCTGCATCTACATGTGCTGCCGTTGCCATGGTGACTGAGAAACTGACATAGAAACACAGCATCTTTAAATTAAGGTTTGAATGGCAGATATATAATTATAATACAGTATTTTCATGCTATGCTGCTTTACTTACTCTACTTACCCTTAATTCTTAGACCATAAACACGACCGATATAGGATCCTCGCAACTACAGCGACACACACTTGTGTGTGTGAATACGGTTTCGTATCAAATCACAGAGGCAGATAGGAGGGAGATAACAGCTATAATTCGCTGTAATTCCCTGAGTTTGTATTGCAGCATGCTGTAAAAAAAAAAAAAAAAGACAATGGATTAAAGATTGTTATTATGCAGCACTTCAGAGGACGAGATAAGAGCAAAGCGGAGAAAGAGAATACAGAATGAATGAGCATAAAAGATGGAAGGAGAGAGCGGAAAGAGAGAACGAGGGGATTGTTGGAGGAGAAAAGTTAAACATGAATGTGAACTGCCTCCGTGAAAAAACACAGAAAAAAACATGATCGGTGCACAATCGAGACCCTGTTCACATGCGCGCATCTTTCATGGGTGGGCACACAGAGAAACATTAAAACACACACTCACACAGCATTTGGAAGCTTGTATAATTCTCTCTGTGGGTGTCAATTAAATCTCTCAGCTCTGTCAACAGCACACACACACGCACACACTCATTCTCTTTCAACAGCTAGTGCATCGTCAACACCGGCTGGCTTGGCGAGCGAGCGAGCAGAGAGAGAGAGACAGAGAGACAGAGAGGAGAGAGAGAGAGAGAGAGAGGAGGTGTTGGAGAGAGAGAGAGAGAGAGATAAGAGAACTGGTAATATGAGAGCATGAAAGCACTGCAGGTAAGGAAACACTGCAGTTCTCACACACACACACACACACACACACACACACACACACCCACACACACACACACACACACAGGTCCCATTTCATGTTTTC